>JAVLUZ010000340.1:3741028-3860895 GCA_036768485.1 Mermis nigrescens
AATATGTATGTTAATTCATTGGCTTGCTCAGCTTCCCCATGCCTCATCATTCTTACAGGAAAAAAGCAGGGTGCAAGCAGACTCTCACTACCTATGCTATAACACAGGAGAGGCTGCTTCTCTGCAATAGGGTGGGTGGGGCATATAACACAAAACATAGCTGTATATACTTTGTGTTGCGGCCTAGGGCTACAGGCTTAACTACTAGTATTTGTTCTTATATTTATAAGTTTAGGTATTTTATTTAAAAGTGTTAAAATTTTACAAAAAAATGTTCCAAACTTTACAAACTTGCTATGTTATAACACATAGAGAATGTTTCAAACTTCACAAAAAATGTTTCAAAACGCTCCATAAATTTTTGTGTCCATTTGTCCATGTCAAGCTCACATCACAAGAGGTTGGCAAAATGATTGGTAATTTTAGGTTAAATATTAAAGCACAGCTCTAGAAGTCCTAATCACAGAATTAGCATGATGCTCTTTGTTAGCTAATGAAGCTAGCTCATGAACTTAGAGACACTATCTCATTATTTGCAGTGCTCATAAATTTATAATAGGTCCTAAACTAATTAATGAACTGAAAATTTTACACTAAAATTCATAAAAAATACTTCAAAGCATAAAAAAGTGACAAAGTTCATAAAAAAAATATGAAAAAAATGAAAAAGAGCAAAGAAAGAAAGAGGAAGAAACACAAATGTGTATGTATGTGCATTAGCATACAAGCATAAACAGTACCAGATATGCACATGGGTGGCAGCAGGAATTTGGGGGGGGGGGTTGGAGTGCAGCCCCCAGGAACAGACAAATTGAGAATTTTTAAGGAATAAGTATAAGGCCAAATATAAGCTAAAGACAAATTAAATTGAAAATTTCTGTAAAAATGCTTTAAATTGACAGAAACTGTGTATTACCTTTATGTTAAAATCTGTAGCAAAAGTCAGAAACATGTAATAGTTTAAAATCACTATCTACGTAGTAATTTAATCTAGATTTGACTTGACACCTAGAATAACAGCCTGGCCGGTTCCTGCATCCTAATGTGATTCTGGTGTGCTGATACAGCAGCTATAAGCTAATTGTAAGTTGCTTAAAGATAATAAACAATAAATGGCTACTGCCACACTGGGAATAATAAATGTACAGTGAGATACACCAGAATCATACAGGGATGCAAGGGTCCAGCCAGGCTCAGTTATTCTAGGTGCCTAAGCCTGTACTTAAGTCAGCTAAATAGCCGTGTAGCTAGTGATTTTCAGCTATTGCATTTTTCCAATTTTTGCTAGAGATTTCAGAATACGCTAGTTGCACAATTTATGTCCATTCAAAGCATTTTATTTAATGTTAATCCATCTTTAGCCTTCATTTAACCTCATACTCCACTGAAAATTTTTAATTTCTATATTCCTGGGGGCCAAACTGCCTAGGTGTAGGAGAGGTTTGAGGAAGGTATGCATCCTAGAAACCAAAATACCCTCCAGAAATCGAAATATCCTTCCCCCAAAATCCAATTTTCGAAAATTTTTTTCTCAATTTTTATGCCAATGGATAGTGCTTGATAAGAAACGTCAAAAAATGGCGTTTTTACACCTACCACCATTTTTAAGGCCATTTGTTTTACCATTGAAAAATCATGCACTGCCCCAAGAAAGTTTCCTGCTGCCCACGTATGTCCACAATGCCCTGATTTACCACAGCCCCCGCTTGAATGTCTGGTACTGTTTATACTCATATATGTAATGTATGTATGCATGCACATACATACATGTTTGCATTTCTTCCTGTGGCTAATATTGAGGACCGTAGTGACCTTCTAGAATTTATCTTTGCCTGCTTGATTTATCTAATTAAGAGTTGAGGAATTCAAATCTGAAAAGAATCAGTTGTTAATTGTGTTTTGAGCTGAATATAGCTGAATCAATTTGAACAAATTTATTACGGCTATTGAGAAGATTTATTCATAGATTTGTGACTACAGTTCTTGGTGTTTTTTTGTCACTGTGTATGTATTACGTCAATTATCATGTCTTTGGATGAAGGATTAGTAAAGAAAATTATGTATGGTAATTGCAATGTATTGATTACTATAAGTGCTTTAAGTTAATTGATAATGAATTGTATTTTGTGCATGGTCAATGCGCTTTTTATAATGCAGAAATCAATGTGCATGTACAAATTTTGTTTTGAGAGCTGGAGTTTGCTGACATAGATTTTATTTATTGATACATGTCATTCTACTTACTGTAGTTATTTCATTTCCCATGAAGTTTTTGCTGTAGCCTAGGTTGATTGATTTTTTTTTGTTTAAAAATAATAATAATACATAAGATTATTCCATTTAAGTCAATGGATGAGAAAAATTAATTCATTTTAGATTGTAAATATTTCAGAGGATATTGACGACATGCATTCAGCCTTGGTTGAGTTGGGCTTGGTGCCAAAAAGTCTGCTCTAATAAATGTCTGAAATGTTTGGGCGTTTTGAAATTGAGCCATGATACAGGTGCCCATATGGTGTACTCCAATATTGTACAAATTATATTTCTCTTTAAGAAAAGAGCATCAAAAATGTCATTGTGCAGTGGGATATTGAATGAGGACATTTTTTGCTAGATCAAAATTGTCTATTAAAGGATTAAGATCATAGGTCGGCAGCACCTAGAATTCTGGGGTTTGAAAACTTTTTCTGAGGAGGGGTGAAAAAATTTTTAAAAGGTCAAAAAATGGTCTTAAAAGTGCTTGTATGGCAAAAAACACCATTTTTTGACATTTCTCATTGAGCACTATTCAATGGCATCAAAAATTGCTAAAAAGCAAAAAAATTTCTGCAGGGTATTTTGATTTCTGGAAATTATTTTGAGTTCTGGGGTGGTTTGCAAACTTCCCATGCCCATGTGTGATTAAGATGTGTAATTTTTGTAGCTTTGATTTTGAGTGCTTAGGGAGTGAATAGTTGATGACTATTTTATAATTCTGTAACTTGTGTTTGTAATATCCAGATCCTTGAATTTGTTGATTTATGGGTCAATAATGCACCATTTTGTATAATTGTTTATCAACTGGGTGTCAATTATTGTGCTGCAATTAATTGGGCGTCATTGTAGGACCTGATAAAATTTGTTGGTGATGAAAAGTATATTTGGAAAGCAAAAATATCATTGTGGTCATGCTGTGGAAGGACAGTGGATTTTTGAAGCTTGCTCAAGGGCAGTGGTCAGGTCATGTGCTGATGGATAGTGGAGGACTGGTAGGTTTTTGTTTAAAAAATGTAGATTTTGTAGGTGAAATTTTTTTGTAATTTTAAAAAAGTTCAATTTCTTGATTTTTAACTTTGTTTGTCTCTATTTTAAGGCTTGACATGTTTGTCTGCGTCACCATTATTTACCAGCATTCAGGCCTAGGCTCAACAGGGTGCTGGGCCATGCGGCCGCTTCTGTGGCCAATTCGCCTAGCGCCCCATTAAGCCTATGCCTACATCATGGTAACTTAAATGACAGAGACCAGCTTAACCTCCAAAATGTCATTTTTTATATGTGACTTTTTTAGTTTTTATTATAGTAGTTCCAGTATGCTGGTGGCTCATATTGGAGAATGGGTTTTTTTATGACAACAATTATTTTGGACTTTTAGAAGGCATATGATTGCTTGGGGATCATGGTTATGTGCAGTTGAAGGTCAATAATAGCATTAAATTCAAGATTTAAAAGCAGGCACCATACAAACAGCATTTAGAGCTCATGGAGGGCTGCAAAAGCAGTTTGCAATTCTTTTGGCTGGGTTTATCATCATATTCCTGGTAATCATGCTTGGTAAATCTTTTCAAATGGTGCAATGAACATAAGGTGGCTTGGATGCAGTGATTGTATGGGGTCAGATTTTATCCCATGGTTGGGGTTGAGTTTGAAAAACCCCAGTTTTTGGGGTCAAAGTTGGGGTTGAAGATTACAATTAACATTGCATGATTACATACCAATTTAAAGTGGATAACAACAATACCTTCTTGTTTGTTGCAGTGTTTTTGTACAAGGTCCATTAGTACATGTACATAGATAGTCCCCCAAAGTCTGTGTACATTTTGCATGTAATTTTTGTATACTATAATATGGTACAGTAGCAATTTTAATGTAATAAAACAGAGTTTTTGGAATAACTTTTGTAGTGTGTTGCTTCTGCACTTCTGCTGAGAATCACCAGAAATTGTCTTGAATAGGTGTGAGGTGCCAAAAAATTTGGCATTTTTAAATTCTAAATGCAAATTCTGCCACTTTGAAGATATATAGGACAAACAATTACTCATTTGTGCGCAAAGCGCCAAAAATTTAAGAATTTTACCTTTTACAGTATTTGTCTTAAAAATCTTTGTACATTTTGTACACCAATTTTTGAGTACTATAAAATGGTATAGCAGCAATTTTTGTGTGGTAAAAACAGAGTTGTTTGACTTTTGGTAGTGTATTTTGGCTTATTTCTGGGTGTCTAGGGGCAAAATCACCTAAATTGTCTCAAAATGGCAAAAAAATTCGACATTTTTTATTCTGGAAAAAGCAATTTCTGCCAATATAAAGATAGATAAAACACACTGAGAATATTCCCAAATTTTAGACCTTTTTTGCAATTTTGAGTGCTTCCCAAAAATTTTTGTATATACATGTACAAGATGGTCCAAACTCCCAAAAAGTCTTTGTATGTCAGAAAAATTTTTTTGCAGAGTGCAAAAAAAAACTGGTTTGTAGAGCATACTAATAAAGCTGTTTAAATTCAATATTTTATTTTCATTCAACATTTAAACATGGTTTAAGCAATTTACCATTCTTTGAATTTTAATCACTAATTGCTCTTGCTTTTTTCTAATTGGAAGCTAACATGACAAAATGCAACTTTATGGTGATAATTTTGCAAATATGTATGTATGTGTTGACAACATGGCAATTAGATGTACATTTTATGAAATATTGTGTGTGTTGAGATTTAACAAATTCATTATGCTTGTTGAATGAATCATCCTTGTTGGTGTATTCCAAATATATTTGCTATTTATATCATCATCCTGTGTACAAACTATTAAATGCTATTTCACCCCTAAAAAGGTCAACCATGACTCAAAAAATTTTGCCCTTGAAGATTAGGGTTAGGGTTAAGCTGGGATTTTTTGGGATAGGGGTCCCCCACACAATCACTGCTTGGATATTTTTCTTTTCTTGGATTGACTGGAAAATTAGATAAGATAAAAAGTTTGTGGTGGATCCATTGATTCCAAGGTGGGTGATGAAGATATGGATATTGGCATTTTCAAGATTGAGGTAATTCTTCATTGTTAACTTTAAGTTTGGAAGTTTTTGTGGATATGATGGCCATGTTTTTTCTCAAAAATGCCAATTTCCTTCGTTTTGAAATTGCTGGATCTGGAGGAGGTGCTTTTATTGATAAAAAAGTTTGAAACAAAATATGTAAATATTGTTGCATTTTGTTTATTTAACAAAATTAAAAACATACATAAATTTGTTATTTGATGAGTAAATGGTATGAACAGATATGAAATTTTCTGCATGTTTGAAAACAAATTTTGCAGTTGAGAAATTTTGCATGTTTTGTTTCAGGGGCTTTTCCCGATCAAAAAAATCAACTTGTTTGAATTCAGCAATGTTGAAAACCCAGGAAAATTGCATCTTTGACCAAAAACACAAAGGTAACCATGTTCTATAAAGAAAATATCTTCCTTATATTTTCCTTCTGTTCTGTTTTCTTTTTCATGCTTTTTATGAACTTTGTAGATTTTTTTACGCTCTGAACTATTTTTCCTGAATTTGAGCACAGTAAAATTAAGTCCATCAATTAGTTTTATGACCTATCATACATTTATGTGCACTTTGGAAAAAATGAGATAGCATAAGTTTTTCAAGCTAGCTTCATTAGCTAACAAAAAGCATCAAGTTCTTTTTGTGATTAGAGTTCTGGGCCCAGTCTCCAGATGAAGGAGCTAACTAGCTTAGAGCCAGCTTTAGCTCCAGAGCTAGTTGGCTCCGTAGCCAACTTAGCTCCGGAGCCAACTTTAGCCCGCGTTTCCAAATGAAATTTAACTCTGGAGCTAACTAGCTCCCTGGAGCTAAAGTTGGCTCCCAGGAGCTAAAGTTAGCCCCCGGGAGCTAAGTACGTTCTGTATGTACATTGTGTGTTTTTTGCGTGGTCAAAAATTATTTATCGATCGATATTGAGTGTTGGAAACGTTCAAAACAAACAGGAAATGAAATACATATGCGGAGGTTTCAAAAAAACTTTCAGGTGCGTACAATATCTGGAAACCATAAATAGTGTACGGAGCGTCAGCACTTAGTGCTATATATGCTTTTTTCAACTTATGCGCGCAATTTAAAAAATGGAATCGGATCAATCGGAAAATATGGAAGACTCTGCTAATGACGAAAGTCAAAGTCAACATAGTTTGGACACAAAATCACGTAGTGATAACTGGACCACCCAAGATTTATTTCTTCTGGCGGACGCCTACGAAAAGCATGTAAAGGTGCTGGAATCAGCTTTTTCGCCCGTGATATCGGCAAAGTTGAAAATTGAAACCTGGACGTTATTGTGCTCGGAATTCAACGCTCTATCACAGCACAAACGCAGTTTGAAGCAAATCAAATTTAAATTGAAAAAAGTTTGGCGGGAGATTACCAAACATATTGCAGCAATAAAATACCCAGCGACAGGTGGCGGAAAGCCAGTAAAACCACTTTCAGCGGCATTGGAAAAATTTGCGATTTTACGAGAGGGATCCGCACGAATGAAGGGTTTGGGGACTTACATTGAATCCGGAAATATAAGAATCGAAAATGAAATGGAGCAGTTGGAGTCCGAAAAAGAAATTGACGACGAAATTGACATTGAAGAGGAAATTGTACCCTCGACTAAACAAAAATCAGGAAAAATGGGCCATCAAAAATTGCCTAAAGTGACCAATACTATGAGTTTGCCTGACCAACAAAGGATTGTTTTAAGAAAGCAGGAACAGTACCTCGATTTGAAAATAGCCTACATTGCAGCAAAACATTCGTTTAGTAAGTGAATAGACTGAAAGTGGCGGAAACACGGGCGCCCATTTGAAAAAACTACTTATGCAATTCAAACGGTGAAAAAATTAAAAAATTCAGTAAAAAACAGTTTTTTTCAAAATTATTTCGATTTTGTTGCTGTTATGTACGACCCTCTGGGATATTTTTTTAACTAAATTAATGCACACATTTTACTTGCGGTCACCCACCCAGAATTTTGAGTTTTATTCATTTTTATTGAGCCAGCATACGATAACGCATCATATATTACATGAACAGGACCAAAACTCTGGGGGAGGGGTTGAAGCCAAAAGAGAGTAAAAAAGCGTTCTCAGGCTTTAAAAATACATTTTTAGACATTTCTCGATGTCACACATCTTTTAAAACAACGTTTTCAAAAATAAACTGAAAAAGTTCAAAATTTTCTAATTTTTTTGAGGGAAAAGTCCTAGAAAGTAATTTATGATGCTTATTTGGATGGAAAACACAACGGTATACATTTTGGCCGATTGAGTTACTCTTTCCTATAAATTGAAAAAATTTCTAAAATGAGATTTTTGGGAGGGTCAGCTCAGCAGGGACCCTTAATCCACCCACGTGCTTGTATGATTGTAAACCACAAGCTGACTATATACAAAATCAACTTTCCTAGGTCGGCTACCGATTCATTAATATCAATTCTTAAAAATTGTGTCTGCGTGCAAAAAGTTTTGGTTAAACGAACTGACCATAGCTTTTGAGGGGGCGGGGCTCTGGTGGCGGGGGTGGTTTTCCACGAAAAAACCAACTGCACTTTATAAGATCTGCGCCTTTTCTAACGTTCGCAACATGTTGGAGCTATAGCTACGTACCTGTAAAAAATACATATCTGTGGGCAGAAAAATGCTGCATCAATATCATAACATTTTGATTCTCAACTTGTTTTATTCTTAGCGGGCGTTTCAATGGAGAAAATCTTTATCTAGTCAACGTTCAGCTATTTTACTACGATCCAGAAAATTAACAGTAGATGAACATTTTATGAGATCTTTTATTATTGGCAATTTTTCTAAAGCGATTTGTTATTCTAAACTAGGCATGCCAAAAAGTATCATGTTCTCTGCAAAAAAAGTTGCTCCCGTTTCCAGGAACTCGGACGATTTATAAAATACGAAATGGCCAAGCTTTTTTCAATAAAAACTTTAGGATAAAAAAGTTACTAGCGCTCACAGAGTAGTATTTTTTGGCCCAGTCTGTAGGTATTTAAAGGACCTATAGCTGCTGCATGATGAAGATACACACAGGCATCAAAAAACACGGTTTGGAAGGAGAAAGGATTCAGTTCGAAAAGGAGAAATTATCGTTTTGAATGTGACAAACAAGCATTTGAGCGCGAAAAGCCAAGTTTTGAACAAGAGAAACTCGCGATCGAGCGTGAAAAGATGGCAAAAGACCGGGCCATGAATACAGAATATGGCGAAAATTCTGTTTACACATATTTGCATTGATTTGTTTAGTTTTTTTCGATTTCGCAGAATTCTACCGTTTAAACATTGTAGTCTAGAATCTGTAGCATTATAAGCATACGAATTTATTGCACACTCTATGCTACTATGTACGAGTATGATGTTTCAGTTATCAATACGTAAAAATCGTTCAAAAATAGGTGCGTGATATATGATTTCTTATGCTAACACCATCCTGCGGTCCTTCTTCCCCATTATATGCACGTGGATCGTCATTTTCTTCAAAGTCCTCCTCTATTTCATTGTTTTGCATTCCCAGCATTTAGCAGTGCACAACAGACTGCGAAAATTTTCGCAGCTTTTTTCGAATCCATCCGTACCGGGCTTCTTTGCCCTAAATTAGTGGCATAGCAATGAGCATGTGTCTTTGTGCCTCAATCCCCAATATTTGTAGCCTGCATTGACCTATGAAGTTGGGGCCATACATGCACAGGACCGGAATTCTGGGGGGTCAAGCCAAAAAGTGGTAAAAAAGGGGTAAAAAAGCCTCCACGCGTAAAATACACTGTACTCAGACGTTTCTCAATGTTGCGCATCTTTTAAAACAACTTTTTTCGAAGAAAAGAATTTCGAAAAAAGTTCAAAATTTTCGGGTTTTTTGAGGAAAGAAGTCCCCAGAAAGTAACTTCTATCTCATGCTTATTTAGATGAAACAACATACCTTTCAATACATTTTAGCCGATTAAGTTACTTAGTTCTTAAAAATCTAGAAAGTTTTCTTTTTTTGAAAATTTTCTGGGGGGTCAGGCCCAATTCTGGGAGGTCTGACCGGTTCTGGGGAGTCAGGACCCCGTCGACCCCCCACGTGCATGTATGGTCCTGACCCCCACCGAACTGGTCTGACCCCTAGAATTGAGGCCTGATCCCCCCAGAAAATTAAGGGGGGAGATGGCAAAAATTTAGGGATCTTTGCAGGGATTTTTGCAGCGCTAAAAGATTTTTGCAGTGCTAAAAAGATTTTGCAGTGCTAATGCTATTTTTTGTTTATATTGGCGAGAAGCGTCGAAAATCTTGGAGACTTTTAGCAGGCAGTTGCTGTTTGCTAATGCTATTTTTTGTGGATTTGATCAGTGCGAAGTATCGAAAATTTTTGGCGCTTTCATGCTTTGAAGGTCTAAATATTCACATTAAGAACTAATAAAATTGGTGCAAAGCGTCAAATTTTTTGGTTTTTGTCCCAAAATTTCCAACTTTCCCCCCTAAAATTTTTTTTGAGAGGGACGGTAAACATTTTCTGGGGAGATTAACTCTCACGCCTATTTATAGTTTCACTTCCCCCGGAAAAATTGTTCACCCCCTAAAAAATAAAATCCTGAAGGGGGTGGTGGGGAGGGGGTTAAAAACGTGGCCGGCTAGGGTGGTAGGCTAATTGCTATCCATAATAGGAGAAAATAGAACTCTTTATTGAATAATTCTGATTCGATAATTGCGTTTTTTGGAAACGCAAAATTCACTTACAATCACAAAATCTAGATCAAAATGAGGCAACCTATAAGATTGGACGATTTTTTTACAAGTTATGAATATTTTTCAACGGGTTGGTCTTGCTCCCCCAGCTAAACTCTTAGCTATGCCGCTGACCTAAGCATGCAAATTTTCGTTTCAGACGACCGAATGACCGTTCGATGACGCTTCTAGTTATTTTGTGTCGATCATTGAAAATAGTTTCACATCTCTGTGTGGGTCGTAAATAAGGCGTCAATAACCACGTTTTGCAGGGGTAGCCAGCCAGAGTCCCCAAGCAAAAATCCGCGTTTAATCTTATTTTCAAATTCAAAGTTTAACTTGCTTTCCGATAGAACACGACTGTCATGTACCGAACCCGGCCAATCTGCGTATATGCTAATAAACCGCCCATCCACATCACACACTGCCTGACAGTTTATTGAATGATTTCGCTTATAATCGACGTAGGAAATTTCATCAATCTTAGGAGCCAAAATAGGAATATGCGTACAGTCTATGCAGCCAACTACATGCGGAATTCCACATTTTTCGTAAAATTTCTGTATCATGGTGGTAAGCGTTGCTACCCTCCGGAAAAGAAATTAATTTGTCGACCATATTATACAGCAGTGAATTTGTTGTACGGGCTACAATCTTTGAAACAGTTCCTTTCGAAGATAAGCCAAATAACTTTGAGATAGCAAAATATGGACTTCCAGTTCGATAGAAATGCAATGTCACGGCTAAATCTATATCCAGTGAACATCCTGATCGACGCTCATACGGAAAGGCTGATTTCTTGCCAAGAAATTTTCTAATTTCCACAAAAGTATTTTTTGTAAATCCATAGTGAACGTAAAAATCGTTATCATTCATTTGAAATATGTCGATACATTTTTTTGTTGTTGCTGTATATTAGCAGCATCAATACCCAACACAAAATTCAACGCCATTGAATAAAACTCAGCAAAAAATATTTACGTGCATTCAACACAATTTTGTACCCAGGTACTCGGGCAGAGCTAAGTTTTCAGGCATAAAAATATAACATTTGGCTCCCACAAATTTAGCTCCGTCATTCGGAAACCCGGAGCCAAGTACTATATTTCATATGCCTATCATTACAATGCTCTTAGCTACCGGGAGCTAGTTGGCTCAGGGCCAACTTTAGCTCGGGAGCCAACTTTAGCTCCATGGAGCTAAACTTGGCTCTTCATTCGGAAACGTGAGCCAAAATTTTTAGCTCTAGTGTCAACAAATTTTGCAGGACTTAGCTCCAGAGCCAGTTAGCTCCGTCATTCGGAAACCGGGCCCAGGGGGGGCTGAAATTTCAAAGTGCCTTTTTTGGGCTCAATAATGGTGGATATGCGAGGAAAATCTTTTTCGGCTTTTTGACGATGCTCTATTTTTCTAGGGCATAAAAATAATAAAAACCTTCAAAAAAATAAAAAAGAAATTCTAATAAATTAAAAAAAACATAGTCAAAAAGTGAGGAACGGCGCGAAGCGCCCCCGGAAATTTGGCGCTTATGGCTAAAATTGCTTCTCAAAACCACCATTTCCACGGATTTTTCGGAAACTTTGGAAAAATCGCGAATTCTGGGGATGGATTAGCAATTCTTGGGGGAGGGTGAAAAAATTTCCGGGGTGGGTTGAAAATTCCGCCTGCTTTCGCCCCCCCCTCCTTAAGATCATTCATGTATTTATAATCATTCAACCAATCAACCAATCAACCGGCTATTTCGTAAAAGCGTAAAAGGGAAATCGACTGAAATTAGGGCTGCTGACTGGTAAAAATGGAAAAATGTCGTCTTTATTTATTCATTTATTTATCTATTTATTTATTTATTTATTTATTTATTCATTTATTATGAATTGTAATATCAAAAAATCCCAATTCGTACCAGGCATACCAGGCATGTTGCTGGCCGTCCGATTGGGAGGGGAACAACACCAATTTTTGGGGGACTAAGCCCAAAAAAGCCAAAAATAGCACGAAATAACGTTTAAAAAGTCATATTTTTCCGATTTTTCTAAATTGGGGGTCCGAACCCTCCTATTCCCCTAGAGATACGTGCCTGACTCCTACTAGAATGCGCGTATAAATATTGAATAGAATGACTTACGAAATTCAGCAAAGCACGTCTAAAGAATTCGGAATTAAGAAGATGCTGAGTTTAAACACATTCCAAATTCAAGATTCATTCGTTAGCAAAAATGTCAGTGAAATAATGCAACAAATTCGTCACACTGTCTTGTTGTGTCAGCACGTCCGTTCTTATGCTTTTTCTTCATCATTTATTTATTTTTGCAGCTCCTAAATTTAGTGTAAAGCCGCTTTACACTGTACTTTACATAGAATATAATCTTAAAATTTAGTTGCGATGCTGGGTAAGGAACCTGAGCTGAGTTTTTTAACAAGCTCGCAGATATGAATTCCAGGCACGTAGCTGACCGTTCTATTTGGGGGGGACCAACACAAATTTTTTTGGGGGGGGCAACAGGAATTTTTTGATGGGGGTGGCTAAGCTCAAAAATGCTAAAAATAACACAAAAAAACGTTCAAAAAGTCCTATTTTTCCGAGTTTTTGAATTAGGAGGGGGTCCGGACCCCCCATTCCCCCAGAGCTACGTGCCTGATGAATGCGCTGCTTTTTATTCAGGGGTCGAAGTGAGGTATAACATCTACAATCCTATGATACAGAAAATTGAAGTTTTAAAGCTGGAGAAGAGATTGGACGAAGAATTGCTTTATTTGCGAGACGCATTGCCCGAGTACAGCACCATTCCTTTTAACATGGAGCCCGTGATTCTGCCACCAGGTTCTGTAGTGCCTACGAATCCTATTAGGGTACGTATTTGTATGTAAATTCATTTTATTTTTTATTTTATATATATATATATATATATATATATATATATATATATATATATATATATATATATATATATATATATTTATTTATTTATTTATTTATTTTTATTTTTTTATTTATCTGTTTTGTCAATGATGCTTTTTTGGCTGTTTTTGACCGAAAATGAGTTATTCACTCGTTGACTCCTGAAAAATGGTCGTTGCAGAGATAGTCAGAAGTTTAAAGGCACGCAATTTTAGCGACCAATCTCTCTTCCTCACTTTCAGCCTCAGGCTTTTTATTAAGATTTTAGGATTTTCCGTCGTACTGTAGGTTTTTCTGTATTCATTCCTTCTTTTTCGGTACATTTCTCGTGTCTTTTTTATTTCCTGTGTAGTAAGAGCACGATTATATTTTACCTTTTTTCATTTATTATATTTTATTTTTTCTTTTCTTTTGTTTAATCTGGTTTTTTAAATTTAATCCATTTCATTATCAGAATTTTTACCAGCATTTTCATTCTTAATTGTTTCCCTTTTTCTTTTCATTTTTTCATACTGATTACTTCTATTATTATACAGTCAGTATACACTACTCGCCACGAAAGTTGACGCTTTAATATGCTTCAGAGGATGATAGCGGTTGTTACAGGATGTATCTCTAACACGTCGGTCCTATTTCCGCCCACGCATGACCGACGTGTTTAACATATATCCTTTAACAAGCTTTATCATCCTGTGAAGCATATTAGAGCGTCAACATTCATGGCGAACGCTGTATGGGAAATGCATAAAAAACATATGCAGGTTAAACTGAAACCGCCTCCGTGGTCCAAAAAATGGGAGCACCACGATTTGAAAGGCGTGGATGATTTTTGGCACCATGTTTCGTCGAGCTGGAAGCATAGACTTACTAAAGTACGTATTATTCGAAGGGTACTTTCGTTTTCATCATTTTTTAAATTTTTTTAAAACATTAATTCATGAGTGCTAATTAATTTTTAAACGTTTAATTAATCAGTTACCAATTATACGCCGTATATTACCGGGCTAGCCAAAAAAACCAACCGCATATCGTCGGTCCTTATAAATTTTCCGATATTTGGCTGATTTTGATGCGATTTCTTTTATCTGAGTTTGTTCTTTTGTTTTATTATTTTTTATTTTTATTTAACCATTTTATCTAAGTTTCATCTATTTTATCTTTTATCTAATTAATTTTTATTTTTTATTTGCTTTATCTTTTTTATCTTATTCTTATCTATTTTTATCTTATTTTATCCAATTTTTCTATTTTATCTTTCTCACCTTTATTTAATTTATCTTTTACCTTTGCAAGAATGCTATCATATTTTATTTATCCCGGTTGCGCAATTTTTGCTTTACACTGAATTAAAAAAGCAGTCGTTTTTTCTAGCATTTTGCTGATGAAATACATTGAACATCCTAATCTGTGCAACATCATAACTTCTGAACAACAAAAGCAAATCGAATGCAGTTTGTTCTAATGGAAACCATATTATTTACTTACAGTGCTTGCCATGAAACATGCCGCACTATAATCGTCAGGTTTAAAATAGATGATGCGTCGCGAGCGCCGCGCTTCGGCTATAATGCGCTATATTCTATTTTTTATTATTATAGGATATTTATCCGCATCATGCCGTTAATCTGGCGATGCGGACGGCACGGCGCAATTTAGCGCGCATGGAATGCCGAAAGCGCGCACATGCCTGAATATAGAACGGCATTCACGTGCGCGCACTCGCCTGAATATAGAACGGGCATTCACGTGCGCGCTTCCGGCATTCACGTGCGCGCTTCCTCTTGTTGACGCTATTAATAGCTAAATTGCGCCGTCCGCATAGCCAGATGAAGGGCGTGATACAGATAATTATCCTATAATAATACATAAAAAAGAGATGATAGCGCATTATAACAGACGAAACGCGGCGCTCGCGACGCATTATGTAATATGAATCTGACGACTATAGTGCGTCATGTTTCATGGCGAGCACTGTATGTAGGTCGTAAAATTATCATCGTGTTTATCGTTTTGTCCAAAAAATTAACGCGATTCCGCAAACATCATTTTTTTGAGTCTTAGGGCATTTGTCAGAAATATTTCTTGTCTTTGTTTTCCTATGACTTTGCAGTATTTTACGGCAGTTGAATACAACTTTTTTTTGTTCGTTAAGCCCTTTCATTTGGGTATCATTCAACTATTTGCTATATCGCTCATCGAATTGCTTAAGAAATTATCGAGCTGTAACCATAGGTGGGCGGCGACAAACTCCTGTGGGGGGGGGGGTGCACGATTTTTTTCAAAAGTCAAAAAATGGCCTTTAAAATGTTGGTATGGCGAAAAACACCATTTTTCAACGTTTCTCATCTAGCACTATCCATTGGCATCAAAAAATTGCGAGAAAAAAACAAAAAATTTCAAAAATTGAAAATTGGAGGGGGATTTTGGTTTCTGGGAGGGGTGCATACCCCCCACGTCCACGTGTGGTAACAACCTATCCAGGGGTTCTGCCTTCTGGATGAGGCGCAATCGCGAAATGAACGCCCAAAACCTAATTTTGGGGTTTCCGAATTATGGGGTCTATCACTCCGTTCTAAATCTTCATTCCCATGCGCGTTTGGGGCGATAGGGATAAAATTATCATAAAAACGTAAAAAAATTATAACGAAAATATTGTAATAAAATTATGTATGAAGGTAATAAAATACAGTAAATTAAACGTTCGTATTTGTTTGTGTGCCAAGTGACGAAAACAATAAAAATGGCCCGTCCAACAATCATTTGTGTAATATTAAGAAGTGTTTTTTCGACATATTTTAGCTTTCTGACCCTATTTTTGAGTTAATTGTTTTTTTCTGGTTGAATATGTGCAAAAAAAGAAAAACGGGCTTTTCTTCCGTTTTATGTCAATGAGTAGAATATATACGAATACATTGCGTAAGCTCTAGGCGACTGAAATGTTTTTAATTTTTATGTAATTTTTATTCAAGATTAGACGGTTTTCTCTAAAGAGAACTGAAAATAAGAATAATGTGGAAAAATTTTTCAATATTTTTACTTTAATTACCGAAAATCACATAGAAAACGATTCATCGCCCAAAATTGCCCATCTTACCTCTTTGGGGATTTTACTCATGCGCAACGTGCTAGGTAATAGTAAAAAACATAATAATAATAATAATAATAAATAATAAATAATAAAAACTAAATAACATTCGTGTGTATATGGGCATAAAATCAGGCATGTAGCTGGCCGTCCTATTTGGGGGGGCCAACACCAATTTGGGGGGGTCCAGGGTCCAAAAAGGCCAAAAATGACACAAAATAACGTGTAAAAAGTCCTATTTTTCCCGTTTTTTTCTGAATTTGAGTGATCCAGACCCCCCATTCCTCCCCAGATCTATGTGCCTGCATAAAATTGGGGTCCAGCCAGTCAGACCGCATAGGTCTCTCAGAAATTTGTCTGAGTCTCTCAAATTTCATTTCTAAAAGCTTTCCGTTTTCCTCCATTTTTTATTTTAGTGAATATTTACAACTTTATGGAAAACGTCGAAAAATAATGTTTTTCGTTATTTTAATTTTTCAACTCCAATTCGTCCTTAGAATATTTTGAGACCGTGAATTAGAGTCTTTATTTATTCAAAAGCTTGCATTTATTTTGGTGCAAGGCGTTTTAACCATAGGTGGGCGGCAGTGATCGACCGGGTACCCGGCCCGGACCGGGCCCGGCCGGTCATAGCTGGCCCGGGCCCGGGCCCGGCTGAAAACCACCGGGCCTCAACCGGGCCTCAAATAATTATCGTTAATATTTAACACGCTTACTATTTCAGCTGTTGTCCGTATTTCTTATGAATTTGCTAGCCTGTGATTCTATTCAAATCCATTTGCCTTACTTCTGCCCACCTGCTCATTATCATATACTTGTCAACTTCATAAGTGCATTCATCTTCTATACAACGCTTCAATCAGAGGCGTAACCAGGATTTTGGTTTGGGGGCATACACAAAAAAATTTTTTAAGACTAATTTTGCATTGAGTGTTAGTAACGTTATGTACCGATAATAAAACTGAGTTTTTCGACCTTTAGTAGTTGTAGCCTAGCTAATTTATGGGTTTCTGACAATCAGAAATACAAAAATGTTAATCAGCGCGAAACGCCTGAAATTTTTGAAATTTTTACCCTTTTCATGTAGAATTTACGGTCTTTTAATTGACAAACAGTTCGGAAATCATAAGAGGCGCAAAGCACCAAGAAATTTAGTAATACTTTTACTGTCCTTAACATTTTGTAGCCTGTGAATACTAATATTCTGTGATATGTTGCCTGATTTAGGCTATTAAACGCAATGCTGAAGCTTTACAAAAAGAAAGAACAATAACTAGCAGCGCCATGCGCCGGAAAACTTTGACGTTTTAGCTCTTTAAACACAATTTATACCGCTTAAATCATACAGAACAGACAAATTAATTTCGGTGAACCCTTTTTCCTTTTCGTCCTCCCAAAAATCCCGACCATATCATAGTCGCTGTTATGTCTGAATGCATAAATTTAATGCTCAATTTCCTTTAAATATCTACATGATACCTTGTGCTTTTTCAAACCGTGTTTAGTTGCACGTGCGTTTTAATAATGGAATTGCGCGCTATTGTATTAAAAACTTTGTTCTTGCTTGAATAATGCTACCAAAATCCTTGCTAACTACTTAATTTATTTTTAGAAAGATTGAATAATTAACAGAGCTTAGAATTTAAAAGTCTTCTTGATACAACAGTAAGCATTGCGTTTGACAATTAACAAATGTAAAATCGGTCTAAATATGTATCTTATGCATAACATTATATTGGAAGCAAGGCATATTGTTAGTATATAAGCCCGGGCCCGGGCCCGGTACCTAACCCGGCAGCAAAGCCGGGCCCGGGCCCGGTTTTTTTGAGCCCGGTCGAGCACTGGTGGGCGGCACCGAAATTCTGGGGGTGTAAGATTTTTCCATGGTCCATGGTCAAAAAATGGCCTTAAAAATGGTGGTATGGCAAAAAAACACTATTTTTAAAAGTTTCTCATCGAGCACTATCCATCGGCATCACCAAATTGCGAAAAAACAGAAATTTCTAAAAATTGAATTTTGGGGGATATTTTGGTTTCTGGGGTGCATACCCGCAAACCCCCACGCTCAGGTATGGTTTTAACTTGTGAAACTAGTAATACGCGGTAAAGGATGAAGATGTAGTTCTATTTTGAAAGGCCAATAGATATGTCTTGCTTTCTGATTCTTCGGCAATATTCACAAATTGATGGCATTTATTGATTTTTCTGACGACATGATAGAAAGCATGTAAAAATAATTTTTGTAGGCAAGAAGGAAGATTTATGGCATTGCAACTTGAAATTTTTTTTTGCAAATTTTGTGCCAAATTATATAAATTTTTGCACTGCGCCAAGTGCTTAAACAGTAATTTTACTCATCTCTAATTATCGTTAAGCTTAAGTTTATCAAATTCACCGGCGTTTTAGCCGTAGTTTGGCTCTTAATAGTTAAATTCTGACAGCATAATCATTTTTAACAATAATTTCCAAAATTCTGAAATTTTAAGAAAATTCGCTACGTTAAAAATGGTTCTGAACATACACGATTTCGGGTGGGGGTTAGGGGGTTCCAACCTCCCCCAGAAACATTTTTACCCCCCCAGAATTCGCGATTTTCAAAAGTTCCTGCAAATTTCCTGAAAATTCGCATAAAATGCGCTTTTAAGCGTTTTTAGCTGTCGATTTGCTCAAAAGTGTCAAATTTTTCGGCGCTTCCCGCCATATATTCATGTTTCGATTATATTTTCCTCAGTTTAGTTGACGTTTTTCGATATTTTTCAATTCTTTTGCTTCTATGCTTTGGAAAGATAAACGCCTAAAAACAATGTTTTTAGCGAGCACATGGGAATTCTGGTCCAAAACATCGTTTTTCAGCGTTTCTGACGATGCTCTATCTTTCTAGAACATAAAAATATGAAGAATATTTTGAAAAAAAAATCAAAAAATTTGATTAAATTGAACAAAATACTGTCCAAACTTGGGTATGATAACGTGATGCGCCGAAAATTTTGGCACTTTTGAGCAAACAGATAGCTAAAAACGCTTAAACACATCTTTCTACAAATTTTTGGAAATTTTTTTGTGACTTTCAAAAAATCGCCAATTCTGAGGGAGGGGTGGTGAGAAAATTTTTGCGGGGTGTAAATTTTTCAGGGGGAGGATCGAAACCCCGCCAACCCACCCTCAAGATTATGTGAGGTACCCACTATTTTTGTAGGCCTGAAAAAGGCAGGCTAACATTTCACCCTCCTCCCATAATTCCCATGTTGCGGCTGTCTGGTTCTGAATAAAATTATCGAATTGGACATTGAATAACGGTGAGAATATGGCCAGTATATTTTGCATGTAAATATCGATTTAGGGAACTAAGTATTTATTTTGACTATTGTTGTAAAATTTGAACGTAACAACTACCAACCGTAGGTGGGCTACAGATCCCAGAATGAAATTTTTGAAATTTTCTCATTTTTCCGCGATTTTTATTGACCTCGTTGAAAATAAAAACCTTAAAAAAATAAGTTGCGGGCCCCTCTCCCGCTTTTCCGACAACGATGCCGCTTGCACCATAGGTGGGCGGCACCAAAGTTCTGGGGGGGGGTGCAAGATTTTTTCAAAGGTCAAAAAGGCCTTAAAAATGGTGGTATGACGGAAAAACACCATTTTTCAACGTTTTTCATCGAGCACTATCCATTGGCACCAAAAAATTGCGAAAAATTTTCAAAAACTGAATTCGGGGGTGGTATTTGGGTTTCTGGGGTTGCATTCCCTCAACCCCCCTCCCACGCCCAGGTACGGGTGGCACTGATATTTTGGTTTTTGCATTAGGTACGTGAATAGGTACCTAAGTACGCTAAATCAGTAAGTTTCTTGTTTCTACCGCGTTATAAATTTCACGAACAACTCGTTCGCTATTCAAGAGTCGAAGCGCGCGAAAAAATTTCGAAATTGCTCAAAATTGAATAAAAATTTAATATTTTTCAAGACGCGCTTCGAGCCTTGGCGCAAATACGACATTTTGGATCAATATAAACGATCGATTCCTCGTGATGATCAGCGCGTGATCTACGAAGAACTGAAATCGCACGATAGAAATCAAAAGCAAATATCGAGCGGGCGCAAGGCTCCGATTTTATCGCAGCTTCGGTCGCATTATCATCGTGATTCGAATAAAAATTGATTTTTATTTGTTCCTTTTTTTATTAGCGGTTTTTGAGTAATTAAAATTAGCTCGCCCAAATATTTGGTCGTTTTTTCTGACTGCTGAACAGCGACGGCATTAATCGTTCAAGGAATCAAACCTGTTTACACTTTGCCTTGCATTATACACGTAATAGGGGGATGGGGGCACCTGCGGGAGGTGTCGGGGGGAGGGGGTATGCACTCTCCGAGAAACCAAAATTCCCCCACCCCCATCCAGAAACCAAAATACTCCCCCAGAATTCAATTTTTGAAATTTTTTTTCGCAATTTTTGATGCCAATGGAATGTGCTCGATGAGAAACATTGGAATATTGTGCTTTTCCGTCAAACCACTATTTTTAAGGTTATTTGTTGACCTTTGAAAAATCTTGCACCCCCCGGAATTTTGGTGCTGCCCACGTATGGTGTGCAGTGTGCACCCTCCAGAACCTAAATTCCCCAGAATTCAATTTTTGATGTTTTTTTTTTCACAATTTTTTGATGCCAATGGATAGTGCTCGATGAGAAACGCTGAAAAATGGTGTTTTCCGCCATACCACAATTTTTAAGGCCTTTTTTGACCTTTGAAAAATCTTGCACCCCCCGGAATTTTGGTGCTGCCCACGTATGAATGGAGGATCACTCACCGAAAGTTGGTCGTTCCCCGTCCTCATCAAAGTCGGAAAATTTTCGACCTCCCATTTTTGGCGAGAACATGCGTTTTTTGGATATTTTTGGTCAGAAGTTTAAAGGTCTCTTACCCTCTGGCCAACTAACCCCGCACGAAATTTCAAACTGTTACACGTTTGCCTTGTATTTAATTCGTGCAACATGCAATATATTTAATGCATTTTCTGAAATTTTTTTACCCGTACACCGTCTCGGTATCGCACGTGTTCTGAAATCCTTTTCAACCCCCTTCCACTGCGGTTACTGAATTCCTCTCTCCGTGAAATGCTGCCAACTACTCTCCCCCAGGATTTTTGATTTTCCGAAAAAAGTCGAAGAATATTTGGTGTTTTTAGCGTCAAATTTTCGGCGCTTCGCGCCTTATGCTCAGACATGCGCGTGGGGAAGGGGGTTGGGAGCACACCTGGGCGTGGGGGGGGGGTTTGGGGGGTATGCACCCCCAGAAACCAAAATACCCCCCAGAAATCAAAATACCCCCCAGAATTCAATTTTTGAAAATTTTTCGTTTTTTCGCAATTTTTTGATGCCAATGGATATTGCTTGATGAGAAACATCGAAAAATGGTGTTTTTATCGCCGTACCACCATTTTTAAGGCCATTTTCGACCTTCAAAAAAATCTTGCACCCCCCCCCCCAGAATTTTCTTGCTGCCCACGTATGGTTGGGAGGTCTTGACCTTACCCCAGAATAGAAAAATGGGAAATTTTCTCGGTAAAATGAGGCAAAATGAAGGCAAAAGACGGATGAAACTTGAAAATTTGATTCAAAAGTGCTTTAGATTGATCGGAGACTGTAAACGTAGTTTTAACGCTATTTTAGCGTTATACCCCTTTTTGAGGTCATTTTGGTCCAAAAAAGTTCAATTCTTAACCCCTCTCCCCAGATCGGCCATGCTATGTATGCATCTGTGCTTATGCCAGAACTAATTTTCTGATTTAGATTATCGTTCAATTTACTCGGAATCTTTCATTTTCCATGTTTGATAAAGAATAAGCATGGTCAAAAACGTAAAAATTGTGTTTCTGACGTGTACACCTACCTACCTGTCCGTCGTTTTTTAAGCTCACGGAAGTCAGTTTATACAAATTTTTCAAGGCTAATATGTCACCCAGAATTCCAACGTTGTACATTCATATGTCTATGATCTCAATCTGCTAAAATTTGTAATTTTTACGCTCCCCCTGCTAAATTTTTGACAGGCATAAGTTTTCCGACCATTTTGATTATATTTCAATATTTCATGCTAAAACTAGTCTATTTCACGAAACATTGCATGGATCACAATTTTTGAGTAAATATAAATAGATTACAAAAGCGGTTTAAACTTAACTAGCTATCACGAAACTTTGCATAGCAATTGATAAGCATACACAATTTTACTATGCGAAATTGCATTGCAGTAGGCTGTCCAGAAACCACTTTTGTAGCCACTTACTTGAACGTTGAAAATTGATTTTCACGCACAAGATTTCGTGAAATAGACTATAGGATATCTTGTCGATTTTTCATTGTTAGGTAACGCAAGTCGCTCTTTATATGAGGTAAAGTTCTGCAGTTTTAAAGAGCTGCATATTACGTCTGTTTGTGAATAGTTCGAAGCATAGGTGCACAAAGTTGCGGAACATTCTCAGCCAGTGAATTTTTGAAGGCCAAAATACCTCATAAATCGGCGTAACACGATGCCAATTCACAGTTTCTGGTCAATTTCAATTAAGTTTGTAGAAAAAAGGGTTGATTTTCATTCATTTCCGGCCTTTTACCTTCATTTTGTCGTATATTCTTCAGAAAATGTCCTCTTTTTCCTCAAACATTCTCAGGTGCTTGTGTCTGGCATAAAAGGCTTCAGATGACGTAGTAGGTTTCGACTAGAATGAACAGAAATTTTGAGATTAGATGCATTAGTTTGACAAAAATGTCTTCGTTCGGACAGTGTAAAAATTTTTATCCAGCTCTCAGCAGTTCGTGCGCTATGGCGATTCGTTTACACTCTATCCTTATCTTATTATAGTTTAAATACCGGAAGTATGTTTGATTCTGTCAAACTTTTGATGATATCTTGCAGTTTTGCACCTGTTAAGATTAGCTACTGTTAAGATTAGCTATGTATTTTTGGGCTTAAGAAATAAGCAACGTTTTTTCTGGCTATCTTTTATTGTCAAAAAGGGTTTGGTTGGTAACTACTTAGTAATGCGATACGGTGCAGAAATGCTGAGGTTTAAACAAATGGAAATGGAATGTACATAACGAAGCCGCTACAACACGAAAAGACGACAGCTGGCCAAATTTTTTCATACATTTTAAATAATAAAATTTTAAGCTTGAATTAGCATAGTTTGTGATATCGTATCGGGTAGTCTTTTTAACCAGTCTGTCACGCTTGGGCGTGGCAAGTTGAGGGTTTAGACTCTCAGAACCCGCTAACCTCTCGTACAATATGGTACACCCTGGGAAGAATTTAATTTCCGGCATTTTTTCGCGAGTTTGCCCCATTAGATCCCCAGAATTTGGTTGCTGCCCACGCATGCAGATCAGGTATGCAAGCATTTCTTTCAAAATTTGCTTTGGCTGAGCTTCACATAGTTTACGTGCTCGTCTATGGTCAGATAAGGGTTTTTGGAGCACTTTCTTAGGCCACTTTGATGCAGCTGATGATTTATGAGGCAATTGGGAGGTTTTCGTAGTTGATTTACAGTTCTCCTTTAAATTACGTCTATTTATTTTGCTTTCGTAGATGTCAAAGTTCCATCTCTACAAGGCCATTCGTGAGATAAATGTCAATAAACACTAAAATATGATTTATCAGAGCTGTTTAAAGTCTGAAGGGATGCTAATGGTGGAGTAATTTTTGATTTTCAGATTTTTTTCAATGCTTAAAATTCTGAATGGCAAATATTCAAAAATATTGTCTGATGCAATCGCAGTGTCTGACTTCGGAAATTCATTGTATGGTACCTACCTACAATCCTTTATGCGTGACTAACCAGTATAAAATGTAGCTAATGCTATGCTGCATAAATGGTAGCATTACAGTGCGGACAGAGACGGTGATATGCATTTATTCTTAGAATAGCCTCAAATTCCTTGCCCTATATTTCCTAAATTAAAGGTCAATAAAAATGTTGAACATTCGTCTTTTTCCTCCTATGCAAAATACTGCGAATATATTCGACTGACCTGACCTGTTTATGTCAGCTTGTGCCATTAGGCTTATTTGTTGTTTTTAAAAATTTATTTCATTTAAATAGTTTTATTTTTTAAATTTTAGTTTATTTTTATTTCGTACACGCTTTAGTGAATTTAGCTTTCTAGACTACACATTAATCGCTACTTTATTTTGTGGAAAAACTTTTCTTTTTCCTTTCAGGCATAATCAGTGCCTCCTTTACAACCTGCTCGTATTTACCTACTTATTTATTCAATTATACATTTACTTATTTATTTAAAAATGATTATTTCATTTATTTATTTAGGTACTTTTTTCATCGTGCGTTGCGCGTCTCTACTTTTGCCTGTTTTATTTCGTTTCTAATTTTTATATGATGTTCGAAAATTGCACTGAAATAGCGGCATTTCTTCTTTTTACCTTAATTCGTTTTGCATTGCTCGAACGTTGTTTTGATTATTGCTTAGCATATACGATTTTTATTGTTTGCAAATAAGCAGCTAAATTGAGGGCTTCTGGCAAAATGATTTTTTTTACTAAATAGGGAATTCGAAGATGGTTCAATCGCTTATTATAACTGTAAAATTCTGTTTAACTGCCTTGTCAGTTAGAGTGCTAAGAACATTGCCAGATAGGAGTCATAAAAGTGAAGCATTCTTTTGAAGAAATACAAAGTCGTAAAATTTGGAAATTCAAGCTTGTCAACTTTTGAGACTTTTTGCTGGTTAAACGAAAAACGCGAATTTTTCCCTCGCATAATCCCTCGATTATGACGATTTTTATGATTTTGGCTTAAGTATGGCCGAAAATAACGTATTTAAAATGTCCAATGGAATTTTAAAAAACCAGCGTTTTTTATTCTTGAATTGTGCAAACTTGTTGAATTAGCAATCACTTTTAGCATTTAATTTTATTGACTGCTTAACGCATTAACAATCAAGATGTGTGGTTTATTTTGAAGTTTGAGAAACTTCGCTACTACGCGTCTTGTTATTGTAATTTTGTGGGTGAAAAACGAATAGAATTTTTTCGGAGAAATTTGAGTCTTGTAATTTTAGTGGAAAAAAACCTCGAAAATGCATTTTGTTTTTATTTCCAATAAATAATTATGAAATAAAGGTGCCTCAACTCGGACTGAAGCATCGTGTATTTTTCTACTTCATGTTCAATAAGTCACGCGTCAACTTTTCATCTGATAGCTAGCGTCTTGGGCGATATTTAGCTCCGATTTTGCATGAATATTAAAAATGAGTGATTCAAACTAAGCGCAGCAGAAACCGGTTGTGTCGCCTATTCTCACCTACAATATTTTATGCATTTAAATAGTAAAATTACTGTGCGTTTGTATGCTTATGTAGAAAATCAAAACGCACGTGCTTGTGTTGACTCAGATGTATCGCAAATGAATACTTTTACTGCTGATCAACGCGCAAGAGGCAACTATGTAAGAATTTTAGGGTCGAAACTCATCGCACTTATCGGTTCAGTAGGGTAGACAGCTGACCTTTTGTCGCTCGTCATTACGTTCCCTCATTCTGAAACGAGGGTAAATCGATAAGAACTTTTGTCGTTATTTCAACGCGACTAATTCAGTAGTCAAACGGGCAAGTCTCTCTATTTCAATAGATTTTAGGCACTAAAAAAATTATTTTTGACTGATAAATCA
The DNA here is from genome assembly GCA_036768485.1 of Mermis nigrescens. Taxonomy (NCBI): domain Eukaryota; kingdom Metazoa; phylum Nematoda; class Enoplea; order Mermithida; family Mermithidae; genus Mermis; species Mermis nigrescens. The sequence goes on from JAVLUZ010000340.1 coordinate 3,766,690, forward strand.
TAATTGTCAGTTTTCAGTAGAATAATGATTGGCGTTTATCAATCATTCCGGTGATTCGTGAATCGAACACTTGTTCTATTCTTTCGTGCGTGCTGAATAGACGAAACTAGCATTTCAAAAATTATTTTTCAATTACGCAGCAATAATTTTTTATGGAGGAATCGTCAAGGGGCAATCTTTTGTGCTTTTAATCCCTAGCGCATAATGAAAATTAGAAAAGTTTTAGTACCTACGTAAGATTGCATCGTGCTGGTTTGCATTCTTACAGATATTTTTTCATTTTAGCTGGTGTGTTTTATAGTATTTCTATTATTTGTCATTTGTAATTTAATTCCTGCTTATTGCTGTTTGCAAATCTGCTTATTGTATACAATCGAGTAGTCTAATTTACCAACTGTTACCATACATGGGCCTGGGGTCTCTGGACCATCGGTGGGCAGCACCAAAATTCTGGGGGAGGGGTGCAAGATTTTTCAAAGGTGAAACAATGGTTTCGAAAATGGTGGTATGGCGAAAAACATTATTTCTCAACGCTTCTCATCGAGCATTATCCATTGTCATCAAAAAATTGCGAAAAAACAAAAAAATTTCAAAAGTTGAATTCTGGGTGGGGTTTTGATTTCTGGGGGAGGGGGTCGGTCTTGTAGAGGGTGCATACCCCAAACCCCTCCCTCCTCCCACGCCCACGTGTGCTCTGGACCCTCGATAATCCAAAAGATCCCCAGAATTGAATTTTTGATGCTATTTTCATCGATTTAGACCGGTCAGATCCTTCAGAATTTGGTTGCTTCCCGTGTATTTTTGTTATCTGTTTATTTTTAATGCCTGAAAACAGAATCGAATTTATTGACTGAAGATGAACGCCCCGCCCCGCCTGACTAGTTTAAATCGGAAAGGAGCTTTTAATTTTTATTAAGGTTTAGAATTTCTGACAAAATTGAAAAAAATTACAAGCTTGCTGATACGCTAAAAATATTATTTAACAGTTCAAACAAGCTTTTCATAGTTTTCTCAAAAAATTTTAGACGGCCATCCTAATTTTCCAGACAAGTTCTTCCTTTTTTCGGTTTTTTCAATTATGGCGTATGTTTCTCTTATCACGAAGAACATCCTCCGCCATCTCTAGTTTATTCTTTTATGTTTTTCAGTATGCTTCAATCTTCTGATCCTAAGTTTCTTCCTCTCCTCGATTATCAGATAAGCTTCCTCCGACTTTGCGAAGGTATTCCACTTTCGTGAAAATAGATTGGTCACACAATTTACATGAAACTCGAGCATTAATTATCTCCTCTCTAATGACCTCGCCTATTTAATATCTTTTTGTTTTCTATTTTATTGTCTCACAGTCATACATGTGACGGCTCGAACTTTTGGATGGGAGTTTCGGCCATTTTTAAAATGGGGTAAACGGACAAAGGGAAACCAAAAATTTTCTTGGAGGGGGAGGGTGATACAACCAACTTTGGGTGCTCACAATGTAATTCTTTCTAGATTATCTCGCGTCTTTTTGTTTGCTTTTTACTAACCACTGCATGCTTCTTTTTACCTTTTTATTTCTTATGATTTTTATTTATTTGATGTATATATTTTTTCAAATTTTCCTTTTCCTCATTATTTTTGCTTCTTTTTTAGCGTATTGATGGCTTAATATTGTAGCAAAGTATCATGAGCTTCAACCCGTCAGATTTGTGTTTCACAAGGGTTATATTATTGTATTCTACAAAGTGGCATCAGGGTCTCCTTTTTTAAAAATAGGTATTTTTTGAGTACGATGCCTGTGCATCGTAGGCGTACTTCATGGCATTTAGATTCAGGACGCAGATTTGATATTTTATTGGCTGATCGTGTTGGAGAATTATTTAACGCTTCTACGTTGAAAATACCCATTTAATTTGAAGATATCAACTTCATCAAATTCATATTTCACTCAGAACAACCTGAGCGTTTCTGTGTGATTTTTCGCTCTAATATTTCATCCTCGTAGCTTCCTTGTTTTAAGCTTAAGTACACGTCGGTAATATGTTCACAGGTGGACCCAGGATTTTCTACCAAGTGGGGCAGAATCCCAGATTTTGCTGATAGTGTCAGAAAATAGTCCATTAAACTCGTTCATTATGCGTGAAGTACAGGTTTTTTTGTCGTCCTCTGATAGGCAGAATCAATTCTGGTATAATATTTGAAAATTTATTCATTTTTTGGAATTTTAATGAATACTTACATGCAAAATTAGTACAAGGATCGCCACAAATCGCCGAGGAAGAAGCGCGAAACGCCGCTGAAGCACAGAGCTCCTTCCTATTACTTGGCATTGAATAAAATGCACCTAAAGGATAAGCGTGGAAAATGTAAGGATTTTCGCTGAAACATTAGATAAATCTGTTCTTAACTTGCTATGTCTTACTAGAAAAATCATAATGGGAACCATAAAATCATTGTTCTGTACAAAAATACTCGTCTAACCCAAAAAATACGGCTTTTAGAGTGCCAAGAAAGTCAGTGAATGCCGTTAGTGAGTACTACCTCGGCGCGGAGAGCCGCAAAAATTTTGAAAATTCATGATAAAAATGGTCAAAATCATAAAAAAGACACCTTTTCTCTATTGCGCCCAATTAGTTTTTGACAGCAGGGGCGGGCGGCCGCCCTCCCCCCGACCCTGCTCCCCATAAATGCGCCCTTGAGTTATTCCTCTTATTTTGTAAAGTTAAGTGCTTAGGACAATAGTCTAAAATACTTAGGTGGTGAAAACTTTGGGAAGTGATAGTTCTAAAAATTTTTAATGCATGCTTTTCCAAAGAAGTGCCTGGGCTATTACCATAGTTGCATAGTATGGCCGACCGGGAGAGGCAGGGTTCAAATATTGAGCTTTATGGAGCCAAAATGGCCTTGAAAAACTGGTGTACATGCTAAAATAGTGTTAAAACTACGTTATTTATCAGTTTCTGGTCATTTTCAAGCACGTTTGGGGAAAGTTTTAATTTTCATTCTTTCTGGCCTTCATTTGGTTTCATTTTCCCCATAAAATCTCCCATTGTTCCATTCTACGGGGTCTATTAGACCCCCAACCCCTCATGTGCACGTCTGGTAATTACCCATTCCTGTGATTCGAAAATTACGAAAGTATTTGTCTGAGTTGGTATGATAAATGCAGCAGGGTTTCGAATGGATCCCTCATCCAAAATGGGCGTCCTTCGTCCGCAAAAGTTACTTTTTACCCTTTCCCTGACTTTTTGTCAAAAGTTGCTCGTTTGATCATTTTTCAATTTTTTTGCCGTTTTTTAAACTTTTCTTCATTTCATTGTTCTTTGTTTGCTTCTAAGGTCACGAGGAAAAATCTCTGTTAAGCCTGTGCTTCTTAGTCCGTGTGGATTTATTTATTTATCTGTTTATTTATTTATTTATTTATTTATTTATTTATTTATTTATTTATTTATTCATCCATTTATTTATTTATGCACCTATTTATTTATCTACCTGATTATTTATTCTTTTCCATTATCTCTTGTCTTTTTTCATATTGATGACTTGTTAGAATATTATGACTTCTTGCTTACATTCCATCATAATCTATTGCTCCATCTCGATATGTTACTTGCTCTCCGCACTTTTTTGGTTTTTCTTGCAATTTCAATTAATGAATGGAGTCAGAGACACACACCCAGCAACCGTCTTAAGGGGCAGCAGCTATGCGAGCCCTAGATAAATTTATCTACATCTCGGAATTTTCTTAGGGATAACTTACTTAACTAGTAAAAAACCGCATATTGCGACGTTTTCTCAACTTCTCTACATATTAAGATCATAAAATGTTAACTTTTCCGAAAAAATTGTGTCTTTTTTGATCACGCTTGAAGCAAAATTTTGGAAAATACTTCACATAAAATTTGAAGATTTTCTAAAAAAAGAGATGCAATTTTCTATTATAAAATTGCAAGGGAACACCATTACTACGCGTTTAAATATATTGATGCATAGCTCTGTTTGAAGAAAGAAAATAGTGGGATGTTTGAGGGATTCCCTCCCCACCTAAGGTCAGACGTCCCCCCAATCCCCCAAAGTCAGAAACTTTTTGACCCCTTCCCCCAAAATTTTTGGGAAAACTTGCGATTTGTGAGGTTTTTTAGGTGGATTTTAGCCGTTTTGGGCCAAAAATTAGAGGTCATTTACCCAATCCCCCTAATAATGGCCGGGGACTAGGTGCACAAGGTCAGGCTTGGCAAGGGGCGGTCAAATACCAGAAATCCGAAACAGTAAATTTAAGATGCCCGATTTTTTGCCGTTTAAACGATCAAAATTGGCAAAACAGCCAATAAAACGTTTTTTCGTGATAACATCGCATTTTTACAGCATTTTTAGTCAATTTTAACTGCATTATATCTTTTTTAACACTACAAATGCAAAAATTTATCAATTTTGGGCGCTTTTTGAGTAAGATGTACATAAAAGTACTAAATGCTTCTGGCTCCGAAAATGATGCCAAACACGCTCCATCAGCTCAAAATCGCCGGACAGTACCTATCGGGCTGATCTCTCAGCGGAGGGGTAATACCCCTCCACCCCTATGTATGTTTACATCTATGTTGGGCATATATAGTCGATGTGTAATGATTTGCTCTTTAGTGAACTGATATATTTATTCTTTCATTTTCGTCTTATCTTTTTTCGTTCGGCTGTCTACTACGCATCCGATCATCTGGGCTGCTTGCAGAGTCCTAGAAATGAATAGAATTGAGGAGATAGGTTTTTGTAAAAATAAATAGGTAATGTGGAGAGCAGTTCTTTTAATCGTCATATATTTGCTATTTTGCTAACCATTTTTGTTTTTGCATCCTGCACATATATTGTTGATGTAGTGGCCGATTTGTGCAGAAAGTCTTCGTTGCTAGCAATGAGACTTGTTTGTCCTAACGAATCGTTTAGGGACTTCGAGCGATTCCCATGAACTTTTTGATAAAATTTGACTTGAAAATGATGCATAAAAGTAAATCGATTCACGACGGTTGCGTTGCGTTTTCAAAACATATTTCAGCGTAATATTTTTAAATCGTACCTTGTCAACATTCTGGTTATCGCAATTTTTCTTAGTGTGCATGTTTACGATTTATCGTGCCAGAAACTTGCAAATTTTTTGCACAAATTTGCTTAGATTCTCAATTTTTGTAGTCAACTGCTTTCACTCCATGTAAATAAATATGCTTTTTATCCTCGTAGTGTAAATTGAAGCCAATAATTAGCAGATAATATAGACTTGTTAGTTATAACGAGTTTTTAAAAATCCAGACTCCTTGTTTAATGGTAAATAAACATAGTAACAACGTTAGCACAGAATATGATGTTGTATATACGTAAAGAAAAACTTACTTAGCGATGTTGCACATCAATAACTGTGCGTATTTATTGATGCTTTCTCAGTTTTTCAGGTGATTCACTGCAATAAATGACATTTTAAAAAAACATTAATGTGTTAAATGAAGTCATTACAGTATTTGCTAATTACCATTATGTTGATAGAGCCAATTTGTACTAGTTATTTCAATCGGCAGTTATTCGCCATGTTTCAACTTCAATAGGCATAAAGATCAGAAATAAAAGGTCAGGGTCGGTAGGGGAAGGTGAAATATATCAGAAATCCAAAACAGTTAATTTGACGTTCGTGAGTTTCTTGCTGTTTAAACGACCAAAACGGTCAGAAAAGCCTAAAAACGTTTTTTCATGGTAATATCGCATTTTAAAAGCATTTTTAGTCCATGTTGTCTGCATTATATAAAATTTAACGCTAAAAAACCAAAAATGATCGATTTTGAGCGCTTTTTGAGTAAAAAGTACATGAAAGTACTAATCCGGTGCGAAACACCGGAAGAATTTTGATATTATTACTGCTTTTGACCTCAAAATGATGCAAAACACGCTCCATCAGCTCGAAATCGCCCGGGCACGTTGAGGTTTTTCTGGGTCAAATGACTAACCCGGAAGCTGTGAGGTTCGTCATGACCAGTCATGCACGGGGGATAGGTTTTGTTGGGGGAGGGGATCCTGACCCCGCAGAATAGAAAAATGGCGAATTTTGTGAGCAAAATGATGCAAAGTGGAGGCCAAAAACGGATGAAAATTGAAAATTTTGTTCAAAAGTGCTTCAGATTGACCAGAAACTGTAATAACGTAGTCTTAATGCTATCTTAGCGCTTATACTAGTTTTTGAGGTCATTTTGGCCCCAAAAAAGCTCAATTTTAGACCTTCCCTAGACCGGCTGATCTCACCTTCCGGACCGGCCAAGCTGTGCACGTATAGTCATGATAATAGATGCAGAGCATGGTCGATCTGGGAAGATGAAGCCTTTTTGAACTAGAATGACCTCAAAAACTTGTATAAATGCTAAAATATCGTTAACAAATACTATGTTATTTCACAGTTACTAGTCAATTTCAAGCACTTCATAAGAAAATTTTTATTTCCATAGATTTCGACCTTGAATTTGCCTCATGTTCTCCAGGAAATTTTCAAGCTCTTGCGGGGTGGTCCGGTTTCCTCTGCGAAGTTGCGGGGTTGCTCAGCAGCCAGGGTCGAGCCAGTTGACTCTGTATTGACCCTGTGACCATGTATGAGAATCAAATTTGCGTACATTTGTACGCGTTGCGTACCATGCATAAGCATGTGTATAATTTTGCTCCGTTTGCTGTTTTTTTAGTCCTATTTCTAACTTACTTCAGAAATCCTTGATTTCCTGCACAGGTCATTGAGGAAATAATAGGCGTGGGCAGGGCTGATGTGCAGGTCCATAAACGGCATGCCACAAAAACTACAAGATCAAAATGGGCTAGAAAATTAATGGCAAAAGCAAAAGCAAAAACACCGTTTTCTACGGTTCTCATCGGGCCCTATCCACAACCTGGGCGTGGGGGAGGGTTTGGTGGGGATGTGCACCCCTCCGAGAAAGAGAAACCAAAATACCTCCCAGAATTCCAAATACCCCCCCAGAATTCAATTTTAGAAAATTTTTGTTTTTTTTCTCGCAATTTTTTGATGCCAATGGATATTGCTCGATGAGAAACGCTGAAAAATGGCGTTTTTCGCCATACTACCATTTTTAAGGCCCTTTTTTGACCTTTACCCCCATTATTTTGTTCGCTGCCCACGTATGGCCCTATCCCTAGCGTCAAAATTGCGGATGAAAAGTTTTTTTCAAAATTAAATTTTGTAAATCTGCAGTACTTTTTTGGATTCTATGGGGTCCAGTCCAGACATTCGCTCCCATGCCCAAGTGAGGGTAGAAGTCTTGTAAAAATTTATTAAAATAAAAAAGAGTAAAATAGGTACTCTAAAATCTATTCTGTATGCTTCGCTTATTGGTACTCCATCACTTTCACTATGTTTGCAAATATTAATTTGTATTCTCGATGTTTCTTTATTTCTGACAATTCACCCTGCTTTGCAATCAGCTTCGAAAAAGTAATTAAGCTAATATATTATAAGCCCAGCTTGTAGCTACCGAGAATCGCGCTTCATCGATGTTTTAAATTTCCTACAGTAGCGCAAGCGTTTCAGCTATGCAGAAAATTTATTCTTATGGCTATTAATGCATGCATAGCGACCAAATGTTCCTTGTACTTACTTTGATTCAGAATTTTTATTCAAACCTCGTCGATTTCATTGATGCATCGTAGGACGAAGAAGAAACTTGCACTTTCCTCTAGTAGAAAGTAGCTAGTTAGCTTCGTTGAAGTTTCTCTGGAAAAATCAATATTTTGCCTCAAGTAAATATTCAACACTTTCTAATACATGCAATCCTTCAATTCATTATCACTTCCTCAGATAAGTGGATCGAGAGTCAATTTTTGAAAATTACGCTTCCTCCTTTCCATTCTACTTTCCGCACATCAAGCACACCAGTCTTCTATAATATACTATCACATATGTTTGTTTAGCATTTGCGACCTGTTTGCGTTGCGCGAATGCATATATTTGTTTGGATTTTTTTGGGAATCCTTGCAGCAGAAAGGTTTCTTTTTCATCAGTGGTAGATGGATGCGTAAACATGTTTTTGTTTAACGTCTCAATAATTCGTGCGTGATCGTGCTGAAAGGCAATTTAAATGTTGTTATGTAACCAAGGCATCCGCTCGCTTTTTAGTGGGTACTTGTTGTTACGCTTTCAAATCTAATAACTCTTATTGATGAAGGATTTCGGAATGTCATTTTTCTTTTTTTTGCGCCTGAAGACAAAATTATGCTAATCTTGCTCCCGTCTTTTAGCATTTCCGTTTTTCTTGTTCTATCATTGCTTACTTTATTTTTACTTTTTGTGCAAGTATATATACATTTCAAGTAATTATCAGGGTACAGTGTATAAAAAATGGATGATGTCGGTGCGGTGGAAGGTATACGATGGCCGCTCTGGAGGGGATCAGCTAGGCATATTTCATTAACCTAAAGCACGATTTTTTGCATTTGGCAAAGATTTTTTCCGATGTACAAAGAGTTTTCGGGATCGTCTTTGTACATGTACAAAAATTTTTGGGAAGGAAAATTGTAAAAAAGTCAAAAACTCACAAAAAAGTTTCGGCGCTTGCGCTGAAATGCGTACATAATTGTGTTTTCTATATATCTATATATTGGCAGACATCGCATTTGAATAGGAAACATGTCAAAATTTTTGGCGCCTTGCGCCGTTTTTATGCCATTTTTAGTGTTATTTCCCGGTAGAAACCCAGAAATTAGCTGAAATGCACTATCGAAGGTTGAAAAACCCTGTTTAACCGCACTAAAAGCGTTACTGTGTCACATCTTATTGCCCGAAAACTTGTATGTACAAAATATACAAAGACTTGGAAACCATCTTTGTACATGTACAATGGGACATTGTACAAACAATACTGACCGAAAGTGACCTTAAACACTGGTGAATGGCATACTCGTACATTACATGGCTTTACATTACATTGCATGATAACTATTGAACAGACACCTTAATGTCAGAACGTTATGTTCAGGTTAAGCTAGCTTTAAGCAGGATATTGCTTATGACTTCATTGTTTTGACGTTGTTCAAATAAACTGGTATAAGTTCAAAACTAGTATAATTTATCCGGTGAATCAGCGTTCGACGTATGATTCTAATGCTGAAATCTTTGCCAATCAATAACACATACAAATGATACGTAGTTGAGATTGGATATTGAAAATGATCGCGATCTAGGAAACTGCTATCAATGATAAAATTTTTTCTAACAAGGCCTTCTGAAAATCTTTTGCTCGTAAATATGTAATTTCTATAACCTTTTCTTCGAACCGTTCGAAAATCCTCATTTTTTTGCTCGAGACAAAAAGTTTGCATTGTGCTGTGCAAGAAAAACCAAAGCCTTGAAGAATTACGTATATAGCATACTTGTAAGGGCTCGAAATTTTTGGGAGGGGTCCCATTTTTAAGGATTGGAGTGAGTTGAATGACCTCCAATTTTTGGCAAGAAATGGCTAATAAGCATTTAAAAATGGCCAAAAAATTTCAAGTTTAGCCAAAAATCGAGTGATGGTCAAATCTTTCTAACTTCGGGGGACGGCGGTATGAAGCGACTTCGGGTGGGTGTTGGAGGATCCCCCATTCTCCTTCTTCACATCTTCGTCTATTTTATCGATACATTTGGGTTTTCCAACGAATGTCCGAATCAGTGAACGAAGATATCGGCTCAGCCACTGAGTTTAGTGAAATAGCCGTCTTCTTATTTTATGTTTTATGTTTATGAAGTCAGTCAAATGTACGAAGGAACACAATGCACTACTCCGCTCGTTTCTGCATATCTCCATCATTTCATACGTTCGCTTGGTATTTACCTTGTCATGTTTGCTCATTTTAACCAATTTCCGAATCTATCATTTAAATAACCAACTGAACTCGCTTATTATTCGTTTGGTTAGGCCGATAGCGTGTCTCAACGTATACTCTAAACAACATCCTTTCGAACCCATTTCGCAATCATTTGACGTTCTGATAGGCCTGGCCCGCCTAACTTTGTCTCCTAAAAGCTTTGCTAAACCCAATGCATGATGTTAGCATATCGATTCGTCGTTCCATAAGTAAGTTTCATGCTCAGCTAGGTTCGCTTATGCATTAAAAGGGTCTACGACAAAACGTCCCCAGACAAAACGTTCCCATGACAAAACGTCCCCAAGACGAAACGCTCCACGGACAAGACCTTCCCAAGACAAACATCTTCACGGACAAAACGTCCCCAACAAAACGTCTTCAGAAAAACGGCCCCAACAAAACATTCCCATGACAAAACGTCCCCAACAAAACGTCCCCAGCAAAACATCTCCATCAAAACATCCCCCACGAAAACATGTCTCAGCAAGGCATCACTGTGACAAAATGTGTCCTATATAATGCCTCTCAGATATGCATTCAACTAAGATTATATTTAAAAAGTCTTTGAAATATCGTAAATCACGATTATTTTGTGATGTTAACTGTTAAGACAAACAAACAACGTTATGCATGAAGTAAAAAATAGAAAATAAAATCAAAAATTGAAAACATATTAGATGAAAATTGAAAATATATAGAGAGAGACAAATAAAACAAGAAGTAGATAAATAAATAGTAATAAAATAAGTGATTAAGGAGTAACACTCGTCAAATTGAAAGAAGCGTTACGAAATCAAAACAGGGTCAGCCGCGGAATTCCCGTTTATCTCCTCAGTTACAGCTGCTGCATTGCACAAAGACAACAAGATCGAAGTGAATTCTGTTACGGAAAGCGAGTCATTGACTGCATCAAAACGACTTGAATGAATAATGGGAAATTAAAAAGTTTAATTTTGCAATAATCAGGTAGGATTAGATATGCGACGCGTTACTAATGCAATCCAACAGCATGTGGAGAGTAAAAATAGCCAAAAACATCCTTCTTTGTTGCAACAATATCAAGCGAGCAAAGATGGAAAAATAAAAAATTACTAATATTTTGCCATGTAAGCTTTATTTATCTTGATTATTCAACAAAAAAGAATATGCGGAAACGTTTTGTCGTGGGGACGTTTTGTTGGGGATCTTATGTCCGGGGACGTTTCATTGGGGACGTTTTGTCGCGACACCCTTTAAAAACGTTTATTATTTACTTTTTTTCTTTTTGCATGCTTTTTATATGTGTGTTTAGCATAAGATTAGTTGGCTTTACCCTGGAACGATTGTTTATATTTACGAGCTGATAATTTGGATACGTCTTATGCAATATACACGCAATGCCTACGTTATTCATAAATCGATAAGAGACACGGGTTGTTTTTTATTGAACTTGAGTCATACATTACAGTAAATTTTTAAATCTTGGCCGCGTTTTGCGTTCAGTCGTACTGATGAACGACACGTGCTCGAATTTCGGCAAAATTGAGAGGCCTTTTATCGTGATCTTTCAGGAAAGTAAGGTCTTGGACCAGGGAAAGTATCCGCGCAAAATTGCGGATGTACAGTGCAAATCAAACAGATATGCGCGCGGAGAGGAAGTAAAGGGGCCTAGACCCCCAGAATGGAAAAATGGAAAATTTTCTCAGAAAAAATGAGGCCGAATGAAGATGGATGGAAATTGAAAATCTCCTTTAAGAGTGCTTTAAATTGGCTAGAAATTGTGGGATTACGTAGTTTTAACGCTTTTTAGCATTTGTACCAATTTTTGAGGTCACTTTGGCCCGAAAAAGCTCAATTTCTGCCTCCCCCAGATCGGCCATGCTGTGCGTCTTTGCTAATACAGTAAATCGGTCAGCGTGTCAGCCTGAAATGCATATGTTAACTTAAAATAATACTAGACTACCTCAATTCACAGTTCTTAGTTTTAAGCATTTTGCAAAAAATTCGATTTTATGCGTTTTCCCTACCCTGTTTTCCAGAAAACATTTTTTTCACAGCTTCTGGGGCATGTATCCCGCGAGACTGCCTCCTCCATGTATTACAAGACCTGTTATATACTGAATGGGAAGATGATCGCTTCTTTTTCCCACTGAATAATGTCAAAAAAGTAAAATTTTGGTATGCTGTTTTCTACGATGCTTGACTTCCTTACTCCTCGTATTTTGAATTTTCCAGCTCGATGGTACAACATTAATAGGAGCGCATGATAATGTCAATAAAAGGTTTATTTCGTAAGCAGACGTGAACTTAGACTCTGGAACACTATTGATGGTTTTTGATAAGAAATTAAACGCCTGCTTACGAGCACGAGTATTTTGTCTGGAATCTTAACTAAAACACTGAGAAACTGGCCTAGCGGAATATTTCTTATCAGTATTTTTATAAGTGCTGTGTTTTCGATACAGCGAAAGACGCCGTTTTTTGAATCTGCATTGATAGTCCTGGGCGTTGGCGGGGTAAACAAAAGTAAAGCCGTGTTATCGTCCTTCAGTCTGGCGGACTACACGGCATAAACAAGTGATATCCATTTACTTTAGTTAATCGAAAAATAAGTCAATTTTTTTGTCTGGCCACAAAACGTGACAACGCGTTCTAATTACAATAAGAGCAATACATAGTAAGTATTGTATACAGTTTTGGGTTGTCGAGTCGATTTACTGTCTGTCGCTCTACCGGATCGGTCAGACAAGCATCCTTTATGCTCAGTTTTTGGTCATCTTTTGTTGTAATTGTGCATAAATGAATGTCTGTCTGCCTCTAATTAGATCAAATACGTTTGTGCCTGGCGTGATTCCGTTTTTGCGTCGTTCTGTTCGGTTTTAAAAAGTCAAAGACATTCAATGACATTGCAGTTCATGACATAAGTAGGTGGGTGAGGTACCTAAACTTATTTTATGATGATCTTTATGTCGTAAACATTGCGATTTTAACGCTACACAATTTTCGTGCCTTGATTCGTACAATTGAACACGCACTCATCTTATAAAGTTTGCACCGATTTCCTCCTTTTGAGTTCGTTTCGTATTTCTTTGCTGATCGATGATCATGAAGAAACTCGTTTCCATCTAATAAATCATGATTTCGACCTCACGAACTTAGGAGCATAACAGCTTGCATAGGCCTATCAAAACCAGTCAGAAACAGGCTCGATTTTTATACAAAATTTTTCGCGATTTTTCGGGTTCCTTGTAATTATTGGAAAATGTCAAGATTCGTAGTGATTCCTTGAGCATTTGAGTCTAATCATTGCTGTGGTGTAAGAAGTGCTAATATTCTAAAATTATATTATTTTTCTTATATATCTCATATTTTTCATATAAATTGAAAATAAACATATGATTAAATAAATAAAATTTTAATTATACAAAATAAATTTATATTATATAAAAATAAAAATTATATAAAAAACAACAACTGCTGAACTAATCTATTAGTTCAATACTTAAGTAGTGAAAAAATTCGCTTGCACCAGCGTCTGCCACTACTGAACTGATCTAGTAGTCCTTTTCTAGTAGTTCCGTGGTTCAGTAGTCAAAAATTGGCTTGCAACAACGTCTACACTACTGAACTAATAGATTTGTGACGTCACTAATAGAGTAGTCCGGTTTTCACTAATAGAGGAGTCCCGCGTGCACCAAAAATCTAGTACTTCAGTATTAAGAACATTTTAGTGTGTGCCTTTCTAGTAGCCGATTTTGATTAACAGAAAAGCATTTCCTCATTATTGTACGACAAATTCAATGGTCAAACTCGTGAAAAAATATTTTCGGTATGTCTTTAATTTTTTTGCTTCATTTTGAACTTATCTGTCAAAATTTTTTTAAAAAGTTCATATCAATTTTCAAACAAAATGCTTCGAGCAACATCCAGTAGGATCAATAGGGATAAAATTAAATTGAACAACTTCGGTAAAAAAATATTTGTCGTCAACGAATAAACCTGGATTCGTGTTATTTTAGGGAGCGATTTTCGGCGACTCATAGTACTATGAAGATTAATAAACACATGTATTAAAGTCAAATTTGTTAAGAAAAGCTAATTAATTTTTAGTCGCATGTTTCAATTGTATTTCATAATGTTTCTATCAAACAGTAAACCATGCTTTATAGTCATCCTGGAAGATCAATAATGAAGCTTATCGGAAATAATATACATGAACATAATTGGGCTACTGAACTACTGAACCACTAGAAGCAACTACTGAACTATTAGAAAGCGGACTACTCTATTAGTGTTTGGTGCAAGCGAACACTACTGAACTTTTAGAAACTGACTACTCTATTAGTCGTAGGTGCAAGCGAATCGGACTCTGAAATACTAGAAACGGACTAATCTAGTAGTCTTTAGTGCAAGCGAACACTACTGAAGTGCTGGGTATTCCTTAAGCATGTGTCCTCATTCTGAAAAATTTTTTTAGCATATGAAACTCTAAATGGCCGTATCCTGGGTAAATTTAGTGTCCTGAACACGAATATGATATACGTTTTTTGCTTCGACCAAAAATTGTCATGCAAACAGGGTGTCTCATCTTTATTTTCCAAAAATCTTTCCGGTTATGGTGAATGACGAATAATCAAAATAAAATACAAACTGCACTGCACCGATAGTGTGTAAAACAGCCCGGTTTCATATGCTGTTTGCATGACAAGTTTTGGTGGAAACGAAAAACGGATACCATATTCGTGTTCTAGGCATAAAATTTACCCAGAGTACGGCCATTTAGAGTTTCACGCGCCAAAAATTTTGTACAGAATGTGAACACATGCTTGAAATAAAATGGAAAATACTGACGAGACACCCTATTTGCATGACAATTTTTGGTGGAAGCGAAAAACGGATATCATATTCGTGTTCAGGACACAAAATTTACCCAAGGTACGGCCAATTAGAGAGTTTCATATGCTGAAAAATTTTTTTCAGAATGTGGACACGTGCTTAAGGAATACCTGCTGAACTACTGAATTGGTGCAAGCGGCCCCAGGTCAATTGCAAATATATGTATATCGCATTATCGGAAAGTACAAATGGTAATCATTTTTGCTTGATATAGGGGAATTTAAACAGAATAAATTAATTTCTGCTTCACTAGCAAATCGTAGACTAACAAAACAAGATTGTTTTTTCTTACGATATGTTGATATATTTTGTGTCTGTAGTTACGTCAAATTAAGAACTGATGAAATTTTCACTTTTCATGAATTATCGATTTGAAAAATGTTTTTGAAGTACTCGTAGAAAGGTTATTTTACTACCCGAATAGCTCTGATCCTTTATAATTTGGCCTGCCTTTCCCATATTAATGAACCTAGCCCATTAGCCGAATTGGGCCCGTTTACATGACCGCCACTTTATGCTGCATCATATATTACACCCACTTGTTCGGTTTGGACATCTAGTTGTAACTAAATTGCGTAAATTCAAATCGTATTATGTCTTACCTTTACTTTCTTGTCAATTTGTTTCAGCGCATTCTGTAACATTGCATTTTCCGTCAAAAAGTTACATTAATTTACTAAACGAACTTATTTTGTTAGCGTTTCTCATGCCTGCTTTTCTTTCTTCGGAGAGTTCGTCGTCATTGCTCGCGAAATGCAACCAACCGGTTGCCGGCCCGGTGCGTAAAAACTTTTTCTGGCACAAACTTTTGTTCTGCCACTGCCAAATGCCGAATCTTCTATGCATTATTACGCGTTTTGTGAGAACAACGTTAAACCAAAACTGACGCGTGCTCGACTACATAACGCGCGTTTTATACATTTTCTCACTGTTTCGTCAATGTTGCTCGAATAATGCGGCGTGTTGTTTAATGTTGCCTTATCTTTTTCTGAATCCTAAATCGCGTTTGGCCAGGTAAAAATTTTTACGAGCTTGACAATATATCAGCATAATTTTTTGAAAAAAATCTGCTGATTGAATAACATTCTTCTATCCGTACAATTACACCCCGTTTACACTCCTTTTTTGCCCTTTTTCACGAATGTTTGTACTTCATAAACAAGTTTTCTTTTTGACTTGTCCTCGTGTTGCTACTGTATATATTATCACATGCGAGTAAATGAATCGTGCCTTTATCGTGCGACTTTTTTCTTCCAGTCAACTGATGCCAATTTATATTCTGTAAATCACATGATAAAGCATTCGATAGAACATGAGACCCAGAACTAAGCAGCACCAATGCTTGAATTCGGCCGAAATTACCAATCCTCGTCAATTTTTGGCCGATGTCGCTTTGCTAATAGGTAAGCAGCAAAGCATTGCTTTTTAACCGCCTCTATGACGTATGATTTTCGTGCGCGCAGGTCTGCAAGCGTTATTATTTAGCCCAGATATCCGGGCGACCGAGTAATAACGTGCGTTCGCATTATTTTCATTAGTGCCATACTGAATGATGTTACCACGTGTAACGTACAGTGAAAGGCATCGAACAGTAGGTACCTACCTACTTTATATGCATGTCGTGTTTGTCAGGACTAATCTTTCCCTCTATCCATATTAGAATTTCTGTAACCAACGAACTACTCAAAGCAAACTGAATTGACATAACATGGCAAAGCACTATATGTTGGAATAATGTATCGTTTTCGGTTAAGCGTATGTACTTCACTATGTCGTTAAGTCGCTGCACTCTACTTGTCTTAAGTAATTTAAGGTCTGGTGATCGTTTGAGTTACGAGCATATGAAACAAAATTATTCATTTAATCCTAAAATACGTTTGCATAAATTTCTTTTCTGAACAAAATAGCCAAGGTAAGCTTATATGGCTCATGAAAGTAGAAGCACTTAGCTGCAACAATCGATTTTGTCTGCAATTTTGTTTTTTCGGGCACCGTATGTTTTTACAATTTTTTAAACAACTTTCTCAAGCGAATCCTAGAAGTTTACGATAGGTGTTTGAAAGCAAGGACTTTAACAATTGTTGATTTTTTGCTAAATGATTTGCTGCCCCTCATTGGTGGAATTAAATTGCTATTCAGTCTGCATATCGTTCTGCGTCAGCGATCTCGCTATCCAGGAAACTGTAGGGTTCCAGTTACTTCCTACGCCATCTGTGACGTCGTAGCAAAACGCTTTTGCGTCACAATGCATTACCTCAGCCCAATGAGTTATTCCCAGCCCGGTTCTTTAGATTTTCATGTGTTTTTTCACTTGACGAAATCGACCAGTTAGTACTCATAGGTATTTTCCTGAACAATGTCTTATGCAAAAAGAGTGCATGATTTTACTAATCATTTCAGCTCAATCCCGCGAAGAGTTCGATAAAAGTGCAGAAAATCGAAAAAGAGCCGCATTTGGCTTGCCCAGTTCATCGCGCATTGAACGTGCTACGGAAGTAAAACCCGTTTGCTAATTTTCGTACACATCCTTCTAGTGTGGGATTTTGATTTATTTTCCTTTCTAGAATGTCGTCAAAGAGCTCAATGCGCAAGAAGTGGCTAATTTGCATGCCAGAGCCATTCCTACTTGCCTGTACGTTCTGTTATTGCCTGCTCGGTGTTCGCAGCAAAATATTTGCATCGAGGATGCCCCGGTGCTAGAACGCTGGACATTGTGCGTTTCACCAAGGCTTGCAATGAAGTTAGTCATTTGTTTCTAATTTACACGTGTTTTAGGTCAAAGAACGTTTGCATTCCTACATGCAACCGGGTGGGGTAGGACTGGGGTGTCTACCCCCATCTACAGTCGATCATTCTTCAAAAGTTGACGTTTTAAACCCCGACCTCTGACTTTTGGGCAAAAATTTGCTTTTTTGTGCTTTCGGCTTTTTGATATTTTTGACCGAAAAGGTCATTCAACTTCTCGCTGAAAATGGCCGACTACTGTACATTTGAAACTAAGCCGGAAGGTCAGATACGTGCATATTCATCTCGTCGCATTGTAATGACGCATACGGAATTTTAATTGTATTTTTTATCATTTACTCAGTGTACTGCTGAGTTTTTGCTCACTTCGTTTGCATGAGTTCATTTCGCTTGATGGTTTGCAAGCAACATAGCTTTCTGTCTGATCGTACGTTTCCATTTTTTTGTAAGAAAAAGTAGAATTTTGGCCAACTCGTTCAAAATCGCAATTTTCTTGATGCAAGTGTTAAATCTCTGTGCTGAGAATCCCATTTTATTTTGTCACCCCTTAGCTAGCGCGAATTGCGCTACAATTACAGACCTATGTGAACTACTTTGCATATCTTTGCATATCGATAATATCAAATTTTATATCCCATGGGGACATACTTTTTTGCAAAAATAATATTGTTTTTAGGCGATTCAAGTCTAATACGCTGGCTCTGTTTTCAAACCCGTATGAGTACGGTTATTGCGCTATTATTATTTATTTTATGCATGCGTACCTACCATACTACTTAATAAGAGGTTTGCCATAAAGCGTTGCTGCTGTTGCTGCCGCAACAACGTGTCGTTGTTTGACAAATTTCCGCCCGCCATCTTTTATTATTATTTTTCACATGGTCGACAATATATCCCCTTTCGTAATTGAACTTAATTCTTGCTCTACAGTAATACTAGTTCTGTACCTATCCACCCTTATTAGATTTTACGCTCTTTTGGCTATGATTTTGGGTAGGAACGAAGTGTCGGGCTGGATTTTGCATAATTCAGTAATTTTCCTTCTCATGCCTGGCCTAGCACGTGGTTTGACGACTCGCAGTTATCTCTAGAACTGGAAGCTTAGCTACTGATTCTCTTAGTGTAGAGCATTACGCTGTCGTCGTATTTCATTAATTTCAGGAAAATTCCCGATTACTAAGAAAACTGGGCCCCTATTAGATAGCAGAACTAAATCTTCGTCGTACTTTGCCCTAAATGGGGGCGTAAAGAAAGCGAGACTCTTTCAAATAAACAAGCCTCGTCTGAATTGCAATTAGTTAAATAAGCTCGACGATTACTCGAGCGGGCTAACACTGCAGTGCAGGGAATGGAAAATTTCTTTATCGCATATGAATCAATAAATCATGCATTTTATAAAGCTTTGATCGATATTAAGTTTGAAATTTGTAGGCCCTGGCTCTTTCCTAGGCAATAATAAATGGAATTAATTTCTGATTTGAAGTTTAGAATGTTTACTGACTTTGAACCGGAAAAATCGCCGAATTAAAATTAGAAGCTGGAAAGATGATTAGTTTTGCAATAAACATTCAGCCCGCCTCTGACTTGTTACCGTAATATGCGGGAAGGCCGCATAGCAGTTTATAGTTGGTGGTATTTATCTGAACAATAGTCGGGAAGCAGTGGCGGATCCAGGATTTTCTGACGGGGGAGGCGGAACCCCAAATTTTCCTAGTGTCAAAAATTATTCAAAAAACTCCGTCCATAATGCTTAAAGTATCGGTTTTTTGCCGTCTTTTGATAGACAGTATCCTTTCTGATCCGGAAAAAGGTGGGAATTTTTGAAAATTTACGAAAAACGCGCTGAATTAGTGCAAAAATGGGCGCAAAGCACTGAAAAAATACTCGGGAAATCATTTTTGAGGACTAAAAACTTCCTGTTCTGCACATAAACAACTCCTCTGAAGTAGAAATAAAGTTTTTAGAGCGATAATAAAGTCAGTAAATGTCATTAATGAGCATACATGGGCAGCGACTGGATTTTGGGGGGAGGTTCCGATGGGGCAAAATAGCCAAAAAAACAGCACCAAAAATTCAATTCTGGTGGTCTATCGATTGGGAGGGTCCGTCGGATTATCGAGGAGGGGGTCCAGACCCTCCCCCCACGCCCATGCGTGTTAATGAGTACTATCTGGAGCGAAGCGCCGGAACAATTTGAAAAATCATTATAAAAAATGGCTAAAATTGTCAATAAATACACATCTTCCTCTATTGCGCCCAAATATTATTTGACGACAGTGGGCCACTCCCTCTAAATCTGCGCTTGGCAGGAAGGCTGTACAGTCGGCAAGGTAGAATGGTTCTTAATTTTCAACAGTCTCAAGGCGGAGCACTACTTAATGGATGAAAGATCTCGGCTTATATCATAGAGCGTTGATTGCTCTATAACTTTCAATGAAGTTTACACACGCAGCATCCACTGTTCGAAGGTTATAATCATACATGTAACGGCTCGAAATTTGTGGAAGTCCCGATCAACATTAAGGAAGGAGTGTAAATGACCACCAATTTCTTGCGAAAAGCGCCTAAAAACGTCCAAAAATTCGATGTTTTCCCAAAATCGGTGGGGGGGGTTTCTTGGTTTGAGGGGGGTTTCTTGGTTTGGGGGGTGGGTGGGACGCGTCCGACTTTGTGTGGGGGATCTCTCATCCCCTATCTTACATATATGGTTATAATTCAAAACAAAGGACAGTGCTATTAAAAAAATGCTGGAAGAAGTTTCCTTGTATTTTGCTGTTTCTATTCGAGGCAACTTAATGGTCTAATTTTTTCAAAACTCATGGGACGATTCATTTGTGTCATATCTCTCAGAGTTTTGAAGCCTTTTTTATAGATAATATGGGATAATTTTTCCATAAAATTCTTTTCTGAAAGATAATTTTAGAATGGTTCAGCTTTATGTTAGCCTAAAGCTTACTTTAAATTGCAGGTAATGCGAATTGAATTAAAGTTTATATTTTATATTGCAGAACTAATACCGGTGATCAATATATCGATGGATACTCACTACAGAAAGCCGTAAAATCGTACCTACATTTTTCGCATCTGAATTCACTTTTGTCAAAAAACGTTGACAAATCGCCCTTGACTACGATTTGCAAGTATGCTTATTTATACTGATTACACCATTTATGTATTAACATTTTTTAATCATATTTTTACGCTGCAATCATAGGGCTGCATCAAGCAGGACGACTGCTCTTTATTTGGTTAAAGGCTCTAAAGTAAGGTAGCGCATGGAAGTATGAAAACTAAGCCATCCGTACACAATTTTGCCTGAAAAGTTTATAAATCTTAGAATTTAATAAAACTTCCTTATTTTTACCATTCAATATTAACTACATAAAATTATTTGTGTGAAAGCGTCAAAAGATTACTTACAACCAGAAAGGTCGGTGCTATCATAGATTAGGAGATTCAATGGGTCACGAAATGAGAAATTTCTATAAAACTTTCATTTTTCGTTATAAATTGATAGAGCGTGTTAATGAGTATCTATTCGGCGCGAAGCGCCGGAAAAAATTGAAAAATCATTATAAAAAATGGCTAAAATTGTCAATAAATTCGACATCTTTCGAAATTGGGGCGGCCGCCCCCCTCCCCGCATTGGCCCAAAATAGTGCGCAAGATTGATAGATTTTTGAGCGATTTTTAGCGATTTTTGGGTTAAAACAGCTAATTTTTCCGCCCAAGTCAGAGTTCCACCCCCATAGGGGTACCGCCCCCCCCCCTTAGGAAAATCCTGGATCCGCCACTGTTCATAAACGTTGAAGACTGCAACCAATTTATTTTAACTAATCAGAATTAGGTTTACGATCCCAGGCAAATCGTGGATGCTGGGTTCTTCACGTAAATTCCTTGCCAGTTTCCCAAATTTATATCCATCAATATTTATACTGTATTAAACATAAATCATTAGCATACGTGTAACAGGGAGAATAAAGGAGATCTCCGTAAGTTATTCGTCCCCATAGATGCAGAGAATGGCCGATCGAGGGGGTCAAAATTGAGCTTTTTTAGGCCGAAATTCTGCATACATGCTAGAATATCACTTAACCTCATTATTCCACAGTTTCTGTTCAATTTCAAGCACTTTTCAATAAAATTGTCAAAGTTCATCCATTTTTGGCCTTCATTTTGCGTCATGTTTTCCAAAAAATTTTCCACCTTTCCATCACGTGCATGTCTGGTCGTCCTCCATCCACAGAGGTTAGATAAACCCTCATTTTTCAGCTTTATTTGGGACTAAACATTTTGCGGGAAATAGAAGCATCCATACATGCAACATTGGGGATGAAGCCTCTTTTATTCGAAATCGGTCGTTCCTTCTCCCTATAAAAATCTTGATCCCTTCCGATTTTTGGCGAAAACTTGCGTTTTTATGGCCAAAAATTGGATACTATCAACCTCCAACTCCCCCCTGAAAATGACCGGGGACCCCCATCCCAAATTTTTGTGCCGTTACATGTGTGGCTGAGGCCAATTACTGTTTTGTGGAGGGGGTTCAAAACTAGACGCGCAACATTTGGGGATTTCAATATATTTAAAGAGAATAAGCTAAAATTAGGGCAGTGCAGATGTCCTTGAAACAGTGTTTTTTGTACAAGGTCCGTTTGTACATGCACAAAGATGGTCCCTAAAAGTCTTTGTACATTTTGTACACGCAAATTTTTGGGTACTATAATATGGTACAGTAGCGATTTTAGTGTAATAAAAACAGTTGTTCTACTTTTGGTAGTGTATTTTAGCTAATTTCTGGGTCTCTTAGAGCAAAAATCACTAAGAATTGTTTCGAAACGGCGCGAAGCGCCGAAGAATTCGACATTTTTCCTTTTGAAATGCAAATTCTGCCATTATAAAGATATATAGAACACACAATTACTCATTTCGGCGCGAAGCGCTGGAAATTTCTATGAATTTCAGACCTTTCTTTGCAATTTTTGTCTTCCCGAAAATCTTTGTATATGTACAAAGACGGTCCCGAAAAGTCTTTGCTACATCGGGACAAATCTTTGCCGAATACAAAAAAACACTGCCCACACCTGGGCGTGGGGTGTTTGGGGATATGTACCCTCAAGAAAATACCAAAATACCCCCCTATTTCAATTTTTGAAATTTTTCTTGTTTTTCTCGCAATTTCTTGATGCCAATGAATAGTGCTCGATGAGAAATGTTGAAAAATGGTGTTTTTCGCTATACCACCACTTTTAAGGCCATTTTTTGACTTGAAAAATCTTGCACCCCCCCCCCCCCCCCCCTCGCAAATTTTGGTGCTGGCCACGCATTACACTGCCTCGAAATCATCGGCAAACTGTCGTAAACTAATGCAGTTTCTGTATCCTGTTATTCGTTATTATTTATTGGCAGAGTCCGCGTACCGGGCGAAAGTGCGCCCGTCGACGAACCGTTTCTCTCCGACGCTTTATTGTGCGATCGGAATTCCTTCCGACCATGCTTATTGGACAAAAGTAGCTTATTGCACGTTAGCGTCGAGTCGGCGCCGCGGACGTTTTCTCTCGACGCCATTCGATGTCGATGCGCCGACGCGGACGACGACGACGACGACGAGCCGCAGCCGTCGCCTTCGGGTGAGCGCCTGAGGGGATGGGGGGTCCCGCTTCTCCCCCAGTGTTGGGCAAAAATCTTGTTTTTAGGCCATTTTTTGGTGCTTTCTCGCTATTTTTGACCAAGAATACAAGGCGATCGATCCCAAAATTTTGGGCGGCTCTATTTCGGTAGGAACCATTCATGGAATTTCGTGATTCACTTAGAGGGACCATTTAAATCCTAAAATTTGGGCCAGCAAAGTTAGGTTTTGGACCTAATTTTTCAAATTTAATGCGAAAAATGATCAAAATAGTCCACTTGTTGCGTTATTTTTATTGGTACAAAATGTACTTTGTCTTCAAAAATCATGCAGAAAACGTTTTGTGGCTCAAATCGTTTCTCAACGACTCGGGCCCATAGATGCACAGCATGGCCGATCTTAAAAGGATAAAAGATTAAGCTCTTTTTGGGCCAAAATGACCCCAAAAAGGTAGTATAGGCGTTAAAATAGCGCATTACACAGCTTCTGGTCAATTTGAAGCACCTTTGATGAAAATTTTCCATTTTCGGCGTTTTTCGCCTTCATCTTACCTCGTTTTCCCCAGAAAATTCCCATTTTTCCATTATGTGGGTCTAGAGTCTAGACCCCATTCAAACTTCTTACGTGCATGTCTGCTCGGGTCTCGGTAGGCATATAACAGCTCAAAATTTTGAGTGGGGTATATATTTTTCAAACTTTTGGACAAAAATAGCAAAAAAATCATTTAAAAATGGCTCAAAAACGCTAGTTTGCGCTATAAAGTCTTGGCGTCCAAAATTTCTGACTCTGGGGATGGGGGACGACCGAGTTTGGCTGGGGGATGCCCCCACCACCTCGCCTGTGACGCATACAGGTCTCGTCCTCGAGGCAGCGAAACTTTTCTCGCGCCTTTATCGGAAGGTATGGTCGGAACCCTCGGGGCGGGTACCGCTTTTTTAAATCTAGTGCATGAATTCGCTCGGCAAACCAATTTCTTATTACTGTAACACCCCATTTGTCCATCACTCGACCCGTCATACGTATAAAACAATTCGCTACGGACTCCGTCGATGAAGGGAAAAATTGTGCGCTACAGTAATAAGGATATTAATTTCCGGTGCGGATCTATGCACTCGGTCAAAAAACGGACTATACCAGGGGCGGATTTGGGGGCGGCCCCCCAT
This sequence comes from Mermis nigrescens, assembly GCA_036768485.1. Lineage (NCBI taxonomy): Eukaryota > Metazoa > Nematoda > Enoplea > Mermithida > Mermithidae > Mermis > Mermis nigrescens. The sequence continues at coordinate 3,790,954 of JAVLUZ010000340.1, forward strand.
TGGCCCAAAATAGCGCGCAGAATTAAGGATTTTTGAGCGATTTTTAGCGATTTTCGGGTTAAAACGGCTAATTTTTCCGCCCAAGTCAGGGTTCGGCCCCCCACCTTAGGGGTACCGCCCCCTCTTAGGAAAATCCTGGATCCGCCACTGGACTATACATACACGAAAATTCATTATAAAAAATTTAGCTCCATTTCGCAGTTTATATTTAAATCAATCGCACGTAAGAATAGCTAAAAGTTACTTGAACGTGCAAATTTTCGCTATTCGGGTCTATCGTCTCACGGCGACTTCGTCGCGACCGGCCATTTCGCGCCGCCGAAAGAACTGGTCTCTGATTGGTCGGCGAGCGCGACCGCGGCGCCACATTCGCTCCGCCATTGGACGCCTAATGTAACGGACGGCGTTATCGATTTTTCGCCGCCCGCGGCGCCGTCTTTCGACGACGCGCGCCGCTTTTTCGCGTCGGCGGCGACGTCGTCGAACGCCGCCGCCGCTGCCGCGACGGCGTTCGTCGACGGCGACGCTAACGTTTCGACGTCGTCGGGCTGCTCGGCGTTCAATCCGCTGTTTGATTTGAATCGCTCGCCGCTGAACGCCGTCGTCGTCGGCGGACGTTCGGCGACCCAGCGACTCGATTATGAGCCGCCGGCGTCTCATCGCTTCGATCAGCCGGGTCAGTTATGTGACAAGGATGGGGCATCTGCCACTCACAATTAATCGTTTTACCATCCCAAAGCTTATATTTTAACCTCGCCTCGATTTTTGGCAAAAAAGTCCACAAATTTTTGCCGAAAACATCCGTTTTTAAGCCGTTTTTTTGGCGAAAACTGAATGTCGTTTATCCGCCCCCTGCCGGATGGCCGGCTACCTTGTCCTTCGAACTTGAGCTGCTACTCTTACTTTTGATCAGGGCCCTATTTCCGGGGGCGGACGGCCGCCTTTCCCCTCGGCCGAAAAAAATTTTGATAGATAAGAAAATGTGCGCAAAGATGAAAAATTCGCATGTCTTTGACGTGAAATCTTCAACGCCATGCATACGTGACGTATTTTCCATAATTTAGGTGGCTCAACCGCGACCAAAGAACGACACTTTTTGAGTAGAAAATAATTTTATTGGAAAAGTTCGCATTTTATGATTTTAATGGAGCTATACATGCACATGGGAGGGGTTGAGGGGGTATTACCCTCCCCTGACAGTGTCAGCCGGACAGGTACTGTCCGGTCCGGCGATTCTGAGTCTGATGGAAGGCTTTTTGCATCATTTTTGAGGTCAAAAGCGGTGAAAACATCAAAATTTTTCCGGCGCTTCGCGATGGATTAGTACATTTAAGTACTGTTTTACTGAAAAAGCGCCCAAAATTCATAAATTTTTGCATTTTTTAGTGTTAAAAGTGACATAAAGCAGTCAAAATGGACTTAAAATGCGATATTACCACAAAAAACGTTTTATAGGCTATTTTGAGCGTTAAAACAGCAAAAAAATCGTGATCGTTAAATTTACTGTTTTGGTTTTTTGAGATTTCACCCCCTGCTGACTCTGACCTTGTGCACTCATGTGTAGAAAATGTCGAAAAACGTCGAAAATGCGGTTGTTACGTGCTTTCTTGACGCATCGTCCGAGATATAGAGCCACGTATGTTGGGTCCGCCCGGAGTACGTAGCTGGCCGTCCTATTTTGGGAGGGACCAACACCATTTTTTGGGGGACTAAGCCAAAAATAGCACAAAATAACGTTTAAACAGTCCTATCTTTCCAATTTTTCCGAATTTCGGGAGGGGGGGTCCGACCGAACCTCCCCCGCCAACTCCACCTAGAGATACGTGCCTGGTCCGCCCTTCCTTTGGTCGAATCCCGGATGCGGGCCTGTCCGTCAAAGAGTCCTCATGAGGATTAATTGGTTTCTCCCCCAGAATTCCCATGCTGTCGTATAAATGCGGCCCTGATTTCAGAGAGCCAAAATATTGATGCGCGAATCGATTGAGGTTAACGTGTGCTTCATCTTTTTCAGACGTTTCCAAACAAAGCTCTTCCGACGTTCATTTTTTCTTTCCTGACGACGACGACGATTTCGTCGCTGCGTCGGGCGACGAAGCCGTCGGCGGCGGACGCTGGCTGGACGCGACGGCGCCGCCCAAATTGACGTCGCCGCGGCGTCGTGCGCGACGGCGTTCGACGACGGCCGACGACGACGCGGCGACGACGGCGTCGTCGTCGGATTGGTCGCCGAGTTCGCCGCCGCAGCCCAGCGTCGCCGCCTCGTCGAGCGGCGTCGCTGGCGCCAGCGCCGCAGCTTGCCGTCGAATTTTGTTCGGCGGCGACGACGACGCGCCGTCGTTGTTGGATTTCGTCGACGCGGCCGGTTTGGCGCGCAAGGGCAAAGATTCTAGTTGGTATAAATTTTGTTTCTTCCTAGATCCGCCGCGTCCACGGCTATTTAATTAACTGTTGTCAGCCTTTTGGAATGTGACTCAATCATTTGCCAGACGGGCCATAAGTTTTTGTTTGAAAAGCGGTTGAAGCATACATATACTTAGTATGGATGGACCGGGTCCGAGCATCCGGACCCGGATCCGGCATTATCCGACGATTTTTTTGGATCCAGACTCGGACCCGAAATTTTCAAAATTGAAGACCCGGACCCGAAATTTTCAAGATTAAAGGCCCGGACCCGAAATTTTCAAGATTAAAGGCCCGGACCCGAAATTTTCAAAAGTAAAGATCCGGACCCGAAAAATCCTGAATTTTTTGGAACCAAGCCAAATTGTTTTCCGAGTAAACTGAGAAGTAAGTATATATGTTGCAAATTGTGAGATTCTCTCATAGTCGGCAGTGGAAAATAGCTTCCCATTTTGCTACATTCTATTCACATTTTAGGACAGCTCCTACAACAAAAGTACTAAATGTTTTTGAAATTATATTTCACAAGAAAAAAGGTTTTCCGCAGTTTTGCCTCGCAATCGGCGGCGTTTGGGTTGAGCAAAATTCAATTAAATTTTTCTATGATAAAAAATGCTTTCATTCCATTATTAGTGATTTATATAATGTTAGTTTTTTCATAGAATCATCAAGTATCTTGGAATTCATAATTAAAATTCCGAATTTTATTGTTTGGATATGAGTCGTACGAGTATTCTTATTAATAAAAAATTTAAATCAGCAGAAAATGTATTCTAAAAGTTTTGCGCTTCATTATACAGTGCGTGGCGTTATCTTCTATTAGGGGGTCACATGCATGCTGGTCGTTCAGGTATTGATTTGGGGTCTTGCTAAGCTAGCGTCTATTTAAGAACACATCCTCCATTACACGCGAGCTGCAACTGAATTTGTGGTAGGTTCATGTGAAATTGCAGAAAACCGGCAAAAACGTCAAAAATCGTATTTTGGGGGGACATTCAAATAATGCTGGATCCAAACATCCCACTGAGAGCCCCACTGTACGGTTCTCGCTACGAAATATGAAAAGTAAAGGACCGATTGAGTTTCTTTTGGGAACGCTTTTTCGTGACTTAATCGTCGGAGACCTATAGAGTATGGTGACATGCTTTATTCCAAGAACACGCGACCTAAGCAAACAGTTTGCGACTCAGCGCGTAGAGCATATAAATATTGATTATTCTAGTGCAATTCATATGCAAAACATATTGTGTACATAATGCGCACACGCGTGCCATCATCACGCGTCTATTTAAGAACGCTTGCTGAGTCGTTAACGGAACGACCTAAGCGTTAAGGTGCGTTTCCTTAAAGTAAGACATGTTCAGTGGCGGATCCAGGATTTTCCCAAGGGGGGGGCGGAACCCTGACTTTGGCGGAAAAATTAGCCGCTTTAACCCGACAATCGCTAAAAATCGCTCAAAAATCCTTAATTTTGCGCACTATTTTTATTTGATGGGGGCGGCCGCCCCCCCACCCCCTCTAAATCCGCCCCTGGACATGTTAGGATACTCTAGGTCTCTAGCGATTAGGTCGTGAGAAAGCGTTACTAAATGAACTCAATCGGTTCTTTATTGCTCATATTTCGTGGCGAGAACTGCATCTTCACCATTATTCCATGTTCAATTATTGCCGAACATTCTCTGATAGAGACCGCGGTTGTTCTTGTGTTCTGCGAGAGATTTTCCCAATGTACAAAGACTTTTTGGGACCGTCTTTGTACTTGCACAAAGATTTTTGGAAAGACAAAAACTAGTAAAAAGGTGTAAAATTCCCTAAAATTTTCGGCGCTTCGCGTCGAAATGAGTAACTATCTGTCTTATATATGTCTTAGATTGGCAGAATTTGCAATTAGAATGGAAAAAATGTAACATTTTTCGGTGCTTCGCGGCGTTTTGAGACAATTTTTAGTTATTTTCGGCGTCAGAAACCCAGAAATCAGCTGAAATACACTACCAAAAGTCGAAAACTCTGTTTTACCACAATAAATCGCTACTCTACCATATTATAGTGCACAAAAATTTGCATATACAAAATGTACAAAGACCTTTGGGGACCATCTTTGTACATATACAAAGGGACTTTGTAGAAAGAAACACCGATAGAGACCCAAGTCGGCATTTGCAAACGCTTTTGGAATGTGTGGATAAGAAACATCCTGAATTTTTCTGAACTTAAGCTCATCGCTTGTAAGTTACATAAAGTTTTTTAGACAAATAGTTGTCATGAATGAATTTGATTTACTTCGAATAAATTCCGTTTCAGATGCGGGCACGTAGCTGTGGGGGGAGAATGGGGGTCCGGACCCCCCAAAATTCAGAAAAAAACGGAAAAATAGGACTTTTTACACGTTATTTTGTTTTGGCTTAGACCCCTCCCCCAAATTGGTGTTGGTCCCCCCCAAAATTGGAGGGTCAGCTACGTGCCTGTTTTGATGGGCTTTGTAACGGTATACTACATTTTACGTGAGCACTTGGGGGTTCGCTTGCGACCCTCTGGCAAAAGGTTTTGTGACACACGGTAGAATAAGAAAGCCTTCTCATATTTTGCAATAATTAACTATAGCCTGCTTGATTTATTGAGAGCTTTTTCGCAAGATTTTATTCACATGAATTTGTCTACAAAAGCTGGCTTAGAAGTCTATGCATTTTGGCTGCTTGACAATCAGAAAAATCATTTCATCACGCAATACATATATACTGTAAGATGTCATCTTAGTTTGCAATACTGTTGTAGCCAGTTACACTTTTTCAAAAACATGAATAAATGAAAAAACACGTTTTAACGAGCTGTGAACATCATTTTAATCCATTTATTATCAAACAACCAAGGGGATCAACGCTAAAGTCTATTTTGCGATACCTTATGCATGGGAAGCAATTTCCGGCGATCTCGCGATCAGTTACAAGACGTTTTGGCGCCAGCAACTTATAAATTATTCTAATTGAATCAATTTTGAAACAATTTTAAAATAAATTATATATTCGGAAAGCAGGTTCTACAAGCTACAAAATAACATATTGTTCTTTTCGATTCGATGAGTATTCATTCGTGTACGACTGAAAAACTGTAGAAAATCCAGTGTATTTTTAGATGCATTTAATTATCTCACTTACTTCAATGATATTCTAAAAGTAATTTATACCATCACGTAGAGAATTGAATAGGCTTTCAGAATCTGTATTATACTTCAATAATAAATGAAATGTAAATAGTTAATATTATTACAAAGTGTGTGGCGCCAAAACGTCGCATTCCGTAGTACCTTAATTGCTGCTTCAGTTTAAACCACTTTTGTAATCACTCTACATCGACTCAAGAATTGTGATTCGTGAACACAAATTCGTGAAACAGACTTGCTGTCCATTTTTACATTCATGATTCGTGTTCATGCTGTCATGTCAGTCGCATCTTATCTAAATACGATGGAGATGGCTAACAGCAGATGGAAGTAATCACTGCATAGCTCAGAGTACCTCGTATCCGGACCTGGACCTGAAATTCTCAAAGGTTCAGATCCGGACCCGAAATTTCGAAATTTTGGATCCGGTCCATCGTTAATACTTAGGTATCATAGATGATGAAATCCCCCCCAGAATTCGCGGTTTTCCATAAATTTCTAAAGCAATTAGTAGAAAAATAAACATTTCATTCTTATACGTAATATTTTTACTAGCGTATAAAAATATAGTTATTTGAAAGGTTTGCAAAAAATGTCGCGTACACGCACGGTTTTTTTGTATTCGGCAAAGATTTCTCGCGATGTACAAAGACTTTTGGGGACCGTCTTTGTACATGTACAAAGATTTTATGGAAGACAAAAACTGCAAAAAAGGTTCGAAATTCGCAAAATTCTCGGCGCTCCGCGCCGAAATGAGCAATTGTGTGTTCTATATATCTTTATAGTTTCAGAAATTGCATTTTGAAAGGAAAACTGTCAAATTTTTGGCGCTTCGCGCCGTTTTGTAACGATTATTACTGATTTTTGCCCTCAGAAACCTAGAAATTGCTAAAATACGTAACCAAAGGCCGAACAACTCTGTTTTTGCCACACTAAAATCGCTACTGTACCATATTATAGTGCCCAAAAATTTGTGTGTACGAAATGTACAAAGACTAGGGACCATCTTTGTACATGTACAAACGGAACCTGTACAAAAAAAACTGCGTACACGTGATTTAAACAGTATAAAAAGTAAATAGTATTAATAATATGAAAAAAGTGATTTTATCACTTAATTTACTTTTTTTATCAAGCCAATCGATATGCAGCACGAGTAATGTTGAATCGGAGGTATATGCCGTTGAAAGCAAGCCAACATTGGATATTAATCGACGTTCATTTGTGAGTTTTCGAATTTTTGTGATTTTTATGCGGTCATTTCACTGACATTATTCTATATGTTAGATTGACCATGCAATCTTTTCGTCTTCTAACTTCTTGATCATAGTTGTTCACCCAAAAATATGCGATGAATAAAAGAAATAAAGATATTTTTAAAAATACAAATCAAATGTTTCATGTAGGAATAAACTATAATTTTAAAATGTATTAATTATATAAATATATAAAATATATAATAAAACATATGTAGTTGACCGAAAAATGAAACATTTTCATTTTGCAAAAAACACTTCCTTCGAGATTTCGCAATTTTCCAAAAAAAGTCGTAGGTCAGGTCCTGGGCTCGCTTGCAATATGCACATTTAAGCCTGGCTTAACGTTAAGCGTGGCTTAAGCCTGGCTAGTCGGTTTCAATAACGTATGGTGCAAGCCTCGCTTAAACCACAACCCGGGATCAACCTGACTTCTTAGGTTTGAGCCAGGCTAAAGCCTGGCTTAATTCACAACATTTATTGTAATCGGCTTAAGCCACCCTTAACGAGCCAGGCTTAAGCCGGACTCAAACTTTAGGCCACGATTGCTTTATTGTAAGCGGTCACCGGTTTTTAAGCATTTTAGCGATCTTTTTCTGCAAATGTGTCGAAAAAGGCTGCTCAGAATAAAATTTTTGTTCAACGCCCCCCCTCCTGAATTTCCATGTTGTGCATGTATCCATACATGCAGGCCCGTATCAAGGAGTTCAAGGGGGATTCCCGCCTGAAATTTTTTCAGAAGTTTTAGTTGAAACTATATACGTTTCTGATATTCCTCAGCGTTACAATTTAATCGTATATATATTTCGTGTGGTTGAAGACGCGTACCCATCATTTCAATGACCCTTATAGGCAGTGGCGGATCTAGGATTTTCCTAAGGGGGAGGCGGTATCCCAACTTTTCCAAAAACAGTCAAAAATAGGTTCCGAAAATCTGCCCTTAACGCGGGAATTAGCGTTTTTCGGTGTTTTACATTGTATACTTTTACATAAAATCACTTTTGACGCAATATTTTTCGAAAAATTTTAAAATTTTCGACAATTTTGTGCGGAAAATCATTAAATTCCTTTGACTTTTACAAAAATTCTGGCCCGTAGCGCCGGAAAATTTGTGAAATTAAGGCGGCTAGACGTCTAGAAGCATGATTTACTGCTTGATTTGCTGTTTTTATAGCATTTGATGCGAAACATCGAAATTTTCGATTGAAAATAGAAGAAAAATATGCAAAAATAGAACAGAAAATGGCTTCCAGGTCGCCGAGAAAGTTAATAAATGTCATTAATAGATATCATCCGGCGCGTAGCGCCGGAAAATTTTGAGAAATTATGGTCACTGACAGCCAAAAATCATTGCAAATTGCATATCCATTCTTTATCTCGCCATATATTTTTGGCCAATGGGGGGCGGCCGCCCCCCCCCCTTAAATCCGCGCCTGCTTATAGGCATTTTAGGAAAAAATGTTTTCTTCTGGCCCCTCCGATTGATTTTTTACTCGTCATCGATAGGTAAACTGAATTTTTTCAGGTGCCATCATTATTGGGTAAAAAGTTGCATAAATATGCAAATAAGTCAACGGCTATTCTACGCTTTAACCGCAGGACCGGTTTGCCATTGAGTTCTAGTCCGGTACGTTTAATAAGCGAATTTGCGGATCCAATCATATTCTTCTGAAATAGCTTTTCATTCGAATGACCCGTAGATTTAGTGTTCTAATCAAATAATATGAGGAAAGGCTTTCGCCTCAGTCGTTTCATTTGACGCGCAAGTTCAGATTATCTCAACTTGATCTCTATGATATGTACGAGCACTGCAAGTGTATAATTAGACTTTTAACCAGAAATTAAAATATTGCTGTAGAATTACTGTAGAAAATAACACATAATACGCTGGATCCGAAAATGTATTCTCAACGCTATCTCCTAGTTTACTATATATTTAGTTTTTATTTTATTTATTGATTTAAGTTTGAATCGCAGTAACCAGATGCTGTGTTATCCACAGTACCCCCCCCAAGAAATTTCCCTTTTTTCTATTCTTGGTATCTTCAGACCCCATACCCTTCCCCTTTTGCATCTCTATACATGTTACGCCTCAAAATTTTGTGTAGGAGTAGTTGGCCATTTTAAGCGGGGAGGGTAAATAACCTTCAAATTTATGAAAGAATGCCTAAAGCGTCAAAAAAAGGGCCTTGAACGCGAGTTTTTGCCAAAAGTGGGCTGAGGCGGGTTAAATAAATTCTTAGTCCCCGGGGATAAGACCGACATTGGGCAGGGAACCCCTCGACCCCCGCTGCATTTACGATGCCTGGTCATAAGTTGACCGACTTGTGGGTTAAAAGATGGAAATCTCAAAATTACTAAAATTCGTCAAATTAACAATCAATTTTTAAAAAATTTGGCGATTCTGCTCGTGTGTGGAAATTTTTTGAGAATTCTTTAGGTTGAGAAGGTTTGAAACCGCCCCGTCCAAGGTTGCCTAGAATCACAGTTTTCTTTCTTTGTACAAAAATTTCAATCTTTTTCCGTACAATCGAAAATGGAGTGAAAAATCGAAAAAATGCCCTTACTTTGTCTATAAATATGTATAAAGACCATACATGATCTTGAGGGGGGTTTTCTCCCCCCGCAGAATCATTTTTCACCCCCCGCAAAAAAATTTTTCACCCTCCCCCAGGATTGGCGATTTTTCAGAAGTTTCCTAAACTTACCTGAAAATTGGTAGAAAAAGTGTCTCTTTAAGGGTTTTTGGCTATCTATTTGCTCAAAATCGCCAAATTTTTCGGCGCTTCGCGCCATATATGCATGTTTTAAGCGATACATTGGTCAATTTATTCGACTTTTTTCGAAATGTTTTTCATGATTTTATGCTCTAGAAGGATAGAGTATCGACAGAAACGCCAAAAAACGATGTTTTTAACGCGTACCGGCCATTTTTGGGCCCAAAAAAGGCACTTTAGGTTTTCACCCCCCCAGAATTCCCATGCTGTGCATGTGTGACAAAGACCGCTCTAAAAATTTTTGTGAGAACCTCAAAATCTTTGTCCCGTACAAAAATAAAGAACAGTGCTTGGAATTCAAGTTCAAGTCAATGGCGTCGTTTTATTTATTTTGTATCGCCTAGGCTCCGATTACTAGGAACCGAAGCAGTTTTGACTTCGATGCGAATCTTACAGCCACTTCAGCTATTAAGAAGTAAGTTTACGACTTTTTGGCACTATCCTGTTTTTGGGGTTCATGCGGCAAGAAAATCAGCATCTTTACGACTTCCATTAAGCTGTGCATCGGCAAAAATTTAGCCAAAATTTTTTCTTTTTTCTAAATTAATCTTTTCTCTAATGACATAAATATATATGTAATGTCACATAATTAACTATTCATGGTGAGCGAGAAATTCGAAATCAGTAATTTATGATAGGACGATAAATTCCAATTTTTAATAACGATTAAGGATAAATTATTTGTTGATAAAATTTAAAATTAGTAAATAAATTAGATAATTATGTAAAAATGATTATAATAAATGAGCAAACGAAAAATAGCTTCGCATTGAATTTTCTTTGAGGAACGATCAGTCACTTGATGGGAATTTTCGCTCCGTTCTGTGATCCTAGCTCCAGCACCATACATACATTACTTGGGGGCTTTCACCCCCCCAGAATTCGCGATTTTCCGAAAGTTTCCGAATTCGTAGAAATCTGCTGTTTTAAGCGTTTTAGCTATCTATTTGTTCAAAATTATCGAACTATCGGCGCTTCGCGCGATATACTCATTTTTTGACTCTATTTTCTTCAATTTGTTCGGATTTTTCTGATTTGTTTTCGAATTATATCTTTGCTTTTTCTTCTAGAAAGATGGAGCATCGTCAGAAATGTCAAAAATAATGTTGTTGACGTATATCCACGATTTTTAAGCCCAGAAAGCACATCAAAATTCCACCATTCCTTGAATCCCCATGGTTTGCGTGTCTCTTCGAAACCCTTTATTGGCGCCATGAATGGCCAACACATGAAATTTGGGATCATCCTGTATTTACGTTCATATAAAAAATTACTAATAAATAGGAACGTGGAGGTTGGTTCTAAAAATTTTGGAGTTTTAGGCGGCACGTGCTGGATTTAAATTTATCTGGTATCTTCTTACGTATTTATACGGATTAGCTTAGCCTAGAAGAAATGTCCGCTTCTTGGTTTGACCGAGTTGTGTACAATGGTCTCAAAACCCATTTCAATAGGTACTGAAATTGTACAAACTGTATGTCAACATCGTCTCATTATCTGCTCTCCTCTTTAAAATGTTCGAGGTCATATAAAACGCGTGGGCGAGGCCAGAATTCTGAAAACTTTAAATGTGGCAGAAATGCCGAATTAGCAGTGCTCATACGGGTTGAAGCACATTTTTCGACGTCTCCGTTGATTGGCAGAAATCGCAAAAACGAAGAGAAAAAGAGAATTCGCATGTAAAAAAAGGCGTAAAAAGGGCAATGGTATGGGTAGAAAGACGCAATTTTCGACGTTTCTGCATCTAAGGCATAAGGAATGTGCCGTTACCGCTCGTTTAAAAATGACAGATTCCCATTCGATTTAGATTCCTTCAATGTCAGAAAAGCCTATTCCGATTCCTGTGCTGAACCATATATACAATATATGCTGTAATGTCCGTTTAAGTGCGTGCGTATGCACAATATTAATGTGTAGTCAGGCACGTAGCTGGCCGTCCTATTTTGGGGGGATCCATACTAATTTTGGGGGAGTAAGCCCAAAAAGGCCAAAACTAGCACAAATTAACGTTTAAAAAGTCATATTTTTCCTGATTTTTCCGAATTTTGGGGTGGGGTCCGGACACCCCATTCTCCCCAGAGCTACGTGCTCGAGTGTAGTAGTACGTACGTTTCCCAGTTCTTCCGTAAATAGACATTATCTGGGATTGCATGTAGTGTTTTTCCAAAAAATCAAAAGTTTTGTGAAATTTTACGTGAAAACGGGTTTATGATATCAGATTTTATTGAGTATCACTCATCAGCGAAAATACGGCGCAATGTACGGATAAAACTCGAAATGTAGGCTAAAAGATGGCCAAAGATGGGCGGAATTGCTTCTTTATTCGTCGTATTCATGCGCATCTGCATGTTCAATTCATTAAGCGTTGGAAATTTTCAAGAAATTTGTAGATTTAAAAATAGCAAAATCGCTCTTTTTCTCCTGAAATCCTTATAAGAGCCACAAGACTTTCGTTGTGTATAAGAAGCAGGAATATGGCTTATAGGTGCTAAGAAAGCTACTGAATGGTTAGTGATAAATAAGTTGGCTGTGGCGCGAAGCTCCGGAAGCATTTAAGAGATTGCAAAATCTGAACAGTTTCACTAAGCTACATATCTATGCCTGCCTCTCTGCCGATGTATGTAGCTTACAAATAAATCGATCAATAACTCCATCAACATTCTGTGATTCAAAATGCCTTGATAAAAACGGACCCAAAATTGGCTTTTTCACTGACTGATTGAAGCAGAATTCACCTTTCAAAATGCTCTGAGTATCGAAACAATTGCCAAAATAATGGAATCTGCAATCGACACGGAAATGAGTCTTTTTTTGACCGATTCTGATACGAATGCGATTCTCGAAAGATCAGAAACTCCGACGCCCATTCCTTAAATATCGAAATCGCCGATTTTGATTCGATTCCATGAAAAATGACCGATTCTAGCCGATTCCGATTAATCGGAACCAGGGGCGGATTTAGGGGGGGGCAGCCGCCCCCCATATTGGCCCAAAAAGTGTGCAAAATTAAGGATTTTTGAGCGATTTTTTAGCGATTTTCGGGTTAAAACGGCTAATTTTTCCGTCCAAGTCAGGGTTCCGCCCCCCCCCTTAGGGAAATCCTGGATCCGCCACTGATCGGGACATCCCTATAAGGCATCAAAATCTGCAAAAATAGGTGAAATATTCAGAGAGGGAATTCGGGGATTTTAGGGGCTTCTGTCTGCCGGGCTATGGGTTCAAAAAATCCCCTATCCTACGTTTTTTTGGACGGGCGCTAGAAAATGACGAATTAGAATTTTTGAGCTTTTAAAGAATTTCAATAGATTTCTAAAAGTTTTTTTAACAAACTTTTTTCAATAGAACATTTGTTGTTTGTCATTTTGCAGGGCTTTGCAGGGATACGAAAATGAAAACGCGAGCAGCGATAGCGACGGGGGAGTGCCGTTGTGCAAAAGTGCCCCGGCGTGTACGAATTTGCTGGGAAATTTCGAGGTTCGGTTTGATTACTATGTCTTCAATAGCGTAGTATTCATACTGTAACCTTGATTATGAGCATTGCTCTCTTTAAATTTTCTCATCATGCGGATCAGGCTAGCAAACGGGTATTATTTTTTATTTTATTCTTACATATTTTATTATTTATTATAATTATTTTATTTGATTGTTATCCCTAATTTATCAAATGTACATATTGAGATTTAGCATAGGTTGTTTCGGAATATTTTTTGGAAAAACTTCGTTGATTCTATAGTCGCTCGCAAGTACAATTTTGGAGCAGTATGCAGTGCGCCTCTTCTTATTCTTAGTTTATGTCGCACTGAAGCATGTAATTTGAGGCTATGCCGTTGGTAGTATAATTCTTATTGTTATAGTCTGATACAGGCTTAATAGTCGTCTGCGCACCTGGGCGTAAGGGTTGGGGGTATGCACCCCCTGAGAAACCAAAATACCCCCCCAGAATTCAATTTTTGAAAATTGTTTTGTTTTTTTCGCAATTTTTTGATGCCAATGGACAGGGCTTGATGAGAAACGTTGAAAAATGGCATTTTTTCGCCATACCACCATTTTTTGGGCCATTTTTCCACTTTTGAAAAATCTTGCACACCCTCCCAGAACTTTCGGTGCTGCCCACGTAGGGTCGTCTGTCATTTCGTAATAAGTTCTGAATTTCGCTCTTCCGTTTATTTTACTTTCAGTGTAAAGATTATGTATGTAAATCGCCTAAAACGTAAAAGTGGAACTTTTGCGTGATTTGCAGCTAATATTTGCAGATTTTTTGATCCCAGTTGTTTCCTTTTTATACTAAAAGTGAATGAAGTCATACATCTTACTCTAGTTGACGCGGGAGACCCTATTTGATGTAGGAAATCAGTAAAAACCTTATCCATTAAAAGCCGCCACCTCTTCATTAAGCCCCGTTTTAGCCAAAATTTTTGGTAATTAATTGACCTGAAGTACTGTTCATTACTGGAAACCTTTATCATAGGCATATATGAGCGCTGGCAAGGGTGAAAACAAGTAGAAAAATTGGTGGTAGACTAAAAAAGCATGGTTAAAAAATAAAATTTGACATTAGAAAAAGAACTAAAACTACCATTATTATCGCCCATTTGTGATAATTGACCCCTTCAGAATGTATCAAACTTTCTTCTTGATTCTGGACAACTAAAATCATTGGAGAACACGAAAATTTTGATAATTTTGGGCATTTCTGAGTCCAGCGACCTCTCGCCTTTGATTTAATGAGATTTTTTATCGAAACATTGAAAAAATGTTGTTTTTTAAACTATTTTTTCAAATTAATTTGCGTCAGGTGGTTTTTGTCACGATCGCAAAATTTGGAATTTGTTTTCCTTTATTGTAGTTTTGTTAACAGGAAAGTGCTCTGAATGGTCGACTTCAACCGTTCGGGTCGGTCGACGGGTTTACGTTAGAATTGGGAGCCAGCGGATCTTTTTGGCCCCCTCACGTCACTCTGCCAGTGACCACTCTATTTTTCGACATATCTGATGACAATGCGCCTTCGCCTTACTTCGTATGTTAAACGTATGCGTGCCTGTAGCGGGGGGTTTGGGGCATACGTGTAACAGGCGGGGATGGAGGATTTCCCACAAAGTTGGTCGTCCCCCATCCCCCAAAGCCAGAAAATTTTCGACCACCCCTTCACTTTTGCCGAAAACTGGGATTTATTTGGCTATTTTAGGTGTTTTTTTACGATTTTTGACCAAAATTTGGAGGTCATTGCCCACCCTTTCCTAAAAACAGTCAAGGACCCCACCCTGATTTTGACCTGTTACTGTTTGGTTCGGGGGATCTTCCAAGCAGTATAGGTCGTCCCCCCAGTCCTCATTCCCCAAATACTAAGATTTTTTGCCCCTTTCCCATTTTTGGCAAAAACTTGCGTTTTTAGGTCATTTTTAGATGCTCTTTCTGGCCAAGAATTGCAGGTCGTTTACCCCGCTTAGATATGGTCAAATTAATCCTCCAAAATTTTGAACTGTTGTGTGTTTGTTTTTAAGCGCATTGTATTGCATAGATTAGGGGATGAAGGATTCCCAAAAGTCGGCCCTCCATCTGTTCCTAGGAGTTGAAGTTTCGCCCTCTTTCCTGACTTTCCGGCAAAAACTTTTTTTCTGGACTTTTTAGCTTTTTTTACCGTTTTTGGTCGGAAATTGCGATCACTTAATTCCCCTCATGAAATGGCCGGTTATACTCAATCAAGAATTATCGTTAAGGATATGGCATTCCTGTTATATACACAATTCAAAATAAATCGGCGTTTATTTGGACAAGATCAATTTTCGCTAAGAATTTTGAAAGTATGAATATTTTTTACAAGGGACCCCCAAAGGAAAAAATTGGAGATTCTCAAAGTGTATCTGAAAGACCGCTAGAATAGATTTTAGCCTACTTTTTGAGCTAATAAGCCCGAAACCTTCGGGCGCTTCGCGCCTTATTTATTTTTATACAACATATTCGTTCAATATAATTAAAATCAAATTTGGTTTTTTAAAATTTTTTCTTTATGTGTAGATATAGTTGAGGAAAGCTCAAAAACGCCACTTTTTTGTCTATTAATAAATGGTTATTGAGATATGCAATTTTGAAATTTTTGTCCCCCCCCCCACAAAATCGGAAGGCCAGCTGCGCTACTGTTCGCAATCGAGCACCAATTTTTATTTTGCTCAAGGTCCGTTTACACTTGCGCAAAGACGGTAGCCAACTGTCTTGGTGCGTCGGGAAAAATCTTTACCGAATACAAAAACATAAAACGTGCAATTAATGTTCCAAGAATTACATAAAAATTCCTACTTGTTAGTAGATTTTGATATAGTTTTGAAAAATAGTTTTTTAAATAGTTTTGAAAAATATGAAATAGTTTTGAAAAATGAGCTTGCTATGCGAGAGTTGTAAACCAAGATAAATTTAAAGTTTAAACCTACCATTACATTATGAAGAGAATTTTAAAAGATTTTAAACATGAAGAAAATGAAAAAGGTGGGATGTTGGTAAATTAAAACAAATTTAAAGGATATGATGAAACGTTATTGTTCAGAATGGGACGATCGCGTGCTATGTATAATGACCGTAGGTGGGCAGCACCGAAATTCTGGGGGGGTGAAAAAATTTTCAAAGGTCAAAAATGGTCTTAAAAGTGGTCGTATGGCGAAAAAACACCATTTTTGGACGTTTCTCATCGAGCACTATCCAATGGCATCAAAAAATTGCCAAAAAAGCAAAAAAAATTTCAAAATTTGAATTCTGGGGGGGGTATTTCAACTTCTGGGGGGTGCATACCCTCCAAACCACCCACGCCCGCCCATGTTTGATAATGACTCCTTGATTGAAAGATAAATTTTAATTTTAATTCATTTAATTTAATTTTAGATTTTAATCTATTTATCATTATGCAAGGTATGTACGTAGGTTTACAAAAGAATCTGCGGTTTAAAGTGTAAGAGGTGCATCTTTTTCGACTACTACCTAACCAACTTATTTGATTTTTTTAACCTGGAGCTTCTGATGCTGCATCCCTTTATTATGGGGCATCCTTAAGTCGAATGCAACTTTGTACAGATGTTGTTCTGCCAATTTTTATTCCGTCTAAACAAGTAGTCGTACATTTAGAAGAGCTTTTTTCGTCGACAATAAACATTTTTGTTAGTTTAAAAATCGCAAACAATCGCAGTCTTACTGTAGCATTAAAACACCTTACTTTTCAGTCTGTACTTTAAGAAGTGTCGGAAATTTGCTCTTTAATCCTCATGCTATGAAACTTTTTTTATGTTATTGTATCTCAAAAATAAGATAAGATAATGAGTGACCAAATTCGAATTTTTTATCTCTCACTCCCAGGGCTCAGTGGGAGTTGAATTAAATTATAATCATCTTGATTATATTAGCCAAATTTCAGTGCGCTAGCATGATTTTTAATAGGCGTATAATTGAAGGCAAATGACGGACATACGGTAGCGTAAAACGACATACAGCAATTAAGACATTTATTATGGGATATCCGGAAAATCGGAATTTCTGTTTCTCACCGACCCCCCCCCTCTCAGGGCTCGGTGGGGTCTGAAAAAATCAAGTATCTATCATTCATCAATTTGATCACCCTGGAAAAATTCCCTTTTCTCCAAATTTGTAATATCAAATTAATAATGCCTATATAATCCTGTTCACGAAAGTGATGAGAGGTAAAGTAAGGAAATTGACAATTTTTGGTGTATAAAATACTAAACTTCAGGCACGTAACTCTGGGGGAATGAGGGGGTCCGGACCTTCCTCGAAATACAGAAAATTCGGACAATTAGGACTTTTTAAACGTTATTTTGTGCTGTTTTTGACCTGTTTGGGCTTAGTACCCCCAGAATTGGTGTTAATCCCTCCCCTAAAATAGGACAAGTGTTTTCGTGTTTAAAGTTTTTGTCGCTTGTTATCAGTAAAATTTTTGGACTTTCTTCCATTCATTTTCGGCACTTTTGAATTTTTGTTTAAAATATTCTAACGAATGTTTCTTGCATTTTTTCGCACTGCGGCCACAAGAATAATGTTAATTTGAAGCGTCATTTTATTTTTTTGTGTTTTATCTTTTTCTTATATGTATTTTTGATTTATTAGCTGCCGATTTTCCTTTATTACGCGACTGCGAAACTCAAAACTATTTTAGGGTCATTGCAGCCTTGAATCCGTCGGTAGGAAAGGGTACTGTACGCCAAAGAAGGGCACAGTTCAAGCGGTATGATGTACATATACTCAGGCACGTAGCTCTGGAATGGGGAATGGGGGGTCCGACCCCCCAAGCCCAATTCAGAAAAATCGGAAAATTTGAATTTTTAAACGTTATTTCGTGCTATTTTTGGCGTATTATTGGGCTTAGACTCTCAAAATTGGTGTTTGTCCGCCCAAAATAGAACGGCCGGCTACGCGCCTGCATATACTTAATTCAATATTTTCGTTTGGCAATTTTCAAATGCTCATTTGAATTTTTTGTCGCTCGTAGTCTGTAAAATTTTTCAACTTCCTTTCATTTATTTTCGGCACTTTTGATTTTTTGTTTAAAATATTTTCATTGGGTATTTCCCGCGCTTTGTCGCAATGCGCCCGCAAGAATAATTTAATTGATGCTTACTTTCAAAATGTCGTTTCAGCCGATTGTTTTGACTTCAAATATTTCGGTATTCTTGCGCTATTTTGGTTTTTGTCTCGGAAAAGGCGGAAAAATTACGGAATTTCGTATCTGCATTCATTGAGGCATACGTAATTTACGTACGAAAGTGTTATGAATAAGTCGTTTCTAGTATGAAACAGGCGAAATGTGAGATGAACAAAAATCAATATGTATAAAAAAAGATCGGTTATGTCTAATTCCTTGAAAAAGAAAAAGAATCTCGTATAACAGGCGAAATGCCGGAAGCTTTTTGGAAAATAATAAAATGACGTGAAAATGCAAATATGGTGAAAAGTGAAAAAGCAACAAAGGTTTATAGTTCGTATATTTTTATACACAATATGCAGATATAATAGTCACGGAAATATTTAGATTTTACTTAGGTTAATGTCACATTTAAATGCATTAGCGCACACCGCTCGACTGGAGTAATAGTAGTAATCATACACCTGGACGTGGGGGGTTTGGGGGTATGCACACCCAGAAACCAAAATACCCCCCAGAATTCAATTTTTGAAATATTTTTGTTTTTTTCGCAATTTTTGTTGCGAATGGATAGTGGTCGATGAGAAACTTTGAAAAATGGTGTTTTTTCGCCATACCACCATTTTTAAGACCGTTTTTTTACCTTTGAAAAAATCTCGCCTTCCCGGAGAACTTTGATGCTGCCGACCTATGGTAGTAACGCCAATTTAAAATTGCAAATTGGAGTGAATTTCGCACCTAAAATAATGAAACGACTTTTAAGGTTATTTACTTCTCGCCAAGAAAATTGAACAATTTACGGTCCCAAAAGGCTTCTCAAAAATTGAGTCGACCATATTATACATATGACAGTATGTCGTCATGCTATGTTTTAGCAGTTTATCTCAGCAATGCGAAACTTAAGGACTCTGACATATATACTTGTTCAAATATCGTTGCGAGAATAGTACACTTCTCGCCACGAAATCTGAATAATTTACAGTCTTTAAAGTTCTGTTAAGCGTTTAATGCCTACGTTATAATTAGAGCCACACATTCCCATAGGGGAGGGGCTGAGGGGGTGTTACCCCCACCTCAGGGTCCGAGACTTGAATCACTGTCGGACGATTTTGAGCTTCAAACATTTTCTGCAATGGTTTTTGGGTTCAAAAGCAGCGAAGATGTTAAAAATTTTTGGCGCTTCGCGCCGACTAGTACATTTCTGTTTTGTTTACCCGCAAAATACCTAGAATGAAGTATAAATGATCTGAAAAGCCAAAATCTTCGATGAATTCTTATATTTTTTACTTACAAGAGTGACGAAACTAGCCATAAGGGGACAACAATTAGTGAAAAATGCACTTTTTCACATTAAAACATGCTATATAGGTTGTTTTAGCCATTTTTCATATTTGATTTGCAAAAAAGGCTAGATTCTAAATTAAGTGGTCTCAAATTTTGGGATATCACTCCCCATCCCATGAACTTTCGACCTTGGGAAACTATGACTAGAGCGATCGAAATTTGGTGCTGCACCAATTTTTTCCGCCTTCTATGGGGTTCGGGATGTCGAGGAACGTCGAAAAAAGACGTTTTTAGTATTCGGCTAGCATTTTTTCTGCGCCAAATTGCACTGAATCTGGCCGTTTTACACCGAATGCACCTGATTCGCACGTTCGTCAAAATTTTCCATTAAATTGAAGGGCAATCGAATTAAACTCACGGGAAAACTCGTTATTTATCAGATGGGGTACAAGGATCAAGTGTCTGTTTACCACTGTGAGCCACGGTTTTTTCTATACTCGGCAAAGATTTTCCCCAATGTACAAAGACTTTTCGGGACTAACTTTGTACATGTACCAAGATTTTAGCGAAGACAAAAATTGCAAAAAAGGACTGAAATTCGCAAAAATTTTCGGCGCTTCGCGCCGGAATGAGTAATCGTGTGTTCTATATATCTTTATAATGGCAGACATTGCATTCCAAAAGGAGAAATGTCAAATTTTTCGGCGCTTCGCGCCGTTTTAAGACGATTCTTAGTGATTTTTGCCGTTAGAGACCTAGAAATTAGCTAAAATAAATTAGCAAAAGTCGAACAACTCTGTTTTACCACACTAAAATCGCCACTGCACCATATTATAGTACCCAAAAATTTGTGTGTACAAATGTACAAAGACTTTTAAGGATCATCTTTGTATATACGTGTACAAGCGGACCTTGTACAAAAAAACACTGCTGTTCACAGTTTACGAAGATTGAAACCTTTTTGAGTGCTTTGGCAGATGATGACACACATAGCTGGGCGGCATTAAATTTCTGGGGGTGCGAGATTTTTCAAAGGTGAAAAAATGGTCTCGAAAACGGCGGTATGGCTAAAACCACCATTTTTCAACGTGTCTCATCGAGCATTATCCATCGGCATCAAAAAATTGCGGAAAAAATTTTAAAATTGAATTCTGAGGGGATATTCTGGTCTCCTGGTCTCTGGAGGTGCATATCCCCAGACCCACGTGTGATGACATAGCTGCAGTCCGAAATATGGCACGTTTGATAAAAACCGATGTTCTAAGCATGAACTACATATGGCTGGCTATTTACGGTTTTTTACCAGCGATAATAGAGCATGTTAAAATATAAAACTTGACCAAAGAGGAAAACCGAAAATTTTTTAGTAATGTGTCGAAGTCATACCCGGGCGTGGGGGGTTTGAGGTATGCACTCCCCCCAGAAAGCAAAATACGCCCCCTCTCAGAAACCAAAATACCCCCCAGAATTCAATTTTTGAAATTTTTTTGCTTTTTTCTCAATTTTTTGATGCCAATTGATAGTGCTCGATGAGAAAGGTTGAAAAATGGTGTTTTTTCGCCGTACCACCATTTTTAAGGCCATTTTTTGACCTTTGAAAAATCTTGCACACCCCTCCCCAGAATTTTGGTGCCGCCCACCTATGGTCGAAGTGCTTTTATGGATCCACTTTTCATAAGTCGGAATTCACTCGTGAAAAGTTCACCTCCAGCGAAGGCAAAACCCTTCATGTTATAACTTTTGTTGCAGAAATAAATCTGGAAACTCAACTTAAGACTATGTGCTTCTTCAGTTTCAGTCAACGTACAACGTCCATTTTCGTAGTCAAATTTCTCTTAACTGATTTAAGACAAAGATTTATCTTCGGATATATTGAGATGTGCAATGTGATCACGCTTGGCAAGTTATGTTTGGATAATACCTACGAATTACATACCGAATTACCGATTTTTTCCATCAAATCGTATGAATTTTTGCACCAAATTAGTCATTTTTTGCACCAAATTTTGACTGCTCTACTTATAGCACATGATGTCATAATTTTTTGCATTACTGTGCTAAAACATAATATAAAACAAAAAAACGTGAAAATAAATAAACAAACTAAAACGTACTAAAATGTAGGCAACTCCTTCCTTAAGAAACCTTTCAGGACTGCTAATTAATTAAATTTTATGGCGAAAATAGTGCATGAGCGAGCATATGTATGTACAAGGAGTTACTTACATAACTATGTATAATATCCTGCTGCGGTTAACATCTTTAATCTCATGGTGATACATATAAATTTTTTATAATGATATACGAGTACCGGGTTAAAAAGTGTCGAAAAATTGATTTTAGGACAAAAAGCTCAGTTTTTTAACTTTCACCAATCAGTTCCGTCCATCGGCATGAAACATCGCGAAAAATCGATAAATAATTTTTAAATTTTAGTCTGGGAATCTTCTGTTCTATAGAGGATGTTCAAACTTCCATCTTATTATTTCAGACTGAATTTTGTTCATATGTACGTCAGTAACATGCATTTGATTGAGTTTTATCTAAATATGAAATAAATTACTCAATTTAATTAATTATTCTGTTAGCATAAATTTCGATTTTGTTTCAAGACGTTATTTAACCCGCAAGGAACCGTCGTTAAGATGTTTGTGGTTCGTTACGATTTGACGGATATGCCGCCTTACTGTCAGACTTTCGTCCGACAAAGAACTTTTTTCATGCCTTCGAGCGCATCTTTATCAGACGCCATGCATAATCGCTCTTGGTTACGCTATTTAATTCACTTAAGGTGTTAACACTATATTGTTCAATAAATTGGTTTTGTAAGGAATGCATGTTATTTTACAATCAACGTATGTACGCTAATTTACGTACTGTAAGGTGTAAAGTTTAGGAGTATCGTTAAGCGTGTATTAACTGGAAGAGTTTGTTATTCCTATGAAATTGTTATATGTTTTGGGGTGTAAACATCATCTGCAATAGATTTTTCAGTGTAAAACGCGAGATATTACAGTGCGAAGTTAAATGTGGCGCGAAGAATAGAAGATTATGGCTAAAATTTCAAATTATCATCGGATTGCCTAAAAATGCGGAGGATACGACGGATTTTTCAGATTTATAAAACGTTGAAACATCTAGTTTAAACTTAATATTTACATAAACATATCCATTCTAATTAATTTAATTAGGTTTTATACTATCTCGACTATGTTGTAGTCGGTTCACAGTGATGTACTTTTAAATATTCCTGTTTCCTTGAAAAACTCAATTTCCATGTTCTGAATGCAGATTTATTTTAAAGTGCTATGCTCTGTCACAGTTTACATTTTAAGTTTGTCCGCTCGAATTACGATTTTTTTGATGTAACATGTAATAATGTAATAATAATCAATGTAATAATAAATATAATAATAACACATAATAACATGTAACTGCTCGATATTTGAAATTTTTGGACGGGGGTCCTCGGCCATGGGGATGAATGACTTAAATTTTTGCAAAAACGGTCAAAAAACACCTAAAGACGCAAAAAAACTAAATGTTTTCCAAGAATCGGGGGAGTCAAAAATTTTCTATCTTTGGGAGGGATGAGGGACGAACAACTCTGGGTGGGGATCCCTACCACACCTGGGCGTGGGTTTGGGGGTATGCACCCCCCCCCCCGAGAAACCGAAATACCCCCTCCCCGGAAATCAAAGTAACCCCAGAATTCAATTTTTTGAAAATTTTTTTCGTTTTTTTCTGCAATTTTTTGATGCCAATAAATAATAGTCGAAAAATGGTATTTTTTTCGCCATACCACCATTTTTAATGCAATTTTTTGACCTTTGAAAAATCTTGCAAACCCCCCCCCAGAATTTCCGTGCTGCCCACGTATGATCCCTACCCCTGTTACTTGTATGCTTTTTGCATTGTTTCCGTTTTTTATTTTGATTTACTTGCGCTATTTTTGCATCCATTTCTTTAAATTCCAGATTTGCGACCGGAAAATCGGGTAAATTGTACCTGCATACCGATATACGGATGTTATTCTCTCGTAAATCCGAAATGGACGCGTATAATTGCGAGTTTGGCAAAAAGCAAGACTTTTCCGTTTTGGAAACCTACGAATTGAGATCATTTACCGAAATGCCGAAAAATCCGAAATTTTCTCCCCGAAAATGCGCCTCGTCGTCGAACGGCCATAGTCATTCGACGGAGAAGATGAGGAAAAGCTAATTACTTTGCATTCATGCATGTAAATGGGGCATTTTCCCACCTTTCGGTCGTCCCACAGGCAGGCACGTAGCTGGCCGTCCTATTTTGGGGGGACCAACACCAATTTGGGGGCCCAAGCCGAAAAATAGCGCAAAATAACCTTTTAAAAAGTACTATTTTTGTTGAATTTTGGGGGGTCCAGACCCCCTCATTCCCCTCCAGAGCTACATGCCTGCCCAGAGTCAAAACTTTTAACCTCCCCCGGCTTCTGGTAAAAACTTGTGTTTTTTGGTCATTTTTAAATGCTTTTTTGTCATTTTTGGTCAAAAATGAAGTCGTGTGCCTACTACCCCTTCACCCCCGCCGCCCTAAAATTGGCCGACTACCCTCCCAAAATTTTGAGTCGTCACATGTCTGACTGCACATCGATCCTAAGCTGCGACTGTGTTAATAATTCATCATACTGTAAACTAATTCGGATTGATTCCGCAACCTTCTTACTATGAATTTGTCGCGAAATTTCGGCACTTTACAAAATGTTGACGTATAAAATTTCGTTTCGTAGTCTCGCGTATTATTTTTGCTCGCCTTCTTCTCACTATTAGCCGACAGTCGGTACTCAAACACGCCTTATACGCACATTTTTAATTGGACGACGCTGTTAAATTGCGTCCTCTTCCAATTATCGATGACGTCATCAATCGTTCGCTTTACTGTAAACTGCAAACGTGTAGATAGCTGGGCTGTTTACGTCGTATTTTTCTGGTTTAATACTCGAATTCGTAAGCGTTTGCGTCTTTTCTTCAAGTAGCCGGTGACTTTTCCAAAACGTGTCAGAACAGGTGTAAAAAGTATACCTGTATATTTTGCTTATTTGTTTTAAACTGCACATCTGATTTACACCAATGATTTAAATTATGCAAATGTAATGTCTTCGTCCAATTTAGCACCGCT
This sequence comes from Mermis nigrescens, assembly GCA_036768485.1. Classification (NCBI taxonomy): domain Eukaryota; kingdom Metazoa; phylum Nematoda; class Enoplea; order Mermithida; family Mermithidae; genus Mermis; species Mermis nigrescens. The sequence goes on from JAVLUZ010000340.1 coordinate 3,815,620, forward strand.
GAGAAACTTCCTGTATAGTTTTTGGAAAAATTTCGAATAGATATAATATAAAATGATTACGAAAGCGCTTTAAAAGTGAATCAACAATCAACACTTTGTTTAGCCTTCTTTATTTAGCTATGTATTGATCAGAAGTTGTATTGTGCGAAGTTGTATCAGAAACTACTTTTTTAGCAAATTGTTTGATCGCTAACAGTTGATTTTCAACTCAGCGTTTAAGAGAAAGGCCGCCGTCAGACCCCCAAAATTTTGCTGAAAAGCACTGGCTACTTTAGACCCTAACATTTTGCTAATAGGCATCGGTTACTGTACACGATGTACTTATTGTAAAAATGCTTCCTAGATTATTAGAATGTTTTTTCAATGTTTACTGACTGATTATCTACTGCGTTTGATACGCTTACGTAATAGACGACCACCATTTATACCAACATACATGTATTAGCGACGACAGTACGTACATAGGTACATATCAGCTGGGCTGCACCAAAATTCTGGGGGGGGTCGCAAGATTTTCCAAAGGTCAAAAAATGGCCTTAAAATGGTGGCATGCGAACAAACACCATTTTTCCAACGTTTCTCATCGAGCACTATCCATTGGCATCAAAAAATTGCGAAAAAAACAAAAAAATTTAAAATGGAATTCTGGAGGATGCATACCCCCACGCCCCAGGTATGGTACATATGTAACTGTACGCCGGTAGTCTACTTCATAACATGGTTTCTTTTGAGAATTTTTGCCTACGTAGAGTGGCAGCTTATGATAAACGTAAATCAATTGAATGCTCTAATGAGAAAAGCCTAAATTCGTTAAGAGTCCGTCGCGAGGTCGTTATTGTCGCTTTCACACAAATTTGTGCAATAGTCTTAAAGACTACTCGATAATGTGTAGGTTGGCAGATTGCGATTATTGCATTGAACTGATATACAATTGCCGTAAGCTGTCGGCTTACTGTCGATTAAAATTCTCGAAAGTTATGCTTACAGCTACGTGAAACAGTCAATAGGACGTAGCACAGTACATAGGTTAGCATGTGTACCTAGAGATGAAAGTTCAAAGTTCAGGTCCCGGCAACCCGACCCGTTGGTGCGTTTTTGTCTATTTTCAGCGGGATCTGATGGTGGAGCTGACGTCTTGAAGAGCATTCCTCAGAATATGTACATATGTAATGCGTGAGGATATGAGGTTCTATGGATACCGCATGGCCTGTCAGATAGTTCTTGAACTAAAATCATCTTGAACACTGATGGCTTTTGTATAAAGCCCAAAATGTATCATCGTACATACATGTATACCGTAGCACAAAGGAATCTGCAAAACCACAAGAGATTATTTACAGCACCTTACTTAAAATTCTTTGATTTAAGAATACCTATGTACAATGTACTTTGATTTAAACTGCGTTTTTTACAGAAAAATTTTTCATGCGTGCATGTCTGGTTCTTCGCTTTATTTACTACACTATAGTCTGTTCCATTCCAAACGGCCCTTTTTTGCTTTATGGCTTATTACTGCAGCAGGATATTTCACGGGTTAGGTTGTTGCGGCAGTCTGTTAGATGCGTCACATGTTAAGCAAAGCACATTAAACAAAAAGCAGAGTTTATAGCATCAACCATCTCTTACGAGGACATAATTGAAGATGCGATTTGTGCAGTGAAGATCTGTTACAGTAATAAGACAGCGAAAAATGGGCGGTTTGGCAATCAGTGAACAATCAAAGCTTCGGCCTCTACCAAAGCTGATTTGAATTCTTTCTTGTTTTATGTGTACACTATAGTCTGTTTCACATAACTTCGTTCATAAATTCTAAGAATTTTCGTCGACAGTGGGCCGAAGACATAGCTGCTGACTGCCTATCACTGGACAAATGAATATTCATTTTCCCTTCTCTTTGTCAATTAAACAATTGCATCTTATTATTTTCAGTCAGACTAAAGTTATTGAAATTTTGAAAAATCCTTTATGTGGCTATTTATTTGTTTTTGTAGAGGATTAAAATAAAATTGTAGTCTGTTTCATTTATTCGATAGTTTTTTCAGTAAATTTTTTGACGGCTTCAGTATGCCTAGTGGGTGATTTATTGTAACTCGACAGAAAAGTTGAGTGGGGGCGAGCGGCCGTCATTCTTTCATTTTTAATGCACTAAACCGTCCAAATAGACTTAATTCAAGCTTCTAAACAGCGCTATGACCTACTAGAGTAAGTGCGCTAAATAAAAATCTTGCAGCAGGAATCGAACCATTGTTGCTTCGACGACAATTAGACGTTCTACCACTACGCTAAGCGTGAGCTTTCGGCGATGTTTAAACTGCTAGTCTATTGTGTTTAACGGTCATTTAAGACAAGCTGAATGCGCGAATTCCATCCGCATGTTGGTTGCATGATGTGCTGGAAGACGAGAATAAATTATGCCGTTAGAAATTTTATTGAATTTTATCAGAAACCTGCATTTCCTGGCCTTTATGCCAAATTGTCTAGCTTCATTCCTTTTGCCTATAAAGTTGGTTTAATAAGGACACTTGTGAGTCGCATTTACATGATTTGTAACTCATATCAGATTTTTGTCTCTGATATTGACAAGCTGAAGCAGACTCTATTGCAAAATGAGTATCCCCTTGGCTTGATTGATAAGATCATATCAGACTTCATGACAAAGGTGTATAATAAGAGTAATGAAATAAAAGTCGGTTGTGATAAATTATGCTATTCTCTTGTTTTGCCTTACACTGGTGTGCATGGCTACAATGCACGCAGCAGAATTCTAAAGCTTATATCTGCATTTTACCCTCAGATTAGAGTAAGGTTTGTCTACAAACCTGTCATGAAGCCGGTTTTTCAAGAACAAGGATGCTGTACCTGCTAAGCTACTCTCAAATTTAGTATATAAGTATACGTGTTCTAGCTGTATGGCTAGTTACATTGGCGAAACTCGCCGACATTTTGGGAGTAGAATTGCAGAGCATACTGGCATCTCATTTGCTACAGGAAAGCCAATTCAGGGTGATACCTTATCTGCTATTCACAAACATACCTCAAATAGCAATCATTTAATTACATCAGATTGCTTCAAGGTTATTAGTCGAGCATCCAACTCTTTTGATCTTTTAATCAAGGAGTCGTTATACATAGCACGTGATCGTCCTATTCTCAACAATAGTGTTTCATCATATCCTCTAAATTTGTTTTAATTTACTAAAATCCCACCTGTTTCATTTTCTTATAGTTTACAATCTTTTATAATTCTCTTCATAATTTAATGGTATTGTATGTTTAAACTTTAAGTTTCTCTTGTTTTACAACTCTCGCTTAACAAGCTCATTTTTCAAAACTATTACCTACTGAACAGTCGCTTCTACATTTATTGCAAGACCCTTCCTTCCTATGTAGTTACAGTAATCTCTAAATGACCTACAGTAAGTAGGGAAAATAGACTTACATGCTGTCCTCGAGAAAAGATTTGCTAAAAAAGCTCTCGGATGAATGGAACAGACTATAGGTAGGTACATACATATCTCCCTCCCTGGTATAATAATAAAGTGGCGTGCCGCTGTGAAAAGCCAAACACATGTATTGCCCACCCAACTCACTAATGGAAATGCGTTGAAATCGCATAAATATGTTGTTTACACAAAAATTCGTTATTTTCGGAAATGCGTTGAAACGATCCATAAGTCCTAAACTGTCATCAGACGATAGATAACTCCATTTTTAAACCTAGTGCATGAAACTGCTCGTTAGGCTAAATTAACTTGATATTTTTTACACACCCGTTTTCATGCATGGCGATCAGATATGTGATCCGTCAAGCAATAAAAAATGTAGATTACTGTAATAAGGACATTCATAGGCTAAAACATTACATGTAGGTACATACGCACACTTTAATTTAGCGCGTGACAAACAATACGAAAACAGCAGTCTGCAGTTTACAGAACATTTATAGTCTGTTTCACATAACTTCGTGCGTAAATTCTAAGAATTTTCATCGAAAATAAGCTGAGGGTTACGATAATTATATATCAGATCAATGCTATAATCGCAATTTGTCAGCTTATTGTCGGGGACAGTTTTAAAATTTATGAACGAAGTTGTGTGAAACACACTATAGTTACCGTAACTACTGAGTAGTGTTTTACAAGCGTGTTGATGAAATCATCATTTCACTTTTCAAATACAATATCATAAAACAGTTCAATGTAAATTCACTCGATAGCAGATTATTTTGATTTCAGTTTACAGCATGCAGTTTTAAATTTATAACGATTTACACATCACTCTGGGATTTTCTCCATTTGGTGTTTTTTATAGTCCCGTGCACACCTGGGCGTGGGGGTTTGGGGGGTATGCACCCCCCAGAAACCAAAATACCCCCCCCCCAGAAATCAAAATACCCTCCCCCCAGAATTCAATTTTTGAAAATTTTTTTCGTTTTTTTCGCAATTTTTTGATGCCAATGGATAGTGCTTGATGAGAAACGTCGAAAAATGGTGTTCAAAAAAATCTTGCACCCCCCAGAATTTTCTTGCTGCCCACGTATGGTCCCGTGCGCCGTGGTCGATTTATTGCGTTCCAGGCCTGCCTTGAAGACTTGCTGAATGAAAGGTTAGATATAAGGTAAATTTTAAATTTTTCCTTAAAGTAGGGAAGGGCGGCAAATAGGTATGCGAAACAAATGACAGTTTAACAATTTGGCATGTGACTGTTCGAATAATACAATGCTTCAGAAAGCTTGGTGAGCAAATACGATCGAAGATCGTTTATCATTTCTCAATGTATTTTGATTTGTAGTCTGAATATAATTTCTGAAATGATCTAGAACTATGTTGAATGTTAGATTTTTAGACTCTTGCCCAATGCACTGAAAAAGTTAAAAAATGCGGAAAACAAATTTGTCGGAAAAATCATCAAACATTTCTTGAAATAAATGCATAATTTTTTGCTTGTCTTTTGATAAAAATTTTTGAAGAAGTTATTGATTTCATCTGCAGATATGTGTCTCAGCAAAATAATCCTTTCATTTCACTTAAAAAATAATTGTCAAAGCTCATTTTAGGAAATGGATTGTTGGGTTTGGATCGTGTCACACCGGACATCTATGTATGGCATGGAAAGCCTAGGGGGTAAAATTTTAAAGTGCCTTTTTAGGATAAGGAACGATACGTGTAAAAAGCATCATTTTTAGCGTTTCCGACAGTGAAGTACCTATCATTTCAGCACACAAAAACATGAATAAATTTCATAAAAAAAGTAAAAAACTAATTTAACAAAACATAGTCTAAAAAAGTGTACATATATGGTTTGAAGGAAAAAACAGGAAAACAGCACCTTTTCTACATATTTGTTGGATTTTTCTGAAAGATTGCTGATTCTAGGTTGGGGGGTAAAAATTGTTAAGTGGTGAAAACTTTTCTGGGGTTCTCAAATATGTTCTAATCCAGACATCTAGAATCCATTCTCCAAGAATGCAGTAGACCCCAAAAATAACATTTTAAGATTTTAAGAGCTGAATTTTTCGTAAATTTTTATGCCAATAAAACTAGTTAGGGTCAACCAAAATTTGGTTGCTGCGCGCGTATGGTTATATTCCTGAAGCAAATAAAATATATTCCAACAGCTGCTATGTCAACATCGCCACGCTTCTTGTACTCAGAAAAAAGATTTAAAATTAATTTTGGATCTAACTTTGTTACAACAGTACGACGTAAGCAGCATTGCTATGGAAAACAGTGCAAGGGTCGACAATCACATGTGAACGTGAGGAAGTCTGGCTGGACCATGGGTGGGCAGCACCGAAATTCTGGGGGTGAAGAATTTTTCAAAGGCCAGAAAATGGTCTTAAAAATGGTGGTATGGTGAAAAAACATCAGTTTTCAACGTTTCTCATCAAGCACTATCCATTGGCATCAAAAAATTGCGAAAAAATTAAAAAATTGAATTTTTGGGATATTTTGATTTCTGGGGGTTATTTGGCCTTCTGGGGGATGCAGACCACCACGTCTACGTATGCTCGCGTCTGATTGAGACTAATGCCGCGTTATTTTGTTTTTCCTAATTAGTTTCTATTTTATGTGCTTTCTGACGAGAGAAATCATAAACACGTGAGAAAAATGAAATTTTGACATGCGTTCTAAGGAATCAGATGCATTTTTCACCAATATTTGCAGTTTGCATCCCAAATTCTGAAGTGCCTGTACGCTAGAGGCAATGAATTTATGCAATGTATTAATGTTATACATAGCGAAGTCATACATAGCAAGCATATTGCGCTAATCGACACTAGTAAGAAATTATAAACATTTTTTATATCTTTCTAGGTTAAACCCGTGAAGATAATGTTTTATTAATTAATATACATGTTAATAATTATTTGGCTTTCCTACTGAATGTCTATTCCATAGACATATACTAAAATTGGAACGATACAGAGAAGATTAGCATGGGCCTTGGGAGAAGGTGCTTACTACGCTTAAGTCACGTTTTTTAATTCATTTTTGGCTCAAAAATCTCAAATTTTCGGCCTTTCGCGCCATATGCACATTTTTTGTCCAATTTACTCAATTTTTTAACTGATTTTCGAGATTGCTTTTACGTTTTAAAAATATAGCACCCCTCCCCTAGAATTTCGGTGCTGCCCACGTATGATGAACACTATGTGCATATGTATTAATATACGCTGCAATCTTTCTGTACAGGACATAAAATTATTTGAATTGACTGCATTTTTATTCTCGCTGACCTCAAATTTATTTTTTAGAAAGGAACTCGACGTTTGCGATTGTAAAACTCGCTGCCGTTAATGCTTTTTGCCCGGATTTCTGTAATTGCTCGTGCTTTGATGACAATTCGCGCCGAGGTGGATGCGAGCACCTTCATTTTATTGAGTGTGTATTTGGCGACAATATCGAACACCCGCAACATTATGCATCCCTAACCATGATCGAAAGTTCGACAAATTCTGGCTCGACTGTCAACTGAGGAACTTTTCTAAACATTTGCGGACAATTGCCCGATTTTGAGCCTAGAAACCCGGACATTAAGGCGGCAATGATTGAGAAGATGCTGGAGTTGGCGCATATGAAAGAATTAGACGGAGCTGCAATATCGGATGCCCCTCCTTTGCACTCTATCCAATGCATTAAGCGGTAGGCTCCAAATAAAAACATTGAAACGCAACGTCGTTTTTCCAGCCTTAAGCGTTGGCATAAAAAATAAACTGAATTTTATGTATGCTTCAAATATACACTCAATTCTGTTCTTGCTTTTATTGTTGTTATTGTTGTTTTCGAGAGTCAATAAATTTATGTCCATTAGTTAAAATTTATGATATTACATGCAAGAAGCTATGCCATGCTGCCAGTCATTTGCGAAATATATCATAGTGATTTTTATAGTCTATTTCACACACAAGTTCGGTCATAAATTTAAAAACTCTCCGACAATAAGCTGACAGATTGCGATTATAGCATTGATCTGATATATAATTATCGTAACCCTCGGCCTACTGTCGATGAAAATTTTTAGATTTATGCACGAAGTTTCGTGAAACAGACTATAGATAAAGTGTCAAAATTGAATTCTGAGATTTCTATCTTTTTGCCATTCTGGCGTATGCGACTCACTTGGGAGGCGTAAAATACTTAGCTCATGTATGCAGCATGGTGTTTAGAATGGCTTTTATAGTATGTAAAGATGAGAGGGCTCGCATGAATATTGAAAAACCTACAAATGTACCTACCTACAGGGTGTTTCACACAAGTGTGGGCTTAAATTTTGAAAACTACATATGTGGTATATCGGGCAATAAGGCAACGGATTGTGATTATAGCATGATTTGATATATAATTATCGTAATCCGTCGGTTAACTTTCAAAAAATTCCTAAAATTTATGCCTAAACTCACGTGAAACAGACTTACATATAGGTACAGGTCCTATACATATTCGTAGTCTGCCTCAAACCCAGAACGATGATGTGTTAGTGGCTTAAACTGATGCCATAAGCATAATATTTCATGTAGTCCCGGATGGAAGCACGAAGTCGTGCTACGAAAAAGTTAGTTACTGTAAACCAATCGTACATACATACATGTAGTCTGCTTCACGCAAGTTTGGTAATGCCAGATTGCGATTATAGCATTGATCTGACATACATGTAAATATCGTAAACTCTCGGCTTACTGACGATGAAAATTCTTTAAATTTATGCACAAAGTTATGCTAAACAGACTATGCTTACTGGACTATGGCGGGAAAATCGCTGCTCGTCTGCTACATATACAAAAAAGGAAGTCAACGAAGCGAAATTCAGGTCGTACAGATTTGCAAGTGACTTACTTCACTGTTTTAATATGATTTACGTAAATTTGTATACTGTATTGAGGCTCCGGAGCCAAGTTTTGGAGTTTAATGCACAATGCCGGTCTACCGCGATCTTCGCTTTGCTTCACCCAGTACCCCGCTTAGACGCTCGTGGCTGAGGGTAAAATAATGCTGATTATTATCGATTGTTTAAACAATGTACGTTCATAGAAGTGCCGTTTTGGGTCCTAATTACCTATACCTACGGAATTTTGAAGATTTTTCAAAAATTACAGGATTGGGGTTATTCGAGGCCGATGATTTGGATAAACATGAATGTCATGTCCGTGATCAGTAAGCGTATTTCATATCCCAGATGGTAAGTAGTGCCAATTGACCTAAGGCTCAGAGTGCTGACATTATTTATGCATTATAAACTATTCAAGGGTGACTGACGGCCATAACTTTGTAAAAATATGGCTATTATTCATACGTTAGCAAGGTTGTGGTCGCCAGAGGGGAGAGAAATCCAGAAATGGTCAGACCTTTTTTGAATTGTGTTGTGGTTATTGTTTTAGTATAAGTTAACTTTTTGCGTATGCATAGTGATCGACCGGGGCGACTTTTTTGGCCGGGGCTGGGCGGTACCGGGGCTGAAGAAAAATCCTTAGCCGGGGCCGGGGTTAGACAAGGAAAATATTATTGCATGACACATACTTGGGGTGGGCATAGGAAAAGAAATAATGAGCGACTGCTCCATTCAGTAGTAAATGGCAAGCGCAAAGTTAGGTGCGCCTTTTCATATCAAGTTTTATTACTATTTATGTCACAAGAAACAAATTTAGTCCAGTGTTTCATTGTCTGAATCATCAATTAAGTCTATGTCGCTGCTATTATCGTACTCTATATCATTTGAATCTTCGCTACTGCTACTGCTGGCTGCTGTCTATTGGATGCAATAGGTATTGGATGTAATAAATGAGACATCACACATTCCCATAAGGAAAGAGGGGTATTACCCCCTCAGGGTCCAAGACACAAGTCACTGTCAGACGATTTTTGGTGAAAACCTTTTGAATTTTTTGAACTTAAATTTTTAGTATGGCAAAAGTGTACCTAAGTATTAGAATTTCACGAAGTGATACATTATTTTAGAATGGGAGCTAGAGTAAATAGATAAACTATCACTATAACACATGCATGTAATCGCTTAAAATTTTATGAGGGTCCCTCAGTATATATGTAACGGCTGGAAATCTAGGGTAGGGGTCATACGTGGGCAGCAAGAAAATTCTGGGGGGTCCAAGATTTTTTGAAGGTCAAAAAATGGCCTTAAAAATGGTGGTATGGCGATAAAAACACCATTTTTCGACGTTTCTCATCAAGAACTATCCATTGGCATCAAAAAATTGCGAAAAAAACGAAAAAAATTTTCAAAAATTGAATTCTGGGGGGGTCTTTTGGTTTCTGGGGGGTCCAGACCCCTCCCCCCAAACCCCCACGCCCATGTGTGGTAGGGGTCCCTCGCCATTTTTAGAAGTAGGGGGTTAGCGACTATCAAAAATGGTAAAAACACATAAAATTAGCCAAAAAAGCGCAGGTTTTCGCCAAAAATTTAGGACGGGTGGTCAAATGTTTTCTGACTTTCAAGGAAGTTTGGGGCTTGAAAGCGTGGATGGGGGAGAACCCAAACGGCATAATTGTAGTATTGGGGACCCGTACTTTCTGTGTGCCCATGCACTTTACGTCATCAATTTTTTGGAGTAAATTGTAACTGCAATAAACTTAGTTTTAAATCTTGAAATCAATGTTGTGCGAAAGATTACATCGGCAATTTAGGTGACTAGAAGGTTATAGTTATACAAATTATATAATACCATGCAAATGCAGTATAGCTGCAGGCCAAAACAAGTATACCTCCTTACCATCTTTTCAGTGAAATGGCTATTTTTGAGATTAAAACAGGAACCACTCGATGGATTTAAATAAAATGAAGTGTTCTGGGTAGATAATTTTAAACGAAACTATTTTCGCAAGAAAAGTTGTGCTAGCTTATGTCTACAGTATGCTAGGCTCTAAAAAGTGCTAAAACTTTGCATGATCTCTACAGTATACAGCTTTTATTTCAAAATTAAAAAAACAGCAAAATAGTTAGATATTTTTGTGTTCTAAATTGCACTCTTTCTTGTTTTTCGGGTTACTGAATAGTTCGTCCTGCAATTTCAATATATTTTTTTCAATATGGCTACCCCCCTTGAGGTATGCATTTTACTCGCGCCATGTTTCATATTTTTTAATGTTTAAGAACATTTTAGAAAGCTCAAAAAAGTTCTTTCAAATGATATCATGTTTGTCTGATTTAGTACAGAATTCCAGTTTTATAATATAGCCGCCAGGAGGGCTGTCATTAAGTAACTCTGATGTTTTCAGCTGTTATTTTGTAAGTTTCTAACGTATTTCAAAATTTTTTAACTGAATAGATAGAAAATTTTATGTTATTTCTAATGAGCTATGTCTCATGTTCTGAATCCTTCTAGTCCGTTCAGAAAATTTAAACAAACCTCAAATTTATTCATTGTAAGCATAAGATTAGTTTTAAAAAGCTGAGTGCGATGCATTGAGACCTTATAACCTTCTAGTCACCTAAATTGCCGATGTAATCTTTCGCATACTATTGATTTCAAGATTTAAAACTAACTTTATTGCAGTTGCACTTACTACAAAAAATCGATTTACGTAAAGTGCATGGGCACACACAAAGTACGGGTCCCCGGTACTACAATTATGCCGGCCCAAACCCCCTGGCACATGTATATTTCTCGGCCATTTTCAGGGGAAGGGGGTAAGCGGCTCAATTTTCGCAGCCGCTTACCCCCCCCTGAAAATCTTGAAAATGGTAGGATTTGCAATGAGGAATTCTACACTTTTTTACAGTTTTTGTTCTTCAAAAATCTTTGTACATGTACAAAGACGGTCCTGAACCGTCTTTGTACATTAGCAAAAATCTGCGCCGAATTCAAAAGACCGTGCTTCTAAATGTGATAATTCGGCCTGAATTTAGTTGATAATATTAGTTCGGCGCGAAGTGCCGAAATTTTCATGATCTTTTCATGGAATTCACACATAAAACTCGACTGTGAAAGCTAAAACAACTTGTACTACAAAAGCAGAAATATTACAAAAATTGTAATATGCGAATTAAATCTTGTAATAAGCAACAATGCGATCAGAATGGAAAAATGGAAAAAAATGTCAAATATTCAGAAACCCAAAAATTAGCCAAATACACCACTAAAGGTCGAAAAAGTATGTTCTATCACACTGAAATCGTTACTGTACCATATTAAAGTATACAAAAATTTGCATGTACAAAACAGTGTTTTTTGTATTAGCCAAAGATTTTTCCCGATGTACAAAGCCTTTTGAGGACCGTCTTTGTACATGTACAAAGATTTTTGGGAAGAAAAACTGTAAAAATGTGTAAAATTCCAAAAAATTTTCGGCGCTTTGCTCCGATATGAAAAATTACCTGTCCTATATATCTTTAAAATGGCAAAATTGTATTTAGAATGGAAAAATATCAAATTTTTAGGCGCTTCGCGCCGTTTTGAGACAATTTTAGTAATTTTGGGCGTTAGAAACCCAGAAATTAGCTGAAATATACAATCAAAAGTCAAAAGACCCTGTTTTACCATTCTAAAATCGCTACTGTACCATATTATAGTAATCAAAAATTTGTGTGTACAAAATGTACAAAGACTTTTGGGGACCATCTTTGTACAAGCACAAACGGACCGTGTACAAAAAACACTGGTACAAAATGTACAAAGACTTTTGGGTACCATCTTTGTTGATGTATATACAAAGGTTTATTGTACAAAAAACACTGTCACATACTGATAGTATGCGAAAATTTGTATGCTTAAAAATATATTTATATAATATAGCTACAAAAATTTGTTTGCTCATACAAAGACCTTTCCGGAGATCTTTGTACAAGCACAAGAAGCTCGTACAACAAACTGAGTCGGCTAATAACAGTCCACCACCTAATTTTCTGGTCCTCCAATTTGGGATTCCACCCCTCCCTCAACTCTGGACCTTAGGAAACTATTTGAGACATATTTAGTTTGTCGGATCGGACGCAATTCTGCAGCGTAGTTTACATTCGCCTATAATTAACCTCCGTCCTAATAACTATTACACAAGAAACGCGTTTTAAAGCATGCGATTCCCATTCAATTAAATGTAAAAGTGTTTTTTTTTGTAAAAATAGTTTGTTGAAAACGTACAATTTCCAACTAGAAATAGAACGTATTTGTCAACTCTAAATCTTTTAGCCATAGCTTAGCTATGAATGAATGAGTTAAAAGTAGCATTTAGTCTAAATAAGTTAAGTTGAGGAATTGAAGACATGCAGATTTACCTGAACATTTATTCAGTAAAAGCTCATTAAAATCAGATCTATTTAGAAAAATTTCGACTTGATTGTAGAAAGTATTGTTTTGCTACTAGATCAGCTAGACTTTGGAACGATCTTCCACAATATATTCGAAATTCTCCAAATGTTGAGACATTTAAGAGAAATTTGAAAAAGGTTGATTTCGTAAATTTTTTGATGGGGCACACGTGAGCGCAATCTATTTGCCTGTGTGTCCAGGACATTTCGCCTTTTGCACTATGCTATTTTATTTTCCTTGCGACTTTGTTTTACCCTTGTGTTTTTTTCCGAATAAAGTATTAGTATTAGTATTAATTGAATTGAAGAGAAAGGCTCAACGACTTGCAGTTAAATACGCGGTGAAATGAATTCTAGATGAGTCGCGCATAGGCTATAATACGATAGTTCGTCGCTCTCGCATTATACTTCACTGTTGCATGTAGAAAAGATAGGTCCCCGATTTTTAAGTATGCCCCAGTTTTATGTATTGTGTTGATATAAACGATTTTTATGCAGTCTTTTTGGAAATATAATTTGACGCTATCCATAGTTATGTTCCATTGAAGCAAAGTGTGCTCAAAAATATACTTTGCCAAATTCTGTTCGTAAATGCAAATTAGCAAAAGGAAACTTTGGAAAAAAATACAAATGCACACATTGTCCACCTATCTTAGCTGAATACAAGAAACTGAATAAGGAAATTAAAGTGACATCAAGGAATTATTTTGCATGTGAAGAACGTAAGCTATGGTACTTAATTCTAATAGCATAAAGAAATTTTATTCTTTTGTCAATAGCCGCCTGAAAAAGAGAAAGACAGCCCCTATTTTAGTGCATAACAGAGAAACCCATGAAAGTGTTGTTGAAAAGCTGAAACTTTTAATACTTTTCTCGCTAGTAATTTCGTTGTTGATAATAATATAATTCCTTATTTTGCAAAGAGGTCTACTACTGTAATTTGCCATATATCCCCTAAATTTGACTTCGTTACGATTTCTGAATTTCTAAGTAAGCTTAAACCATCGCATTCACTCGGACCCGATGGATTACGCGCCTACTTTTTGAAGAAACTGAAGAGAGTCTAGCTAGTACCTTTAGAAACAATTTTCAATGTTTCATACAGAACAGGACGGATACCTGATTTAAGCACACCTGGGCGTGGGGGGTTTGGGGTTATGCACTCCCCCAGAAACCAAAATACCCCCCCCCAGAAATCAAAATACCCCCAGAATTCAATTTTTGCAATTTTTTTCGTTTTTTCGCAATTTTTTGATGCCAATGGATAGTGCTTGATGGGAAACGTCGAAAAATGGTATTTTTATCACCGTACCCTCATTTTTAAGGCCATTTTTTGACCTCAAAAATCTTGCACCCCCCAGAATTTTCTTGCTGCCCACGTATGGATGTTCCCATACACAAAAAGGGGATATGTATTCAGTTGAAAATTATCGTCCCGTCTCTTTATGTTGCGTCGCCTGCAAATTAATGCAATTTATTGTAAATAAGTCCCTCGTTAACTACTTAGATAAATATAATTTATTAACTGAGCGACTGTTTGGCTTTAGGAAAAATAAATCATGCGCATTACAATTATTAAATTGTAAAAATGATTGGTCAAAATATTTAGGTGAAGGCTCCACTATCGATATTGCATATATTGATTTTTGTAAGGCTTTTGACACAGTTTCACACAGTAAGCTACTTGTCAAGCCTGCTTCCTACGGCATACATAAGCTATGTTATAGATAATTCATAATTGTCTTAGTAATAGATCTCAACAGGTAAAAATTGGAAATTCTTTCTCTCAATCATTTCCTGTTATTAGCGGGGTTCCACAGGTAGTATCTTAGGTCCTATCCTCTTTTTTGATTTTTGTTAATAATTTGGGTGATCTCCAACAACGTAGTAATTTTGCTTTTTTTGCTGATGATGTGAAAGTCTGGAATCTTTCCTAAAATTTTTTGACTCTGAAGCAGACTTAAATTATATTCAAGAATTGGCAACTACAAATTTCAATTAATAAATGTGCAGTCTTATATTTAGGTGAATCAAATCCCAAGCATTCTTATTAGGTACTTAAGTGATTTCATCTTGCCCCTCAATATGACCGGCGTTAAAGATTTAGGTGTCTTTCTGAACTCTTACCTTACTTCTAGATCACACTGTGAAAATATTGTGAAAAAAGGATTTTACTTAGGCCATTTAATTTTACGCAGTTTTGTTTCTAAAGAAAAATCTTTACTTCGTAAAGCCTTTGTGGAATTCTTTGCCTGAGCAAGTTATACAAGTTCCCTAACTCGAAAGTGTCTATGATAAGATTGAAACAACTTGAGTTTGCCAATTTACTTAAGGGCCATAATTAAGCGCATTCTTCGTTTGCCTTTACGCGTCCGCGTCCATCAAATATTATCTTAATATTATTTAAGCAATTATACTATATTTATTATTTAACATGTCATTCGTTTGTTCACTATCAATGATGACGAATAAATTTTGTTTAGATTTGATTTGATAATCAGGATCGGTTGTCTGGAACCCTCGTCTACATTGCGACATAGATTCTGTTGAGGGTGTCCAACGTATCTACAAAACGACTTTTCAACAATAAAAGTCTTTCATATAATCAGGGATTGGTTCAGCTTGAATTAGTATGTGTGCATGATGTGATATATTGATATAATGATGTATATATATATATATATGTATATATATATATATATATATATGCATATATATATATATGATATATATATATATATATATATATATATATATATATATATATATATATATATATATATATATATATATATATATATATATATATATACATATGGCCCGTATCCAGGATTTTATTTCGGGGGGCCTAAAATTTTTGAGGCCAGATATCTCGAGAACCATTAGGGGATGGGCGAAAATAAAGGCAGTTTTGAGCGTATCTCGGCGAGCTCTATACGATGGTGAAGAAAATTTTTCAACAAAAAAATTAAAAAAATTTTTACTTCATTTGATATTGATATACAGCGAATTTATCATTTAAGCTGATTTCTCATCATTTAATTGACGAATTATTTCTTATGTATCTCTTGCCTTTATACTAAATCATTGTGCTTTACAGAGAAAATTAATACGGATAACGAATAATTCGGCGCCAAGCGCCGAAAAATTTGACATATTCTGCATGTCAAGTTCACATTTGAGCGGTTTTGAGCGGGTCAGAAGACAAAAAACCGATATAAACAATAAATACGGCGCAAAGCGCCGGAAAAATTTCATGTTTTCCATGTCATAACTCAAATTTGAGCTGTTTTGAGTGAGCTGGGAGGCAAAAACTATAGCTGAACAATGAATCCGGCGCAAAGCGTTAGAAAAAAATTGACATACTCTCTATGTCAACTCAAATTTGAGCGGTTTCCAGCGGTTTAGCAGACGAAACCTTACATAAACAATAAATCTGGCGCGAAGCGCCGGAAAATTTCGATTTTACTAGCTCAAAAGTACGCTAAAAACCTGTTTTGGCGATGTTTCAGACCAACTTCGCCAATTTTTCATTTTTCCCTTTGGAAGGACCCTTAGGAAAAACAAAAATTTTTTCCCATTTCGGAGGGGGGGCAGGCCCCCCCGCCCCCCGGATACGGGCCTGTATATATATATATATATATATATATATATATATATATATATATATATATATATATATATATATATATATATATATATATATATATAATGACCTCACTTTAGCTTATAGCCTTTTGAGGATTTCTTTACATTTAATACTAATTCAGATTGAGTAATGAATTCTTGTAAGCTTTTTGTTAATCGGGCAAACAAAAACTTTAGAAAATTTGAATTTTGTAATCGAGTAATCTCTGTTTGCAATCCTCTACCAGAGGAAGTTATAAGCGCTTCAAATAGGCATGTTTTCCTAAATAGATTAAAAAGGGTTGATCTAAATCATTCAATTCAGGGGCGTAATTGACATGTCTCCCTGTGTATTTTTATAGTTCAGCTTTTTTCCCCTCTTTTATCAATGTATTAATGTTACTTGGTTTGTTGTCGGATCCGCGAATAAAATTTGTATTTGTATATACAGAGAATGGTTGAATAAGGCAAAATTTAAAAAATAGTCTTTTACGCCTTTGCAAGCAAAACTCTTCAATTTAGAAGCCGGAAAAAGGACTGGAGCGAAGGAATCAATTTAAATTGAATATTTAAAATATTTAATAAATTTTTCTAATATTTTCAATCATCATCTGTTTCCACCATTTGGCGAAAATTTCCCACTCCATCCTATGCCCATGTGTGGTATTATTACTATTTATGATTATGTTAATGACGTCATATGCAGTAGAAGAACCGTTTTTGCTGTATTTACGAAATCAGAAATCTGTATTCATCCCTAATTTCTTGACTATAAAGCGAATGTTCGTAAAAAATCTGCACAGATGAGCATAGATATGCGGAAATACTGCGTTTTTCGACGTTTCTCGACAGCTTTATCTATTATGATGATAAAGTTCAAATATCGAAAAAATGTTTATTTCTTATTAAAAGGCTATAAAAAGTGTCTTTTTCGGTTGCACTTGAGCCAAAATTATGGAAAATTCTCCACAACTTGCGCGAAGCGCGATAATATGAAGATTTTTATCTTACCGCCAAGGGGGACTCCGCTCTGCCTTACTACCCCCCAATAAGTATGGCGCTGGATCTAATAATACACTCGCAATGGGCCGTGGCATGCTTCACTCTTTTATTAACGGTATTAGTTCATTTTTTACTGAGAATAATGGCTTCCTTTTTTGAAAAGCTATTTCTGTTTCGATTTTATTCAGATTCGTTTGCACGTTTTTATTTATACGATGTTTACTTTCGTGTCAGCTGAGCAAGGTAAGTCGGATTTCCTTGTCGGTTCGATCGTTGTCAACAATATTTCGTCGTCAATCAATTTACCGCAGTAAATGCCGCTTAATCGATCGATCGCTGATAAGCTATCGACTTCTTTGCCTTCAAAAACATCACCTTTGTCTGATAAATTTTGTCATTCGAGTTCAGGTGGTGGTGAAAAGCGCAAACGAGCCGGAACATGCGGAAAATACGTCAAGGCAAAACGAGTCATCCTTAAAAACAGGTTAAAGTCGTTATTGTTTTGTTGTCGTTGCCCGACTGTACGGCATTGTATTCTCTAAGCATAAAAGGGTTGAAATTATGATTTAACTTTACTCTAATTTTAGCGCTTCACGCTGGGAATGTGAACAGATGAAGCTTAATTCTCATCGTCGACTAGCAATGTTTTAGTGGCGTTTAGCATATTTGCACTGACGTACATTGTACATACATACTTATTCTGCATAGCATATTCGAAAGTATTGAAAAAAATTTGATTCAGATTTTCAAGTTGTTTTGAAAAATGTACTAAGTGTTGAATCGTTGATTTCACACAACTTCTCCCTTAGATATGCATTAGAAATATTGATCACTATTTGGTGAAATTTACTTTTCTCGAACAAACATTTTGCTATTGCTCACTGTCCTGAATTGTAAAAATACCGTTAAGATGAACAAGTATGTATACATATATGTGGATGGAAACCAGTGATCGGGCCGAGGCCTCGGCAAGACTCGGCGTTTTTTGGAGCCTCGGCCTCGACGCCGAGGGCGAAGCTAAAAAGTGCCGTGTCGCCGAGGGTTAAAATCAAATTTGAATAAGTTTAATATATCCGTTGAATATAAACTATTTAGAATGCATCTGCGGTACACAGGCTGTTTTTTAACTATTGGTTTTTCTCATGGTTTTAGGCGCGTACCCAGTTACACCAAGTTACATACAGCAAAGTGCCAATTGATATTCATATGATGACTAAGTTTTAATTCTCATGCTCGCTACTTGGATCAGAAAGTACAATGAAGTTTCCGTCATATTGCCCACCACACTAGGGCCGGTTTCAATAAGACAAGTTATGTACATCTTAAACTTAAGTCGTTAAGTTCGAACTAGGTTAAGTCTGAACTTAAGTTGGTTTCAATAAAAATTTAAGTGTGAACTCGTTAAGTCAGAACTTAAATCCGAACTTAAGATCTAAATAGAGTTCTAACTTAAGATCATGCGCGCACGTACGCTATGTGAGCAGTCGAACATGCGGAAACACAGATTATAAACCGTATCATACGATTTTTGGTTACAAAAAATTGGTCATTACCATACATGCATAACATGGGAATTCTGGAGGAGCAGGGAGTGGAGCCAAAAAGTTTTTCTACAATTATTTTGAGCTCAAAAGACGGTGGATACAGATTAAAAACATTTTTGGCGTTTATGATGACGCTCTATCTTCTAAAACGTAAAAGAACAAAAACAATTTAAAAACAATTTCGGAAAAATATCAAAAAATTTAAATAAATTGCACAAAATGCTCCCATAATCGAAGAATGAATATATATTGCGCGAAGCGCCGAAAAGCTTGGCACTTTTGAGCAAAAAAATGGATAAAAACGCTCAAAATCGCGCCTTTTCTAGAAATTTTTTGCATAATCACGAATTCTGGGGGTGATGAAAAAAACAGGTGGTTCGAACCAGTGATCGTACGGGGACCCCGACTTCGACCCCGAAAAATCCCGGTCTAAACCCCGACTTCCGACCTAAACCCCGACTCCCGACTGGGGGCAAGATTTTTCGAGTCGGGGTTGAATCTTTTTTCGGGGGTGAAATATAGCATTGAATTTTTTGGTACATAGGAGAATTGTATAAATAGCAAATAAATTCGGCAAACACCCATTAAGGATGATATATTCACGAGCATAATGAATATGTTAAACTCGACACTCGCGATATTTCATAGAATGTACGCCTAGTCGCCATGTTGTTAACACGTACATATGTACATGTTCGTATATTTATCACCATAAAGTGCGCCAAAACGCTCTGCATTTTGTCATTCGTAAAAATACACTATGGACAGGGGCGGATTCAAGGGGGACGGCCGCCCCCATTGGCCAAAAATATTTGGCGAGATAAAGAATGGATATGCAATTTGCAATGATTTTTGGCCGTCAGTGACCATAATTTCTCGAATTTTTCCGGCGCTACGCGCCGGATGATACCTATTAATGACATTTATGTACTTTATTGGCGACCCGAAAGCACGGTTTTTTTGTATTCGGCGAAGATTTTTCGCGATGTACAAACACTGCGGGACCGTCTTTGTACATGTACAAAGATTTTTGGGAAGACAAAACTGCAGAAAAAGGTCTGAAATTCACTTAAATTTTCGTCGCTTCGCGCCGAAATCAGTAATTGTATATCCTATATATCTTTATAATAGCAGAAATCGCATTTCCAAAGGAAAAATGTCTAATTTTTCGGCGCTTCACGCCGTTTTAGAACCATTTTTAATTATTTTTGCCCTCATAAAACCAGGAATTAGCCAAAATACACTACCAAAGGTCGAACAACTCTGTTTTTACCCTCACTAAAGTCGCTACCGGACTACATCATAGTACCCAAAAATTTGTTTGTACAAAATCTACAAAGACTTTTAGGGACCATATCTGTACATGTACAAACGGACCTTGTATAAAAAAACACTGCCTGGAAGCTATTTTCTGTTAATGTAGGTTTCAAAACAAATTTAACAACAGGAACAGCTATTTTTGCATATTTTTCTTCTATTTTCAATTAAAAATTTCGACGTTTCGCATCAAATGCTAAGAATACAGGAAATCAAGCAGTAAATCATGCTTCTAGACGTCTATCCGCCTTAATTTCACAATTTTTTTTTACAGATCTTTCGGACAATTTTTTGACACTAGGAAAATTTGGTGTACCGCACCCACCCCTTCCCTGTCAGAAAAGCCTGGATCCGCCACTGGGAGTATATGAAGTTTGGATGGAATATAGTCTAACGTTTTTATTAGTAAGCTTGATCTGCAAAGGTTTAGTTTTAAACTGGTAGAAGGGGCGTAAAAAGGTGAATTTTTGTTGAAATGGGTTTTCTGAAAAGTGGGGACCGCTTGATGGATGTAAGCGATATGAAAAACTAAGGCGAACTTGATTTCATTATTTTGCAGAATATATATTTCTACACATTAGGTACATACATATTTCTTCTAACGTCTTCGTTATCCTGATCAATAAGGCGATACATTTGTTCAGTGTGGTTACGAAGTCGCCTTTGTTAAGGCGTTCGACCGAGCTCTTAAATAGTGGAAACGATGATGAGTTTCCAGATGATGGGCCATCAACTTCAGTCACTAGGCAATTGCATGAAGGTCGATCGTTCCGAGAGAATAAAACCCCGCATAGTCCTTCGAACAAGTCGAAACATGAAAATTCGTATCAGTCTAGTCAAAATTCACACCGTCGCTCGAACGCTGGTAAGATCATAAAGTCGTAGCACGTACTTTTGTTGAAGAGAGTATTGGCGTTACCTGTAACAATTAAAAAATTTTGGGTGGGGGTCCTGGCAGAGATCGATCGGGCTCAAAAAACCTGGGCTGGTCCAGGCTTTCTTGCATTACTTTCATTGGACAAAAATTTGCAATACGAGTTCCAATTCTTTGTACATGCGTTGTTTGAAACATTATTATCGCTTGAAGAATAAAAAGTATATAAGTACTTGTTTGTGTAGTAGGTACGAAGGATAGGGCAGATGTATACTGCTGTAGAAAAAATAATTTTAATCATCAATTTTCACGTCAAATTTTATTTCATCGTGTCGAATGGTATTATTGAAATTCAATCCGTTGAACTTCTGAAAGAAATTTTGCTTTCAGTGTTGTTACATATCTAACTTTTATTGATACTTCCAATTTATTAATATTAATTAATATATTTTAATGATATCAATTATATGTATATATTTTAAAATATATAAATTTTAAGTCAGCCTAAGATAGTATACACATTATAGGTAATGTAGGGGAAAAGTGCGTAAACGCTAAAGCCGGCTCTGTTTGCAAGAGCGGAGCACGAGCAGCTTTTTGAAAAACGCGTCCCGGCCATAGGTGGGCAACACTGAAATTCTGGGTGGTGTAATTTTTCAAAATTCAAAAAATGGTTCAAAAAACGGTGATATAGTGAAAAAATACCATTTTTCAACGTTTCTCATCAAGCACTGTCCATTGGCATATAAAAATTGCAAAAAAAATTTAAAAATTGAGTTCAGAGGGGTACCGCCCGCCCCCTTAGGAAAATCCTGGATCCGCCACTGCTCTCAACCACATGCTCTTGTGTGATAACGACCACGCTCCCATTGATGTCAAGTTTAATGAAGTTGTACGTATGGCCAGGTATCGACAAAACCTGCAGACAGATGATGTATGCTGACGGCCCGTTATTTCCCATATATGTCCTACTTTCATCCGTGTGTGTAACAGGTCAATATCTTTGAAGGGGGTCACCGGCCATGTTAAGACTTTGGAGATCAATAACTCGAATCCATTGCGAACAAAAGGGCAAAAAGGTACTTACCTGAAAACATGCACATAAGGGGTGGTGAGGGGGTATTACCCTCTGAAGGGTCAGTCGGACAATTGCTGTCCTGTGATTTTTGGCTGATGGAACGTTTTTTGCATCGTTTTTGAGGTCCAAAGCAGCAAAAACGTCAAGAGTTTTCCAGCGCTTTGTGCCAGATTAGTACTTTTAAGTACGTTTTACTCAGAAAGCGCTGAAAATTGATCAATTTTTGCATTTTTTAGCGTTAAAAAAGATATACTGCAGTCAAAATGAACCAACAATGCTGTTAAAATGCTATATTACCAAGAAAAACCGTTTTATATACTACTTTGACCATTTTGATAGTCGAAAGAGCAAAAAAATTGTAAACGTTAAATTTACTGTCTTGGATTTGTGGGATTTTGCTCCCCTGCCGACCCTGACCGTGGCACCTATGCCAAACACGCAAAATTTTGCCAAAAATATAATGAAGGGGGATGAAAACTGCAGCTTTGTGGATAGAGATACGACCGAATTTAGGTATATAGTCGGGTCCTTCATCTCCAGGATGTAACGGCTCGAAATTTTTGGTGGGTGCTCCCCGGCCTTTTTTCTATGGGGTAGGGTTGATGACCTTCAATCGTTGAGCAAAAACGGTAATAAAAACCTGAAAACGACCAAAAACAATTTTTCGAAAATAGGGGGAAAAATTTTCTAGTTTTGGGGATGGGGGACGGTCAACTTTGGGCGGGGGATCCGTCCATCCCCCTGATGCGGGCCGTATTTAAGGGGGTGGAAGCGGCCACTCTCCTTTCTATTGGTCGGAAGAAATTTATGATTGGTATGGTACGATAATGCACGAAATGATTAAAAAAATTGAATGTACTTTCAAAAAATCTTTAAATTTTCGGAGCTTCGCGCCGGATGTGAATATGTTCCATCATTTTCGCTCAAGCGTGACCAAAAAAAGACCTTTTTGTAAAGTTTTTTTGAGTTAAAAAAATTTTACAAAAAGAATCGATTGTTATGTTCTCAATGGATATATGTATCATGCCTAAAAATGTAATAAAATGCAGGTTGTGCGAGCTATCCCGGCAAATTTCCCAAAATATACCAATTTATGTCAGGTCAGCCCCTACCCTTGGCCGAATCCTGGATGTGTGCCTGTCCCATGATATATCCATGCCCACTCTGTATAAGATTTAAATGATGGTATTATGCATTCGTCATTTATCACAGTGATATTTTTTCACCCTATAACTTTAAGTGGCCTTGTGCGAGGGCGCAGAAGAATTTAATGCCATTTTGGAGAAGGCGCTTGAAACAAATCGCAATCGCGCCGTCGAAACGTTTAACGTTTGCGCATACTCAGCGCAATTGACGAACTATTTTGAGTCATCAAAACAATTCATCATGACTAAATTTGAGCGCGAATTCGAGCGAGTTTTCAGCAGGCAATTCGGCGATCAATCTGATGACGAAAATGACGATATTGTCGATGCGGCAGAATATTCGGCAGAAGTTTATCGCGAAAATAAACAGTTGTTCCTCGAACAATTAAAAGACCGTATCGATGAACCTGCCACGGTCGAATATTTGTCGACGCTATCCTTTGTTACGGTGACAAAATTGCAGGAAGCGTTGTCGAAATGGATACAGTTTTGTATCGAAACTCGCAGTAGCGTCCTATACGCTAATGTTCAGAAATTCGACGCGTACCGGCGCTGGCTGTGTAATCGCAAAAAGCAGCGCGGCAAAGGAATTTATTTGTCGATTAGTTTCGTCAAATTGACTTTGATAAATACGGCGATCGTTTTCAAGCTTATGGGAATGGAAAACGGGATAAGATTGTCAAATTTGAAATCTAACTTTGCGTTGCTCGATAAGGCGCACAAAAAGATCATCGGCTCCAGCGAATTGAACGCCCTTGAACGATTCCCGATATTTCCATACGATATCGACTATTTTATTTTTACGTCGAACATTAAGAATCCCGTCGATTGGCAGACTGCCACCTATTTTTTGGTTATGGTTTCGACGTTGGTCAGAACCAACTCTTTGTTACCAAAATACAAAGTCGCTTCGTCTGGACTTAAAGTATGTTGTATAATGTATACAGACAGGCCCATAACCAGGATTTTATCTCTGGGTGGGGGCGAATATTTTTGAGGTCAGATTTCTCGTAATCATTAGGACATATATGCGAAAATAATGACAGTTTTGAGCGTATCTCACCGAACTCTTTACAATGGTGAAGAGTTATTTCAAAGAAAATTTCGCTATTTCAGATTGATACACAGCAAATTTATCATTTAAGCTGGTTTCTCATCACTTAATCAACGAATTGCTGGTAAGTATTGCTGGTAAACATAATACCTTTTTGAACTCACAAAAGTATATACATATATAGATCTCTTGCTCTAAAAATGACTGTTTAGCTCTAAGTCGGCAAAATTGCTATAATCATTTTAGGACTCAGGAAAAACAACTATGTAGAGTCTCCGTACCCACGATATGCTTCAGAGTCCAAAAAGGCTAAGTAGCTAGTTTTCTGAGCCCAAAAAGGACTATATATATATTTGCAGCCGAAATAGCTATATAGCTCTCAGTTTTTCAAAGCTCAGGGGAAGTAATACCCGCACTCACCCATTTCAATGTTTATGTATGGTTACATCCCGCCCCCTCCTCAGCAAAATTCCTGTGCTGAGCAGGTATGCTTATGACAACCAATAGCAATATCATTTCTAACTCTTTAATACGAATTACGTGTATTTCTGTTTTCTAAATTCAGTTTATATTACTACTGTTCAGCTTTAAAATTATTAAAATTTCGGCGTTCCCTGCCACATAACTTAAGACTTAAGTAGCTAGGACTAGTTTATACTGTCTCATAGGACATGTGGGTCGCGGACTAGCCATTGCTGCCATGTGCTAAGTCGCAAACATTCGCATATTTAAGAGTCGGTACTTAATTAAACTATAGGATTAACGGAGATGTGAGTATTTTCATGATTTTTGTGGAAAGGATAAAAAGCTAAAAATGGTTGAATAGCGCAAGAATGTTTATACCTATGGTGGTAAAAACTTTCTCACTTAAAGAGCTGCTGTGGGATGTTCAGCTTATGCTGGGGAATTATCTATCCTTTTCTTTTATTAGGCTGTTTGGTGTTTATTATTTGATTCCTAGCCATTGCTCTCTGAACAACGCTACCTTGCCCATTTCATACGACCTCAGTGACGTGCTGTAATCGTGTGTAAATGTCACTGTGCGCAATTTTCGGATGGGGGTAGTCGGCCTTAGTGGGAGAGTAAATGTCACATTTAGATTATGTAAATGGAAAATCACATAAAAATGTTCTTAATGCAATTTTTCTAAAAGTGGGGGTAAGATAAATTTCTTAGTCTTGTGGGTAGGAAGAATGATGCGTGACGTAATTTATATTACGCCTGCCATTTCTTTGCATGCGCTAGTTGTATGTATAATGGAGAATCCCCATTTATCAGTTACACGTGCGACTGATACATTTCTAGCATATAATCAAATATTCAGGTGCGCGACGTTGAATTTTATATGATCGATTCGTTATCGATTGGATGTCGAATTAGCATTCGCCACGAGAAACACGTGTTTGATAAGAATCACGTGCGAACAGTCGATGTTCAATCGAGGTGCAACGGTTACAATGTTGCCGACTTTCTATTCATCCATTTTTTGCATATGGATCATTTCGCGAGGCTCGTCGAACAGATGTTTCGAGAGAAAAGTTTTCCCGTCAAGCAAGATCGCTTGGAAACGTACGTATTCGGCTCACGCGGGTCGGGCTTCAACAATCGCATTTTGAACAATAGAGTATTGCCGTATCCGCTCACTACGGACGTTGGTCAGTTTAAAAAATTTTGCGCCGAATTAAATTTGCCAAAGTCAGGTTTTTCGGCACGATCGATTCGACAGGGAACCGCTTGCCGTTTGGTCGCCGATTGCATGGCCGAGCGACGGGTCGTTGATTTGCCGCGCATCAAATCGACTTTGCTGGCGTCGGGCGGATGGACTGGCGAAAAATCTGGCTCCTGCCTGCGCTACATCAGATATTCGTTGGCCCGTTCCATGAATATCATCGATTATCTGTACGGTGAAGGAGTAGTCGATATGGAAAAACGAAGAGCGGAAGTGCTCAAATCTGTCTTGCAATACCGCTTACTCGACTGCGAATATAAATCTACGTCCGAAGTCGAAAGTACGTATGATCAGGGTCGTATCTTGTGGGCGAGGGGCGGCGGCTATCCCTTTTGACCTAAAAAATTTTTTTTTGATTGGTAAGAAAATGCACGAAAGAATGGATAAATTGCATGTCTTTGACGTTCTTCGAATTTTCGGCGCTTCGCGACTCTTGCGAAGTATCTTCCATAATTTTGGCTTAAGCACGACCAAAAAATGTCATTTCTTGAAGGCCTTCAACTTATAAAAAATTCTTAAACGTCGGAAAGCGAGGTTTTTGAGAGCTATTCCGACGAGTTATCCGAGATATATGCTAATTTATGTTAGGAAGGCTCCTATCCTTGGCCGAATACTGGATACGGGCCTGCGTATAAGTATGTTCATATACATATATAATGGTTCTAAAAGACTAGATACCATAGTTTCCCAAGGTCGAAAGTTCAGAGCGGGGGTGAAATCCCAAAATTTAGGACCACTAAATTTAGAGTCTAGCCTTTTTTGCAGCTCAAATATGAAAAATGGCTACCTATCAGTGGCGGATCCAGAATTTTCCTAAGGGGGCGGTACCCCTAAGGGGGGCGGAACCCTGACTTAGGCGAAAAAATTAGCCGTTTTAACCAGAAAATCGCTAAAAATCGCTCAGAAATCCTTAATTTTGCGCATTATTTTGGACCAATCGGGGTGGCGGCGGCCCCCCCCCCCGCCCCCTAAATCCGCCCCTGCCTATGGGAATGTGTGCTAGGTACCCATGTTTTTTCTGCATATGCAATTACGGTAGATAGGCGCTTGAATTTTTTTGGAACTGAATGGTAAAATTAGTAAAAGACATATGTATGTAACGTATTAGAGTAATGCGGAGTTGTTTACTACACATTAATTGAAGAATTTACTCGTTCCGTAGAAAGTATTTTCCCTAAGCCTATAATTGAAACATTCTGTTGAGAATCGTCCTCCCCTAATGCGTTCATTTAGTTTGTACTTGTAAAAATTAACGATTTATCCGTGCACTTAACAAAGAGGAATAATAAAGGTTTTTCCTCCAGGTAGACTTATCATTTGCTTGCTTTTTTAAAAGGTATTCATCTGCGTCCTTATAATTTTTGTATATTTATAAAAATTCTGCTTTCACTCAATGCCCAACATCAACAACGAGTTTTGCTAATGTATAAAAATTTCTTTATCGAGAAATATCGTTAGTATTTATTTGATAAATTTAATTTTTATCATAAAGTGATATTTTGCGTTCCATACATATATACATGCGTATTCGTATTTTTATTTTTTAGAGTTGGAATCGTTCAAAGATACTCTGAAAGAACTATGCGACCAAAAAAAGGTAAACCTCAAGTGACTAATTTTGCTTTGCGTATTTTTAGTATTCTGGCCATTCTGCAATGGAACAATGAACGACGTGTATATGGTTGAGCAGAACCTTACCTATTCACTTAAAAAATATGAATAAATGGCGCAAAATGCTGAAATTTTGCACGTTTTATGAGTCGAAATATCGCTAAAAACGCTTAAAACAGTAGGTGCCGTTTCTGTGAATTTTTTATGAATTCATAAATTCAAAGGAAATGAAAAACTTTCTATGTGGATGTCGTGTACGATCCTGAAACGATTATTATTATGCATGGTCCTAACACGATTTTGTTTTTAATTTAATGTTGATCTTTTTGCATATCAGATGGCGAATATTGTCGGTTCGTGAAAATGGGCCTGTTGGATAAATTTGCGGAACTAGGTCGGTTTACGATTTTTAAAAAAAGAGTCGCTGCCGAGAAACCTACTACTGAAATCAAAGTAAGTATCAATTCATAGAAGTAGGGCCGTATTTAGGGGCGGCCGCCCCCCCCCGCCTCGGTAGTGAAATAAAAATTGGCAGGTGAGAGAATGCACGGAATGATGAGAGAATCGGCAACTGTTTGCCAGATGACCGTCGAATTTTCGGCGCTTCGCACCATGTGTAAAGTCTTTTATATAATGTTACTTCAAGCGCGACCGAAACTTGACAATTTTCACAGTTTGTCAGAGAAAAGAGTTTTTAAAAGTTCGACTTTATGAGCATAAACGATATACTTCACCGCCCCACTGGTTGGATCCTGGATACTGACCTGATAGAAGTATAACGTTTCTTATCCACGCATTAAACGGCTCGGAATTTCCGGCCTAGTTGTTCGTTTAGACAGGCACGTAGCTGGCCGTCCTATTTTGGGGCGACCAACACCATTGTTTTGGGGGACAAAGGCCAAAATAGCACAAAATAACGTTTAAAAATCCTATTTTTCTGAAGTTTTAGAGGGGTACGAACCCCCCCCCTCCATTCCCCCAGAGATATGTACCTGCGTTTAGATCGAGGTAAATTACCTGGTACTTTTGGTCAAAAATAAGAATCCTTTTAGTTCTTATGCTATTCAAAAGAGCTTCATCGAAATAAATGTACATTGTTATCAAATGGGATTGCATTCAATATACATGCCGACCATATGTGTATACATGTAATACAGGAATAGTAGATCTCCTAAGGAAAGTTTGTCGTCTTCATCCCCTATAGCTGGAAAATTTTTGACCCACGGATTTTGAGAAAAAATTGGAATTTTTGCCGGTTTAGGTGTTTTTTGGCCAAAAATTTGAGGTAATCTACCCCTCCCTGGAAATTGCCGAGGTACCCACCCTAAATTTCGACCCGTTACATGTATGCATACATGATCTTGGAGTGAGGTTTCAATTAAACCCACAGAAAAGATTTCACTCATTCAGAAATTTTTTTCACCCTCCCAGAATTAACGATTTTCTCAAGTTTACAAAAAATTCTGAAAAATTTCGAACGTTTTAGCTATCTAATTGCTGCAGAATGTCAAATTTTCGGCGCATCGCGCCATACACGCTCTTTTGGCTGCATATATTTAATTCAGTTTATTCGATTTTTCCGAAATTATTTGATGTTTGTATGTTTTTTAATTTTGGATCATTATTAACTTTTTTATTTTTTAAATTTCTTATATTTTTGTTATCATTTTTAAAAATTTTGTCAGCATCATCAGAATGCCGAAGAACGATGTTTTTGTGTTTTGACGCGTATACACTATTTTTTGAACCCACAAAAGGCACTTTAACATTTACTGCCCTCTAGAATACCCATGCTGTTCATTCCTTAAGTTGACTTGTAAAAAATAACGCTGTTGGACTTGAAGTGTCGAATATAATGTATGCACATAGTTCTATAAAATTATTGACATTTCGTCGTCCAAAAATGTTCAATTATACTTAGTTGATTTTTTTACTGGGTGTATGTTTGTCAATAACTTATCGTTTTATGTTTTGCAGGTGCCAAAGGTTAAGATAAATCTGAAAAATCTGGCCTCTGAAATGCAAAAGTATTTGATAACCGTTGACTTGCTTCCTTTTGGCCCATTCAGGTAGTATTTTTGAATTTTGTATTTTTTCATTCAAGTATTTTTCATTTCATTTACTTGTTTTAGTGGTTGTAGTATTTTCTATAATTTGCCTCAAGCGCAACCTAAACGACCTATTTATTGAAGACAATATTTTTTCTCGACAAGTTTGAATTTTATGAGCTAAATAGTTGAGCATGTCCAAAATGTAGGAAAATCCAATTTAATAGCTACCACGGAGTTTCCGGCATATAAACGAATTTATTTTGGGTCCAACGCCACCATACACGTAAAGCATGAAATTCTGGGGGTCAGGCTCAAAAATTTTTTAAAAAGTGCCTGTTTCGGGCTAAAAAACGACAGGTATACTTCAAAAAGACTGCTTGTTTCTTTTCAGACAATGTTCGTTTTTTTAGAACAGAAAAACGTAAGAAAATTTCGGAAAAATTTGAAAAAAAAATTTAGTAAATTGAACAAAATATTGTCAAAAATGTGTGTGTAAGTGTGTGTGTGTGTGGCGCAAAGCGCCGAAAATTTGAGGTTTTTTTGAGCAAAAATGGGCTAAAAACACTTTAAAAGGGACACTTTTTACCACTTTTACTAACTTCTACAAAACATCGATAATTCTTGGGGTTCTAACCCCGACCCCCCCCCCACAACCGTCCAAGAACACGTCTGACCGCCATCCCTTTGGTCGTATAATGGATATGGGCCAGGGCCTGCTCAGAAGTATCAATTATTTTGAGGCGTCGAGCTTTAGGTACGTAGAAAAAACTGTGTTTTTGACGGGTAACCATCGCTTTTGAAGCCGAAAAAACTAGACGAAACTTGTTGCTAAACCGACCCCGCTTACAATATTTCCTTGCTGTCCAGTGCATAGTACATATATGTACACAACGTAAACTGTATTTTCAATAACTCCTAATTTTAATCGCCCTTATATTCCTATTGAAACATATATACGTATCATTGTATTGTTTTTGTGAGTATAGACTTAGTTATTGAATTTTGGTTGTTTTTGAACTGTTTATTGATGAACTCACTTGTTAAATATCCGGATATTTCGTTATTTGAAAAGCATGTACGGTCGATAGCTATTTTATTAAATACTGAAAAGGGACGCTTAACATGATTGATGATTTGGGCAATACAATCGAAGAAAAACTTATTTGGTAAATTCTATCTCAGATGCTGTCATGACCTTCCGTCCGACGGTGTGCCATGCTTGGCAAAAAATTGCGATCAGCGATTTGACACGGCGGCTTCACTCTTGTTCCATTTAATCAATTGCCACAAATGTTCTCTGGTGGGTGCTTATGAGACATACATGTATGTATTCCTTGAGAGTATAATTTCTTTCTTGCGAGTTTAAATGAATCATGCATATGCCGTGTCGAACATTTGGTTTGCGTTATAGTCATTTGATTACTTTATTTGGAATATTTTATTTG
This sequence comes from Mermis nigrescens, assembly GCA_036768485.1. Taxonomy (NCBI): domain Eukaryota; kingdom Metazoa; phylum Nematoda; class Enoplea; order Mermithida; family Mermithidae; genus Mermis; species Mermis nigrescens. The sequence goes on from JAVLUZ010000340.1 coordinate 3,846,856, forward strand.
AAAATGATTCGATTTGTAGGGTTCAGTAAACTTTTCAAAAAAAGTATTAATTATTCGTCGGAATTTCATACGTTCTAAAATAATTTTTTTATTTCAGGGTCAGTCATACAGACGTTTGACGTTCTCGCAAGAAAAACATGTTGAGGATGAAAAGGTAAATTAGAGGGATATAATGGGGATGTGTGGGTGTATGGGTCCGCATTTGTTGGAATACCATCTGAAAATAGCGGGTGCGGGTTGCAGTTTTTCATTAGCAAATGGTTTCGCATGTTGTTTCTTCAAAGCTGCTGAATCATCTAATATTCTTTCAATAATAGTTGTTGTTTTTAATCTGGGTAAGTCAAGAGTTTGCTATTTTCGTTGACCCTCTAATTAACCAAGTAAATTTGCGCAGAGCGTTGCTTCTTTTTTGTAAAATATGTATGAATTAGAGAATATTGTTGCGAAATTCGGTTGGCGTGAAAAGCTTGGCGCGATTTTGTCTGATTTCGTTATTAAACTTTCTCGTTCTATATACATACATGTTTAAGCAGTACTGAGTTAATTTGCGCGGCTGCTCTTTATTGTATGAAGTGAACGCCTGAAATTTTACAAACTATACGATGCTCAGCAGCAGTCTTATTTGAATGAACGTTGGCATCACAAATGCACACTGAGAGGGGGTATCCCTCTACCACGACTCTTTGAAGGCATACCCCCTCAGGCCCTTTTGGCACTAAACCTGTTGCTCGAACCAAGAAAAAACGTGAAATGACGTCTAGCAGTATAGTTTCAGGTACATATACTTATTTTTCGAGCAGTAGCCTGTCCAATTAATAAAGTTTCTTCCATTATTTTGTATATTTTTGATGTTGCAGGTCATTTAATATAGCTCTTTCGTTACTGTTTTCATGCAAATTTAACCATAAAGCTTAATGAAGCATGAAATGAAACGAATTAAGTGTCGAAATTTGTCAAAATCTAACATGTAAATACACACATGGGCCTAGCGGAGGGGTATTAAGCCTACCTAAGGATTTAAAGAGCCAGGTACTGTCAGGCGATTTTGAGAAAATAAAAGGTGCTGCAAAACAATTTTTGAGCTTACTGCTAAAAAAGAAAACGATAAAAAATATCATAAATTTTCCGGCGCTTCGCGCTCTATTGATAAACTTTTGTATTTTTCATTGCTAAGGAAACCCACAAATTGTGTGAACTTCAGTACTATGGGTCGAGAAACCCAGTTTACCTCACGTAACGTGCTACTATACTACATTCTAGTACCCTAAATTTCACATGTGCAGAATTTTCATCAACTTATGGAGGCCATATTTGTACTATAGTCTGTTACATTTCAAATGGCCCATTTTTTGCTAAAGTCTTCTTACTGTAATAGACTTTCACTGCAGAGATAGCACCTTCAATTATGCTCTCTTCACAGCTGATTGCTTTAAACTTTTTTATCGATGTTTAATGTGTTTTGCTTAACACGCGCATCTATCAAGCTGCCGCAATGATCTAACCCGTAAAATATTCTGCTACAGTAATAAACCGTAAACGGAAAATGGACCATTTGGAACGGAACAGATTATAGTGCGAACAGACCCTGTACAAATAGAATTATCACAATTTACTCTACGACCGTTTTTGGATTTCACCTCATCTAACCGCATCTACATACCTTGTTCATGTATGATAAAATTGGTAAAAAATTGCTCATATACCCCCAGGAAACCCGCTTTATCTCCCTCCCGGAAGTTTTGACGTTGGGCAGGTATGGTTGGCATTTTTTGTACAGTTATTGCCTTTCACACTTTCATTTGTTTTGCGACATGCGAAAGTATACTTAGAATGGTTGCTTTAAAATTAAGGTTATCAGGAATTTCCATCAGAGCCATAAAAAGCTTGTAAAACCGTTTCGTTTCGTTACTTCATTAATAAAAGTCATCACACAACTAATTTAGACTTAAGATAGAAATTATGCCTAATCTAGTTTTATATAAAGAACAATGCCAGTAGCGAACCCTGCACATCACTGAATATGGTTAATTTGATACATGTTTTTTTAAAATTTCAAACTAGTGCTCATGAAGACTAACATATTTCTTGAATTAATATTTTTTCCATCCGATTTTGATTTAAAATGTTTGTTTCCTTTTCTTTCGCTGTAGGTTTGGTATTTATCTTTCAAACCAGTCAACCGCTCTTTTATTAGAATGAATTTAGCTTATCCGCTGCGTCCGTACTTGTTGTGAATTAAATAAGAATATTTTAAGTTGAACGGTATTTGTCGTAGATAATCAATCATCCAGTATCTACACAATCTTCGTTCCGTTCTTTAAATGCTCAGCGCCTATCAATCTGCTTAAAAAGCTTGACTCAGCTAATATGCAATTTCTCAACTGGAAACATTTTAAATTCAAAAATTTGTGAACGACGTATTAAATCCTGTATGTACATACCTATGCAGGGTGGCCCATAAAAAACCCAGATTGAAATTTAGCAGGTCATAATAATGTGAACATAAGACTTTGAAACCGGCTGCTTTAGATAGATGAAAGTGTCTTCTCCTGAACCGTATAAAAAAAATTTGGCTAGATATCAATGATTCGGGCGCTAGGGCGATTTGTTTACACCCTACTTTAATTTTTATGTAAATGCCGATAGCATCATTGGTCCTATCATTAAATTGTATAATCTTTTGATGATTTCCTGAAATTTTTGCACTCAGTAGGACGCATACCATCGACTCTAGTAGGATGCTCTAAAGAATGTGCCAATTAATTTTTTGAGACAGGTTATATTGTCAAAAATGTAAAAAAGGATACCTTCATTCACAGTAATGTGATACAATGCAGAAACCCTGAGGTTTAAATAGTGTCAAAGTGAGATGTAAACAAATTGTCGTAGTGCAGGAACCACTGGCAGCTGGCTAAAATTTTCAACGTGGTTCAAGCAAAGACATATTTACCGATCTAATGCAGCTGGTCCTACAGTTTTATGTTCATATCAGCCGAAGTTATGATGTACTAAATAATGTAGCCATTTATGGGCCATTAAGAGGTGTTCCATCTGTGCTAATTATGCTCTTCATTATGTTTGTCAGGTTCAGATCAAAACCGTCGTATTCTACTGTAGTCGATGCCATTATGAGTCAAATAAGTTTAATGATGTTATGAAGCATTTTGGAACGCACAAAAGATCATCATGTAAGTAGCATAGCAGTATACATTTCGTATGCATAAGTTAAAACGGAACTGGACACTGATTGGTTAATGATAATTAGGGGTTTCCTGGAGCAGACTTTTTAGCCGGACTGGGACTGGTTAAGATGCTATGTATACTAAACTGTGTATATCTAAACTTAACATAATTAATGGTTAGTTTTTCAGTAGCGTTTATTTATATAGTTGCAAAGAAGGGATTAATCAAATGGTGCTAATCTTATAAAGGGTTTGAATGAATAACTATGAAAGAAAAATGTTTCGCATAGTATGAATTAAGGCTCATTCCTGATCCTTATTCAGTAACTTAAAATGATTAGAATTGTTATGTAAATGTTGAATGGGCAAGTTATCTTCAGATTTTCTTTTGTAGAGTAATTTTCGCGCAGGTTAAAAATCGTAAAGAAATTTATGTAAAGCTTTAGATAGAATATCCAGAGCAGTTTCAGTTATCTGGACTCTTAACGAACGATATCACACGAGGTAGAAATATTTTTAATGCTATGCGACGCGCTCATCATTTTATGGTACAGATCGGTTTAAATAACTATTTTACGTGAATATTATGCATCTTAAAGTTAAACCTAATCTTTTTATCCCAATTTTCGCTTTAAAAGACTGAAGAAAGAATATGAGTAAGTCTCAAGTTCCAGTGAAAAAAGTCACGCAAATTCACTATTCATTAAATCACAGTTCTTGGACTTTAGACCCTCTGACCGATTTTTTTGCACTTCTAGTCTATGTACAATTATTCATATGTTCAGCTCTACAACGCTATAAAAATCATTAATTTTTGATTTCGACCATCTTTTCCAGATGAAAAATTGTGGCTGTTGCGATAAGAATTCAAGAAAGCGCAAGCTTGATTGCCGAAAATTTTAAAAAATTTTAAATATTTCGACTTAAAAATTATCACATGACGCAAAACAGTCGCACTATAGATTGTTATTACATAAATCAGGTCAACAACAACTGCCTACAATCATCGCACTGAATCTTACCTACTGACAAATTTGTTCGCTTAATCGATTTCGCTGCATTCTGTCCGGCTAGGGTTAACAGTTAACATGAATTTCGTGTATTAGACATAACAGGATAAAATAGAAGAACATAAATGCTGAATTACTTATTCTGAAATGAAATGTGTATAAAATCAATAAATCACGAGTATTTTAATGTCCAACCGAATAATCGCATTCACTTAGTAGTACAAATTTTGATTTTCTTTTACTCCTTTAAAGAAAGTTATGTCAGCAACGCTGGATTTGTTATCACATATGTTAGATAAACATCACATCCAAGTCAACATTCGTATGTACTATAGGAGCAGTCCAACTATCAAATTTTCTTAGTTGAATATGACAAATTTGGTGCAGATTATAGTACACTATTTTTTCTGCAGGTCGTCAAGGATGTGTTATAAACGAGATTGCTACATTCGATTATCAGAAGCATCTACAAAGGTTAGACGTAAATTTCGTAGCAGGGACGTAACCATACATAGGCAGCACCTAAATTCTGGGGGTTGCAAGATTTTTCAAACATAAACAATTGGCTTTAAAATGGTAGTATGACGGGAAAACACAATTTTTCAACATTTATCATTGAGCACTATCCATTCGCATCAAAAATTTCGAAAAAATTTCAAAAATTGAATTTAGTGTGAAGTATTTTGGTTTCTAAGAGGGTACTTTGGCCTTCTGGGGGGGAACATATTCCCCGAATCCTCCCACGCCGATGTGTGGACGTTACACGTATCCCACATGCGCGTGAGGGTTTCGAGGCTGCAGCATAGGTGAGCAGCACAAATCCTGGGGAGGGGGTCAAATGGGGCAAAATCACAAAAATTCAGTTCGGGTGTTCTATCAATCTGGGGGAGTGTGCAGATTGCAGAATATTCTTGGGCAGCGATTAAACTGAGGTATCTGCGTAGTGTAAAAGTGGCAAAAGTCCCAACAGCATGCCAATACTTCAATTCTAGGGGTCTATCGATTTTTGGGGGCTACCGGATTTTTTTCCGGTGAGGTTGAACTTAAACTTACTTTTGGTGCGGAGTTTTTTAAATTTTTTTATCTGTTGCGAAGCGCCGGAAAAAATTAATCCGAGTTGAAAATTTTCTTTCACTCCGTCTTTACATCTTGTTCTATGACAATTTCACTCTGGGTTACAAAATATCCCAACCCTCTGATTGATCCTCCTAGTTATGTCCATGCGCAGCCTTGTCCATTCATTTATTTATAATCGATCGTCTCTTCTGTGTTCGGCATAGTGTATCGTACTTATACCAATGTTTGCTTTCAGCTTTGATGACGTGGAATACGAGCGGTCGCTCAGATCAAATTTAATTGATTACGCGGACACATTCGTTGAAGTTCTGATGCCATATGTTGCAAGTTATCCAGATGCAAAAGATGAATTGAAACGTCTGGTTGAAGACACATTTGAGGTTATTTTATTTTTAGGCATTCTATTTTCTGTACTATGTTTTTTATTTACTGATTTCTTCAATGTTCTAGCGCAAGATATTTGCTATGCCCATCTTTATTGTTTTTATTTTTCGCTTGAATTATTTTTTATTTTCTCCATTCTATTTTTACGTTTATTGAACATACGTTCTATTGTGTGACCACCATTGCACTACGTATATGTCTGAATACTGCTTAACGACAAAAGTTAATACTTTTGGATGCACATGCACCAGGGTAAACGGGGGTAAATCCTAGATATTCAAACCAGTTACTTCAGCTTTCACGCTTTGTTTTGCTAAAAATTGACAGAAATAACCTTTCACGTGCATTACCGCATTTTGGAGATTTATAGTCCATTTTTCCGCTTTGAACATTACAAAAATATAGCTATACCTGGGCCTGGCCCTGGCATCGGCGTCTTAAAATGTTAATATTGCATCTTACCTAGATGCAAATTGTTGCATTTATTGATTGGTAAGTAAGCTCAACAGTCGGGTTATCAGTGGAACTCTTTTAAATATGGTTTTATTTTAACTAAGGGTGCATTCCGTATTACTTATAATAATAATTATTTGATTATTCTTATAGCTCTGGAATTATGATAAATGTGACGAATCGCATTATACGTATGGTACATATCTTTCTGGGCACGGTTCGGCTCTAAAAATAAGACAATTTTGGGTGCTTTTTATGTAAGCAGTCTATAAATTTATTAATTACGGGAAAATATTAACTTAATTTATGCTTTAGTTATGCAGTAATTATTCCGTCATCTCAAGATCGCTGGATAGTACTTGTCTTTCTGGCCCATCAGGAGGCAGGCTTATACCACCCCCTGGCGCCCACCCCCATGTGTTAGTATGCGATACTGGCTGTTTAATTTAAAAAGCTATTCTTTTCTATATAGACGCTTCCGGTCGAAATTAGAACTAAAAAGATGATTGCTTTCTATGATCGTTTATCGATCGAGTGATTTGTTTTTTTGCGAATTGCACGATCGAGTGTTTTGTTTTGTTGTTTATTGCATTAGTTTGTTATCGCTTATCTTGTAATTTTTTCATCGGTGATTTCCTGTTACCTGTGAGCTTTCCGGACGGAGACAACTGTGATTTGATTCGCGTAGTGTAGCTTGTCTCGCTTAAATATCCATTGTGTTAAAGCTTATGTAAATCGTCATTTGCAAGCATTTATGTGCCTTCATTTTTAGTTATAGCATTTGTGTTATGTATTGCTTTCGCATGGGAATCAATTGAAATTAAATTAATCATCCTGTTACAACACGGCCGCCTTCTCAACAAAGCCGCTGTCCCAACAGAGCCATTGTCTCAACGAGGTCACCATATTTTAATAAATAGATTTTTAAATTACAGGAAGGTACACTGAATTATAATGAGGCAGCAATTAAAATTGGACCAAAGAATAAGTTGCGACACATGCACGTATGGCCTGTTTCATTTTGTTTTCTTTCAAATTTTTCCGCAAGAATCTGGCTACAACGAAGCTTTTGAATTTAAAAAAAGTAACGCGGCTTCATAATGGCATGCATCTCTGTGTGACTCAACATACTGTAGAAAATCAAATTTTCGGCATTAGCCGAAAGCGTCATTTTGATTTTTTATCCAAAACTTCAAGCGTATGCAGATGAACAAGCGCGTGTGTATCTGGGTGGGTTCGGCTGACCCCCAAGATTCAGCGAAATAGGACTGTTCAAGTGTTATTTTGTGCTATTTTTCGGCTTAGTCCCCCCAACATATGTAGGATGGCCGGCATAACTATACAAAGAGGGACCCGTACTTTCTACACGACGTAGTAAGTATATATGTGTTAATGACGGACCGTATATACTTTCTACACAACGTATTAAGTACTATAATATGTATTAATGAGGGGTCCTTACTTTCTATACAAACAATAGGTAATAATATTCAGTAAGTAGTAAAGTTTACAAACAGTGCAGGTACCTACCTACCTATTGTGTGTCACTTGCAAAGTACCTATGTATAATGCATATTGATTTGTGCAAATTAAAACTTAAACTTAAAATTACTCGCTATGGAGAGTTATTCTATTAGTACATACATATCTCGACTTTAACCGGAGAAGTTGACATCATAAAAGAAGGCAAGAACGAGACCAAAATGTGTTCTTTCACCTCAGATTTTTCATCAAAGCTGAGCTTGCGTGAACGGGCACCAAGCTATAGATATCCCATATGATGTTATAACCTTACGCAAAAAGCTCACAACACGATCATTATAGATTGGCACTGAGTTTGAAGTAATATGAAAAATATAAGCAACCAATTTTTCAGTTATCTATCGCTTAAAAACTTATTGAATATTATTACAACCTATACTGTTCGTATAGAAAGTAAGGATCCCTCATTAATATTATAATACTACGTCGTGTAGAAAGTACGGTCCGTCATTTATATATACTTACTACGTAGTGTAGAAAGTACATGCGGGTCCCTCTTGTATAGTTTTGGCGGATGGCCAGCTTCGTTCCTGTACGGACTACCTACATCTATATATACAGTTGGGGACACAACTAACGTCCTTCATCCGGTTGTTTTTTTCATTTTTTGCATCGATTTTCAACCGTTTCCATCCGTTTTTCCAACCGAACTATTTTTTCAACCGAATGGAAATTTCAACTGGCGGCTAAGATTAAGCTTTCATTTAGTCTCTGTCGACGATATCGAAACAAATGCTGTCAATGAATCAATTGTTTGCTCGGATCATACTGTATTCTAGTGTACTACTGCACGCGCAGTCCTGAATTGCATTAAATCTGACCTCTCTAGTTCATCACTATAACGCGCCTAAAATACATAAACGTTGATTTTATTTGATGCGCAGTAATAGGATGAGTCGACCAGAGAGACACAAGGCATAACCTATCGCGTTACTTCATAATTACTTAGCACAGAAGAATGAATATTGCAATTATTGCTTATTTTGTTCTTGTATACGGTGCTAATTGCCGTGTTTTGGTAGTAGCGTAGTCTTTACGACAATACTCTTACTCTTGCGTCCTACACCGACGCATTATTAATGTTTGTGATAAAAAAAGCCACATTTTCCGCTCGAAAAATTTATATCATTTAAGTCATCCGGAAATAATCGAAATTAAACAACTTATAAATCATGGGAATAATTTTAAAGCTAGAAAATTATCAATTTGCTTCCTTCGCTCAGAAACGTAAATGAAAACTTCTAAAAATGTGAAATCAATATTGAAGTTTTCTCTGTAAAGTCGTATATATCGATTGAGATAGGCAAAAATAATGGTGTTTTGAGCGTCTCGACAAATCTACGCATTGGAGAAGGAAAATTGCACATGAAAATTGAAAAAGAAGTTCTGCCTCATTCATGGCTCAAATACAGAAAGATCATTTGTTCAAGGGATTTCTAAACCATTTCATCCGACGACATAAAAAATTTATTTCTTGCTTTTGTACTCAAAATCTGGCAGTTGAAAACATAGAAAAGCAGTGCAAAGATTCAAATTAATTTCGTAGAAGCAGCCAAAAATTTTGATTTATTTTACTAGATCAATGAAAGCCTGCGATATTTAATTGATAAAAGAATTCAAAAACATTAAATCCGACGCTAGCCCGAAAATTTCGTGTTCTGGCTGCTGGACTTGGCCAGAAACTCATTTTAGCACTCTTTCACGCATTTCAAGAATTTTAAATGTTTTCCTTCAGATGACTTGTTCAACAATAACTTTAATTTTGGGGCCAGGTCCCCCACAGCTATATATTTCTGAGACAGAGAGAAAGGAGAGGAAACGATAAAATTTGGGAGAGAAAATGTGAGGTTCTGAGCAGGCCTGATCATAAACAAAGATTAGAGCTGAAGTTTCGACTGTGAAACGGAAAAGTTCTAGTAATACAATTTTTGTGACTCCTGAGGTTTGGGGGGTCTTGCTGCCTATTCCTTGCAAAATAGGATGTGACATGTCAGAATTATTATTCTTCAAAAAAATCGTTAAAAATGTACTTTTTAGAGCATTTTTGTGATTTTCGGCGTAAAAAATCGGATTTATGACATTTTTTCATGATTTACATTATTTATTTCCTGATGACTAATCCTGGGTTTTTTGGGATTTATTCGAAATTTTTAGACTTTCATGTTTTCCGAAACATGAATATTATAATAAGTGTTGAAAAATGATGTTTTTGACGCACTAATCATCATTTGTTCAGAAAAGATATTTTCGACATATCTAAAAATTATTTGAGCTGACTTAATTCTCGAGAATTTCATGAGCTCTGGTAAAATTTTTTTAACAAGTAAGTGAATTTCAGCATATATATATACATATGAAAACGAAATGATTACTGTAATGAAATCTAATAAGTCATAGATATGGGAAAGTAGGTCTAGTCCCAGAGTTGATATTTTTAGCGCGTTTTTTCGAGCGATTTTCACTATTTTTCAATCGAGACCCACAAAATTGGTTTCCGCCCACGCAGACATGAGTGTATAAAATCCGAAAAGAAACTCCAAGAAGTCCGTTTCTGCATTAGGTTGCGCGTTTTATATAACGATTTTCGGGGCTCTTAGTAACACAATTTTGTATAATGCGTGCTGAACTGACCCACGTTTTCCTTGAGCCAGTCAGTTTGAGGCAGAGCAAAAATTTTTTAGGAGAGAAGACTTTACGAGTCTGTAGTCAAACTGTTTGGATTCATTTTGAGAGTGCCACAAAATTTTGACATTGATTTATCTTAAAAAAATCCTAGCAAAATTTGACAGCTTTAGGGTGCAACGACTTAGGTTGTTTCTGCACGAGTTATAGCCGTTCCTCAGGCAAAACATAGGGTACAAAAACGTAGGACAGCATCATTTCCTAAATGAGGCACTCTGAAGAATATAAATGTGGGATGTTTTTCCCATCAAAGCAAAATAAGAGTGAACTTGCTGCAATGCTACAGTAGGTTTACCTAAATACCTCAGTAATAAAACACACACGGTGCGCATAATCTATGCACATTACTTGTATATACCTACTACCTTACAGACGCTCGCAAAGCAACGCTTCACCTGCCTATTTAATTATTCGCACAGACTCCTGCTGCGCGTCCAGAATCGCCAGTTCTTATTCGTCCACACAATCGGCTATGGTTAATTCTCACTAAAGGCGAGGCCGCTAGTTGAAAAAAACGGTTGAATAAAGGGTCAGTTAGGGTTTCACATGGACCCGAAAACAGCCGTCTTTTCATCGGTTGTTTTTTTCATCAGTTGAAAAAGAGGGACGTCTAGTTGTGTCCCCAACTGTAGGTACCTATAAGTCTATTCATTTATCAAGAGCTTTCAGTAAATGTTTTCGGAGGTTACAGTCAAGCCCTTATTTCTTATTTACTGTAGGTCGCTAGATCTGACTATAGCTGCAAAGTAGAGAGGTTTGGTTTTTCGACAACATTTTAGCGGCATATATTCGCTTCATCCAGCAGATCAATTAACTTACAGATATCAACCTATCTAGGTTGACACTTTAAACACAATGACTAAGATGTAAACGCCGCGCGCAACTCATAGCTCAGTGGTAATACCTCTGGTTGTAGTCGATGCAACCCGGGTTCGATACCAGCTGATGGCTTTTGTTTAGCGCACTTGTATGTCCCCCAGACTGATTAAGTGCCTTAATTAAGTTTATAGGGCGATTAATGCATTATAAATTGATGAAATCTAGTACTCGCCCTCACTGGGCTGCGAGATTACAGTAGTTATCTTGTTTCGCTTACTGTAGCTTTAAATAATTGACTAAAAGCTCTCGAATAAATGAAACAGACTATAACGTTGATATAATACCGGTCAGCTGGTGTCGAACCAGCCAATCTATATCAGCACTGACTCCACACAGCACAGTTCTACCGGTTCTTACTTGAGGACGGTTCTTCCTTAAATGTCATTTGTACTGCAATATCTGAGTATCAGCTGCTGAGACAGCTGTCATCCCTAACAACCGCAAGCTTATCGAAACAGACTATAATACACCTACATACTTGTTACCATTCCTGCTTCGATCTATTTAATAAGAAAACCTTCGAAATTCAAATTTATGTACACTTTACACATGACTACCGGAGCGATCGGCGCTTCACAGAAGCGTAACGAGCAAATCATCAATACATACGAAATCAATACTCAAAAGTGACAAAATAAGTCAACATAAATGTGCGCGGCGAAGTTAAGACCCAAGAGACGAGAATCTACACATTAAACCATTGAACTTTTTCTTTTTCTGCAATTTTTATGCGGAAGAACCACAAATATGGAGAATAACGTGTTATCCCAGTCATCCATTTGCATGACAGAAAATTTTTTGGTGCATTACGCCCCTGAGTTCGGTCACTGACCATCACACTGAGCTATCTAGGAGGCGGTTTGCAGCCCGAAAATTAGTCAGATCCCCCAAATCGACAAACCCTCCATAATTGAATTTTTGGCATGTTTTTATGCGATTTTCTGAACGTCTGCCCCATCCAGACCTTTCAACCAGAGGTCGCCTCCACGTATGGTCCATCACAGTATCATTCAATATTCTCTTCAAATAATTATCAATGATCGGCAGCATCTTCACAAAAACGTCCGAAAGATTTCGCTTTCTGAATCGTAATAGAACGCGGGTTTGAAGACACTGATTGCGCACTTCAGACTTTCAATGTCGAATTTCCTAAAAAAGATATACATCTCTACATGGATACAGAAGGTCATGTTCTGACGGTGGGTGTAATCCCAAAATCCAGGAACAGATGCCTTCTAAAATTAATGATCGCGGTTTTCTTAAGCCTAATCATATAAGCGAATTGCCAAATAATTTACAAAACATTTTCACGTAGTGACCGCATTTTTTGCACTTTTAGCCCATCTTAACTGATACTTTTAGCGATAAAAAGTATATACATTGTCGAATCCAACGAGATTACGATTATTTCATATCATTATGACAATTTTGAATCCTCCTTTTGGTTTACACGGGACAAAAATTATAAATCGGCAGGGGGCGTTAAAAAACTTTCACTTTATCATATTGAATTAGCCCTCAAAAGAAATGATGCAGAAATGTTACGTATACATACAATGTATAGCAAAGGACAATATATAATGTGGATTTAGATATATACAAGCGTTTTATTTTTGAAAGGTAAGTAAGAATAATTAATTAGGCACGGGCTAAAATCACAGCATTTTTCGGCTTTCTCAACTAAGCTTACAAAATGATGTTACTCCTATAGACGTTAGCATAAAATACGCATGTACGCACATATGCATATTTTAGGAAACTATAACACTAGGAGCGGTTTCGATTCCCAGTAGCACAAATGTTTCTAGCTAATCTTGATCTACCTAACCCAATATTATCACATTCATTTTCACTACCCGACTCAAATAAATTCAATTTAGTATCAGTCCGAATTTTTGCTTATTTTAATCGGGCATTTATAAATTACCTTAAAATTATGAGTAGTCTTATATAATACCAGGTGTCAAATAATCTTATGCACCTTGCAGCCGTAACGGTAAATATTTGTTGTGACATTACTTCATTTTAATAAGAATTTAATTTGGAATCGAACAGCACATAACTAATATTTTGTACATCTATTATTTTCACTGAAAACGGCCTTAAAACGACTTGCATTAACATCGAAAATTCGCGAATAAATCTTTATTGTTTTCGAGCTTTTCAATACCAGTTTTGAATTATTCAATTGGATTTTTCTGAAAATCAATCAGAAACATCAATCAACATAGCTTAAATATTTTCAAGCCAGATAAATTAGGTATTCGGATTGTCTGGGCGATAAACTTATAAGAAAGCACGAAATGCACAAAATCTCTTTCAGAACAATTTTCCAACCGATCAGTCAATCACAGTCGATCTCAAACATGTTTGTGGCCTTCCATTGCATAAAATAACATGAAAAGCTTTCAAAGTCCTCTTCAATTTGGTAATAACAGATATTTCAACAGGAAAAGATCTTGCTGCGCGGATCCAGAATGTGTCAGGCGACCTGAGATCAGCTCTTTCTGTTCGTCATTGCAGCAACTAGGACATTTGACTTTCCAACGGCAAAGTTCTGGGTGCTTTCCACCAATAGCATAAATCATTTTTAGCAGTCTAGTTCCCAATGTCAGATACCCACATTTTTACTTTCATTAAGCTTTTTGAGCAACCTAACGCGTATTACAGAAGTCAGATACTGAATGACGTTCCTGTTTGCATGCGACGTCAATCATATGCATTTTTGTTCTCACAAGTTCCACCATAATTATTTCCACTAATTTAGCCTACGAAACAATACTAAATAGTTCCAGAATTGAAGAAGCTTTCTGATAGTATCTATAACACAA
>JAVLUZ010000340.1:3860912-4021070 GCA_036768485.1 Mermis nigrescens
TTTAAAAACGTGAATTGAAAATGATTGAAATTGAAAATGAGTGAAATTGAAGATTGAAATTAAATATCGAAAATAATAGATGATATTGAACGGCGGCAAGATTGAAAATACTTACTAAGTTTCGACGTGCTCGTGTAGTACTTGCATGTGGCTGTAACGTTTCAGAAGTTCCGAATTCAAAATACCAGAATTTATTCTTCATCCTGCTATTAAGCGCTCAGGATATTTTTCGCGCATCTGGTGAAATCGGTGAGCGATTGAAGCATCTGAACAATCGCTTGTCATGAATTTAATAACGTGCAATCAAAGGCAGACCTAAAGTGACAATCGGATTTCGAGAACGAACGTTTAAATTACCTGGAATGCTATAAATGGAAGAAACAATTTCCTGTAGCTGCTTGAATATTGAGTATTGAATATTAAATGTAAAAATATAACTAGTAAACCTTCATATTCATGGGCGGATTTAAGGAAGCAGAAGGGTGCATATTGGTCCAAATTAATTGGCGAGATGAAAAAATGGATTTTATATGTATTTGAAATGATTTTTTTGCCATCAGTGGCCATAATTTCTCAAATTTTCCAGCGCTTCGCGCCGGATGATGTTTATTAATGTCATTCGGTGGCGACTTAGAAGCCATATTTTTGCTCAGGAATAGGTTTTGTAAGAGGATTTCAAGAGAGCATAGTTTTCTTCTATTTTTCAAGCATAACTTTTTGAAAAATTTTCAATGTTCCGCATGAAATGCTACAAATACACAGGATCGAACAGTAATTCGAGCTTTTGAACATTCTTCCATTTTTAATTTCACAAATTTTCCGGCGCTTAGCACAAAACACGCTAATCAAAAATTTGAAGTAATTTTTTTTCGGACAAAAATTTTTGAAAATTTCATAATTTTCCGGAAAAACGTTCCGCTGAAAGCGATTTTAAAAGTAGACAACACAAAAACGCCAAAAAACGCTACTTCGCACGTGAAGAAAAAATTTTTTTGGACTTAATTTTGAATGTTTTTAGGGAAAGTTGGTAGCCGCCCCTCCTTCCTCTTAAAGAAAATCATAGAACCGCCATTCTCATATTTATATCAATATAAATAAATGAATATTGAACAGTTATTGAATATTGTATACAATTTCGGCATTTATTGCATTAACATATAACACTTTGACAATTTGCTAGAAATGATAAAATTCTGATTTAGAGTAGCGGACAACTGACCTAGAGTGAAAGGAGATTAAGAAAAAATTACCACTCCGATGGAAAATAATTATTCATGATATTCGCAGGTACAGGGTCGCCTTTCTCTTCCATGCTTGTGCATGTAAAATTCAATTGCCACCTGTCTAACATCGCGACAGTCGCTGTTTCGATTTTGTACAGGAGTTTGACTAAATTATCGTTTTGATACCCTGGAAAGAATCGACGGATGTGAGAGAAAACGAAATTTTCTTACGCTATTTATACCTACCGCCACCCCATCTCAAGCATCGAGCTAAATCATTTCCGTGCCAGAGGAAGGACGCATACCCAAGGCCTGCTTTCTGGCGATTCATAGTCAATTTTGTCTGAAATATTAAAGAGCTCAAGTCGCGGACAAAAGAAGATGAGGGTGTGCAAGAATATAAATGAAAATGTATTAAAAATAAAAATATTTTGCCGAGTGAAAAACTTCTGCCGCGTTTGACAATTGCGTATTTTTCGTTCTTAGATGCACCAATATTCAGTTCAATCATAACGTCGTATACGTTAGGTGAGCGGAAAGTTCCACATCTTACCTTCACATTCCACACTTTTAAAAGGTCATTTTACAAACTTATTTAAAATGAAACAAACGCAATATCCACCCATAGCATCGAGCAGCCAACCAACTGTGCCATCACCGCCCAGCAAAGGACGTTAAGGTTCGCAACTTTTAGAGATACATCTGTAACCTGGAATGCATTCGATAAAGCTGAGGAAACATTGACACATTAAAAAATCTCAATCTTACCCTTCCAGTGGACTAGCTAATTCAAGATTGAAAACTTGACGGGGATTCAGTATGCCTTGAAATTTCCTGTACAACCTTAAGAGTCATAAATGACCGACTGAAACATAATGCTAAGTATAATACAAAACTAGCGAAGAAAAATGCTCCGATGGAGCAAAAAAGATAATTATACTTAGAATTGTAGATTATTAAGGATGTAAAAGGAGGGGACTAGAAAAAACCTACCTAAAAAAGTCGCAAAATCTGCTAAAAATCACACTTTCTCTAAGCAACGCAAAAATCGAAGTATATTTTGCAGCCAATACATTAAAACAAATATTTAACCATTAAAATGATTGAAAAAGCAGCACGTTTATAGATTTCGTTTATACCTCTTATCTAAAACTTTGCAAATTATCTGAGACTTTTTGAGGGCCACACAATATACTTCGATTTTTTGCGTTGCTCAGAAAGATGTGATTTTAGCAGATTTTGCGACTTTGAGTAGCTTTTCTAGTCATCATAATAATCCACAATTCCAAGTATATTCATCTTTTTTGTTCCATCGGAGCATTTCTCTTTGCTAGTACCCCATATTTAGCATGATTTGAGTACATCAGTCAGTAAACACATACAGTAACATGCCACAATAATGACAGCAGTCCAAGAACGCGGAGAAAACAATATTGTTCTTAACATCGGCATTATCCTTTTTAAACTAGACAACCTTACATTATTTAAACATATCAAAGTTTTTCAGCATAAACTTTACGCAAATATCAAGTGTAAGGAACACTAACGCACGAATTTGGAAGTAAAATAAATTTGTGGTATAAACTACATATTAACAACAAATGAATAGTGCAAACTTTACACAACTATTAGGTGTAGAGAAAATTAACAGTCAGATTCCAAATTCTGATTTTACGTAGAACATTTTGAAAAAATTAAGCTTCCGCGAGCTCTAGAACTAAAGTTAATATGCAGTGCAAACTTTACACAACCACAGAGTGTAAAGAAGATTTTAGTCGGATTCGTAACCATACATGCACAGCATGGGAATTCTGAGGGGGGGCTGAAAAACTAAAGTGCCTTTTTTGGGCCCAAAATGGCCGGTACGCGTTAAAAAATATCGTTTTGGCGTTTCTGACGATATATCTTCTAGAGCATAAAATCATGAAAAAATTTCCGAAAGTCGAATAAATTGACCAATATATCGCTTAAAACATGAATATATGGCATGACACCTAAAATTTGGCGATTTTGAGCAAATAGATGGCCAAAAACCCTTAAAAAGACGCTTTTTCTACCAATTTTCAGGTAAGTTTGGACACTTTTGAAAAATCATAAATTCTGGGGGAGGGGTGAAAAATTTATTGCGGGAGTGAAAAATGATTCTGCGAGGGAGTGAAACCCCCAACTGAATATATTCGAAGTGTAAAAAATTGACCAAACATTTAATGTATATGCTGGGGTTTCTAGAAAATCGCTTGATAACATCAATTACACTATTGCGCAAAATTAAGTATAACTGCCCATCATTCTCCCGATATGCTAGGTGGAATGCATAATTTTTACGTATATTGCGATATAGTTGAGCCTCAAATCGTTGGAAACGTTTTTGCACCCCTCTTGCAAGTCGTAAATATTGAAGGGAAAGTACATGGACATTGTAAATCATTCATATATTGCAGTATATACCTGTGCTGAAAAATCCTTCAATACAATTAAAATTAACGTAAAAACGGATCAAAGTCAACCAGTCTTTTAAATTTGGCAAAACCATTGTTAAATTGCATTTTAAAATAACAAATTAATAGATTTACAATAACTGTGTAGGGGATACACACAACTGCGTTGCAAGAGCGGACCCCTGCCTCAGAATTGTCACTCAAGTGTGTACAGGAAATACACACAACTGTGATGTGTTGCAAGAGCAGACCCCTGCTTCAGATTTGTTAATTTTAAACACCAAAACATGTGATGTATGCCCTCAGAATAATTCTTATCACTGCAGATAACATGTCAACACGTCAACACGTCAAGCGTGTTTAAGCGTGTTGCGTCATTCAACGGCGGCGGCTCCCAGGGGCTCCCAGGCAGCTCCCCGGCTGCTCCCATAACACGTCAAGTGTGTTTTATTCATTTTGTTACTACTAATGCGTTTAGAACGACGTCACGATGCGTTTTTCCACGTATTGCCTATCTTATAACGACGGGCATATGTCAGAGAGGATGGGGACGCAGGCTCCTCCCCAAGGCCCCTTCCACCAAGACTGCGCTCTCCTGAGGGCACACCTAGATCACTCAGATCACAGTGCGTATTGAACGTCACAATGCTCACAGTTGACCATCAGTGTGGCCTGCCCATCATTCTGCCATGGGCTATGCTATAACGTTGTCCCCAGGCTAACAGGTATAACTACTCTTTTAATCCCATTGTGAAAAAATTGCTTCTGCTAGTCAACAAAATATGCTGACAACCGTATCATAAAAAAGCCACAAGTATATTAAATTCCAAACAGGCTGCGCGGACATAAAGAGAGCCGCCGGTTGCAAAAAAATGCTCCGTCAATGCGCTTATTATTAGCGAATGTACGCGATATTACCGGCTTCTAAAAGTGCTTTGCCAATGCTGCGTCACAAGCTGCTTAGCCAATAGCGCGATATTACGATTTGCTTCGACGCAGCGTCCGCATTGAGTCTGCTTATTATAAAATGTTTCAGCGCCCAACAAGCTGGAAAAAAGTGGCACCCCCGTGTACAGAAGATAGGCGGACTGTCCCCACAGTTATAACATAGCGGTACCCCGAAATACGTGCGCGACCCCCCTTCCATACTACTGATGCATTTTTGATTTATTTCTCAATTTTATAGTTAATCTCGAAATAAAAAGCCTAAATCGGATGACGGATAATGTTTTTTTATTCTGTAAGATCTTATAAATGTAATTCGATATGTTAACTCTGAACAAACAGAATGCATAAAATTAATTGAAGGATCAGCTTCGAGATTCGATGCTGTAATTGCAGTTCTTGGTGCACTGACCTAAAATCATATATAAATATTTTTTATTAAATCACAATTTTAGGGAATTTCCTGAAAATCAAGTTTGTGGGGAAGGTAAATCCGGAAATGGAAAATGGAAATTGAAAATGGAAAAATGAGTAAAAGCAGGAAAATGGAAAATGGAAAATGGAAAAGTGGGTAAAAGTCGGAAATGGAAAATGGCAAATGGAAAATTTTCCCATTTCCTTTATTTTCAACGGAAATGGTTAATTTTCAAAATTTTCGGTCGTAGATGTCGAAATCCTGTCGATTCTAACCGAATTTCCTAATTTTTGAAGAAATTCCAAAAGCGCAACTAAAAATGGAAAAAATTCAACAAAAATGGAATGAACCATCTTTAGGTTTTATGTTTTTGTAGACTTTTCCATGTTTGGTTACGCTTTCGAAAATTTTTTAAAAATAGTGAAATTTGGTGAGAAACCATTTTCCATTTCGGGTTTTACCCTATTTTTCCATTTTCCGGCGATTTTCCATCTGCGACGAAATCGTTGTAGTCAAATGATTTTTTCCGAAACTTCTGTTTTTATGCTCTAGAGCGATAGCGTATCGTCAGAAACACACGATATTTTCGACCCCTGTCTGCCAGTTTCAGGCCCGAGCGTACTGTGAAATTTCACTTCCTCCAGAATTTCCATATTGGGCATGTCTGGTGGTACTACCTACACATGTAAATGCTGTTTTAGAGTATGGGCTGCTGCAGCATTCATGCTATAACATTCCACTATATTGCACCCAATCAGATGTACGCTATGGAGTATTTAATTTACCACTTGAGGCCGTTCGGGCACAATGTGAGATTCGTTGATTCTGATTTTCGACCGATTAAATTATTTAACGCTGAAACTGAGCAAGCGCTCATCGGTTATGTGACCAAAATTGTGATCAGCGACAAAGGAGCTGATGACGTTTTGCTTAAATATATCACATCCACATTATCTAATTCGATCAACTTCGATAACAAAACGACTATTGATTGAAACTCAAAAAAATTGTTTCTAATTATTTGAAACGCATCGGGTTTTCTAGCATATTTGTTTCATGCGTTATTACAGCTGTGATATAATATATTGGTTTATTACGCGAGATTCTTCTATTTCTTCAAATTTAGTGTTCCTGGCCGTGCTTAAATAAGCAATAGACCTAATCCGTTGACATAATTTGACTGATAGCGAGATCAAAGACGATACGCTACCCTTTTCATCATATCATATATGTTTAAGGACGAAACTACTGTTGTCTGTGTCTGAGCGAATAGTGTCATTCTTGTCCATTTTGAAAATAGAGCTGCTGATCCTAGAAATGTAATAGGAGGATGGGGGATCCTTCCACCTAAAGTCCATCGTCCCACCTCATCCCCCTGAAAGCCAAGAGATTTTTGACCCCCTCCGCCGATTTTTGGAAAAAATTGCATTTTTTTGGCCGTTTTTTGGTTTTTTTGGGTATATTTCTGGCCAAAAATTAAAAGGTCAATTCACCTCCGCTAAAAAATGGTTGGGGACCGCCCACCCAAATTTCTTAGCCGTTATATGCATCGCAGACCCCTTCTGTAACACTCCGCTGACTTACTGCTGAATTATCGTTTACCAAAAATAATCGGAAGAACATGCTGTTTTAAGCGTTTCTAGCAATTTTCGGCTCAAAAATATACATTCTTGAGCTAGGTTTGTACTTCTCGACCATACTTCGTCCAATTGTATTCATTTTTTGGAAATTTTTCTTTTTTCACGTTTTAGGAGCAGAGATCGAGTGTCAGAAAAGTAAGAAAATCAAGGTTTTTGATGATAACCTATAGATTTCGAGTCCGAAAAGGCTTCAAAAAAATACTTGGATACCTTCCCCAGAGTTTAAAGGCTGTACTAGCCTTTTTCACCCTCTCAGCTGATTGTCATGATGAAGTATGATGATGCTAGGTAAGGAAATTTTGTTTTGCTGACTATCCCTTTAAGTACCGCAATCTGTATTAAATTTCGTAGTAAGATAAGCATGAACTTTTCAGTTGTCTACATAGATGTAATGGCTCGAAATTTTATGTGGTGTTCCCTAGTAATTTATAGGGGAGAGGAGACTCCAATGTTTGGTCAAGAACACCTAAAATGGCATACAAAAATCAGTTAAATCTCGTCGGTCCAGTTCGTTTTCGTGGATCTGTTTTTTTGTTAACATGAGATTTTTGGCTGTCGCAATTAGGCATTTGAGACTGTTCATCGATTTTGTACTTGGAATTTTATTTTTATTACGTGATCTCAAATTTTTTGAATGTTTTTTTTAAATTTTTTGGTTATGCTCATTTTGTTTTGTTCTTGGTTGACTAAATCGCGTTTATATGCCTAGCAACTAGACGCATAAAATGTTTTGTTTGATTTATCCTCCGTTTATTCATTGATGCATAATTAATATATCTTACAGCCGCACATGTAATTTCGAAATAGTAGATTAAGAGATGTAGCAGACTTTCAATTTTCGAAGTACAAGTTAGAAATGCCTAATTTTGTCGGAAGTCTATTTGTGAATTAGAATAAAAGAACTCTAGTTTTTTACTTAAAACTCTTGATTTTGAGTTTAGAAATTAAAAGTTTTGTAAGATGTGAGTCGGTCGATTTCAGCTGGAGATCCTAGAACCCATTTCTTATTGCAAGTGCTATCATATATTAGCAAGTATGTAAGTTTACAGGGCCGTATTTAGGGGGCAGGGGCGGCTGCTCTAGGCCGAAAAGAAATTTTGAAAGGTAAGATAAGCGGTAAGATGGAAAAATCGCATGTCTTTGTCGGTAAGTCTTCAAATTTACGACGCTTCGCGCAAGTGTTTTTTGTATTTTCTTCCAAAGAGCTTTCCCGATGTACAAAGAGTTTTGGGATCCGTCTATATACATGTACAATGATTTTTGGGAAGACAACAAATGCAAAAAAGGTTCGAAATTCGCTAGCGCAGAAATTGGTAATTGTGTGTTTTAAATATCTTCGTAACGTCAGAAATTAAATTCGAAAGGAAAAAATGTCAAATTTTTTGGCGCTTTGCTCCGTTTTAAGATAATTATTAGTGATTTCAGCCGTCAGAAACCCATAAATTAGCTAAAATACACTACCAAAGGTCGAACAACTCTGTTATTGCCACACCAAAATCGCAACTGTACTATATTATAGTACCCAAAAATTTA
Organism: Mermis nigrescens; assembly: GCA_036768485.1. Taxonomy (NCBI): domain Eukaryota; kingdom Metazoa; phylum Nematoda; class Enoplea; order Mermithida; family Mermithidae; genus Mermis; species Mermis nigrescens. The sequence continues at coordinate 3,869,107 of JAVLUZ010000340.1, forward strand.
TGTGTACAAAATGTGCAAAGACTTTTAAGGACCATCTTTGTATATGCACTAAAAAAACCTGCTACGAGCTAGGTATGAAATATTTCCATAATTTTAGCCCAAGGGCGTACAAAAAACGGCTTTTGCGGTAAACATTTCTTCGAAAGTTCGAATTTTTTTATCTTAATGGATAGAATATGTCGAAAAAACGTAGAAAAATACAGTTTTTGCAAGCTATGCCCACGAGTTTTCCGGAGATATAGACTAATTTATATGAGGTCCGCCCCACCTCTTATCCAAACCCTAGATCAGGGCTTGTATGTGTACTAGGGGTGAACCAACTAATAAATGAGAAGATTTTAGCTAAATATCTCGTCTCTTTTTACAAAAATCTTCCTAATTTAGCGTTTTACTTTAATGTCGAATTATGTTCAGATGCAGACCTTAATACTCGATTCGTCAACAATAATAATTTCATTTTTGCAGTGCTTGCACTAAGAATTTGATTCATCTTGTATGCAAGTCGTACAATATTGCAAAACTAAATCAAAAATTTGATTGTTTGACATGATAGAATGTTATCTATTAATTATATAATTATTTGAAAACAAAATTGCGATATTTAAACTCTAAAGTAGGCGTTATTAGCAATAACAGTCTGGCAGCATGCCGACATGCATGAGTTACAAGCTATCATGTTTCTTGGGGAATTACTTTAGGGCGCTTGATATCGGAGAATAGCTGCCAGCTCAACACTTGGAAAATGCGGCTGATTCCTGCAGAGCTTTTGATTTCAAAAGGCTTCGAAAATATGATATTTCACGATTTTCACTGATCTGTTGGCTCAAGCGCATCAATTTTATCAATCCATAGCTCTAAATTGTCATTTTTGGCCATTTATCGTAAAATTTCATTGAATTTTTCCGAAATTTGTATGACTTTTTCTATTTTAATAAGATATTATAGTAAGAACTGTAAAAATTGTGTTTTTAGAACAAATATTATGCACCCATTCTTATATGCTCAACAAAAATAGTTTTGAAAAAATTTTAGACTAGCCCGCTCCATGCTTTATATCATGGATATGCGGTCAAAAAAATAAAAGAGAGAAAGCGTACCGTGGCGAAATTCAGTGTTCGGTATAAGCTAAATTATTTATCGTTCTGTATGACGCTGATCGTACAGAAATACACATTTCATATTATTACTTAACTTTGTGAATGCTGCTTTCACTGAGCAGCACTTATTTGAATTAGTGTTGATAACTCACTCGTTCATTTTTTCTATATTTATTTTTCGATAATTAATAGCGTATTTGATTTGGGTTTATCATGGTCTACTTACTTACTCGTTTGATATCATAGTGCTTGTTTGCTCATATACTTGTATGTGTCTTAGGTTCAAAACGTTCTCATAATTTGGCGCGATTTCATAGAATCAATTTGTACGCAATATTCTTGTAGCATGCCTCCGCATTGCAAAAATGCGTTCCACTCTGCTGCAGCCTGTCCTGACAGGTACATCAAGGGAGTTCTGAGGAGGTGTTTCTAAAAAGTTCCCTTAAATCTCTCCTTTGGGTTCAAAACGTACATACGCTTCAAATTAATCAATTTTGGTGTTTTTTATGATGCTCAGTCTATCTAGCGCGTAAAAATATTGACAACAGTTTTGAGCAAGCAGATAGCTAAATACGCTTAGCCTTCGCGTTCCCGTGTGTTTTTTGTAGTCAAAGGTTCCCGTGCATACGTTGGCAGCACCCAAATTCTGAGGGTGCAAGATTTTTCAAAGGTCAAAAAATTGCTTTAAAAATGGTGCAATGGCGAAGAAAACACTATTTTTAAACTTTTCTCATCGAGCACTATCCATCGGCATCGAAAAATTGCGAAAAAAACAAAAAAATTTTCAAAAATTGAATTCTGGTGGGGTATTTTGATTTCTAGGGGAGGGGGTATTTTGGTTTCTCGGGGGGATGCGTACCCCGAAAACCCCTCCCCACGCCCAGGTGTGTTCCCGTGCTAGGACGTCGTCCTAGCCAATTTGAAATGAAATTAGTCTCAATCAACATAGCAAATATTTAGTATCATTTTGTGCCATTTTTTTAGCTCTTTCCGAACATGGTTGTCATTGTTAGCTAAAGCAACTTTGTAAGAAGTTATGACTAAAAAACTGCTACCATACTTAAGCACAGGCATGGGGTGGACATGCATAAAATATAATACAAATAGTATATTTTAGTTGACTAAAATACTATAATAGGACTGTAGTAGCTGATTAAAAAGTGGAAGCCCACCAAGCTTCTACTAATCATTGACCAAAACTTTTTTGTAATTTAAGTTTTAATGTTATAATAATGAAAATATGCTAATTTTTTAGGATGTATTATGTTGTTTACTAGCTTGAACATTTTAAATGATGTAACTAGGGATAAAATGAGGCTAAACAAAGTTTTGTAGTCATACAAAACACACAACAAAAAATTCACAATAGAAGTGATCGGCTTGGACGCCATCCTAGTTCACAAGAACGCGAGGGTTAAAAAACACCTTGCCTACGAATTTTCTTGGAAAGTCGCGTATTTCGGGAGATGAAAACCTTTCGGGGATATGTAAATCCTGCTCCAAGATCATCTATGATCTTATTTCCAATCCTTAGCATGTTAATACGTAAAGTTTCTTCGAATACCATGGCTGAATTCAGTTTAAGTCTTGTCGGAAATAACTTGCTTGCACTTGAACCTATCCTCCATGAATGTCTGTGACCAGTGGCGGATTTAAGATTTTCCTAAGGGGGCGGTATCCCAACTATTCAAAAAGTCTAAAATAGGTCCGAAAATTTGCCCGTAACGCACCAAATATCGTTTTTTTTGGTGTTTTACACTGTATACTTTTTCTCCATAGAATCACTTTTTGACCCAATATTTTTTTAAAAACTTCAAAATTTTCGACAATTTTGGCCGAAAAAAATCATGAAATTTCTTTGATTGTTACAAAAAACCCGGCGCATAGCGCCGGAAAATTTGTGAAATTTAGGCGGATAGACGTCTAGAAGCATGATTTACTGCTTAATTTCCTGTTTTTATAGCATTTGATGCGAAATATCGATATTTCAATTGAAAATAGAAGAAAACTATGCAAAAATAGAATAGAAAATGGCTTTTAGGTCGCCAAGAAAGTTAATAAATGTCATTTAATAGATATCATTCAGCGCGTAGCGCCGGAAAAATTTGAGAAATTATGGTCACTGACGGCCAAAAATCATTGCGAATTGCATATCCATTCTTTATCTCGCCAAATCTTATATTCTTGGCCAATGGGGAGAGGGGGGCGACCGCCCCCGCTTCCCTTAAATCCGCGCCTGTCTGTGACGATATTGTATTATGGAGACCGGTGGTGGGGCGTTTTGAATTCTGCATGGGAATCAAGACTTCAAATTTTTCATCCTTGCTTGTGACCTGCGTAGGCTGGGTCATGAGAAAGATCGTAGGAACGAATGCATGCTCTAGAATGACTGATGAATTGTTCTGATTTCTATCAAGATATATAATCGTTTGTTATTCAATCCACTTTAGTGAAATTCAGATATATGCATACAAGTATGTTTATGAAAGACGTTATATTTAGACGTACATATTCATTTTCCAAATGTAGAGACATGTTTCAAAATATCTTTATGAGCAAAGCCGCTTTGCTTGATTTGACTTGATTACAGATTTTTTGGCTCGTTTTTTGTTGTAAAACTTCGTTCGCCTCGTAGGTGCTAATCCTTTCATCAAAAGTATAATTCTGGAATAGAATACACCCTCGCATCCTAACCCTAAGGTCAGATGTAAAAGGATATATTTTTCGCTTAACTTCACAGTATTATGAAATTGTAAACACGGTTGTCCGCCATGAAACAGTTTTGACAAATTAGCTTGCTAATCGAGAGTTGTAAACCACGAGAAACTTAAAGTTTAAACCTGCCATTACATTATGAAGAGAATTATAAGAGATTTTAAACTTAAAGAAAATGAAAAAGGTAGGATGGTCGTATGTTAAAACAAAACTAAAGGATATGATGAAACACTTTTGAGAATGGTAGATCACTCCTCTGAATTCGCGATTTTCCGAAAAAATTTCAAAAAATCGTAGGAAAGGTGCTGTTCTAAGCGCTTTTGAGCCATCAGTTTGATTAAAAGTGGTACCTAATTTTAGGAGCTTCGCACCATACTTACTTTTTTGTTATAATTAAAATTTATTTAATCGAATTTTTCTTTAATTTTTATAAAGTTTTCTGCTGTAAAGCCCTGAATGTAATGATAGAACATTGCCAGGAACGATGCAAAATTAAAATTTTTGACGGGTATGCACTTTTTAGCCAAAAATAGGCACTTTAAAGTTTCACTCCCCAGAATTCCTCCTGATACATGTGTATTAATACCTACGTGCTAGTTTGTGAAAAAATTGTGAAGCAAAAGTACTAGGACTCAGATATCCAACGATTATATTTCCCTTCTATTAGCGGATCGTTATGTCTTCAGAACTAAAATAAATCAACAAAAGCCACGCCACTAAATTTTGAGCTCAAGCCTGTCACAATACGTTTTTCGTGGGATAGGATGTATCCACGCGTGGGCGTGGGAGGTTGGGGATATGCACATTTAGCATTATATACAAATAGTATATATACACATAAGGCCGAATACCCCCCCCCCGAGAATTAAATTTTTGAAATTTTTCAGCACTTTCGCGATTTTTTTATGCCAATGGGTATAGCTCGATGAGAAACGTTGAAAAAATTGTTTTTTCAACATACCACCACTTATAAGATCATTTGTTTGAACTTTAAAGATCTTTGAACCTCCTAGAATTTTGGTGCTGCCCTGCCAACCTATGGATGTATCCCAAGTCTATCCTAAGTCTATCCAACAGAGAAACATTTTTAAGAAAGTCGTGATTAAAAAATCGAAACTCATAAAAAAAGATTCAAGGGAAAAATGATGGTGAACGGAAGGTTCCAGTTAGGAAAGAGAAAGCATTGGTTGGATCCCGAACATACCAGAGATAGAGAGAGGGTAAGTATAAGTACGAGATAGCACACATACTTATATCCATAGGTGAGCAGCACCGAAATTCTGTAGGGGTGCAAGCTTTTCGAAGGTCAAAAACGGTCTTAAAAAAGGATGGTATGGCGAAGAAAACACCAGTTTTCAACGTTTTTCCGCGAGCACTATCCATTAGCATCAAAAAATTGCGAGAAAATAAAAAAGGATGTTTAGTCCGCGCGAGATTTGGACAATTTTTATAATACGATAATGCGTTTTAGAGAGGTAGAACTTCTGAATTTTCTGGCGCTTCGCGTCATATTGATTTATTATTAAATTGTTATTGTTAAAACGACTTCAGAAATCGCTAAAATGCTCTACTACACATAGAAAAATAAAGTTTTAACAAACGTAACGTATTTCAGTCGTGTTATTTTTAGTAAAGCGCAAAATTTTTATAAATAAAGTGTACAAATCACCGCCAACGTGTGTGTAGCATACAATTTTCTACTAAGAAACACTGAATTTTCAAGACGAAAGTTCAATTTTTAAACGATTTAAATTTCTCGTAGACTGAATCCGGCAGAAATCTCTGGATACTTGAGTTTGAGCTTTTTCTCGAAAGATTAAGAGAGCTGAGAATGAGGCAATAAATATTACACCCGACCAAACAAAAGATGGATTTCATGTTCGTGATCAACGTGCCGAAATTAATTTTGGCCGGCCTAAATTTTGTTCGTTTCTTCAAAACTTTTAGTCCGTGAAGAAAAAGCCCTAAAGATATCTAAATATGCTAAATCGATGGACATGTGAATCAGATTTGAGCCCGGTTTCATAAGAAAATATTAGTTCATATTAGTAATATTTATTAGGAATTCCTGTTTCACAAAAATAATAAAATTAGTAATAAATATTAGTAATAATATTAGTAATAGAAAAAAACCGGTTTTCTAAAATATTCGTTGGCCGCTACATAAAATATTACCAAATAAATAATAAATATTACTAAAATCACCAATATTATTACCACATTCGTAGAAAATTTATTATCGTCTGTTTCATAAACATATTAGTGGCACAAATAATAATAAAATCTCATCCGATATTTGCCTAATTTTATATAAGTCTTTATTCACCAATATTTGAGGGTATTAATGCTTACTCTATCTTGAGTTCACTCCCTGTGTATGTATGTGAAATTTAGTATCTTAGTTAGTGCAAACAGTCAAGGATACTTCTGCGAAATTTCAGATAATTTTGACTACTTTTCAAAAATTACAGGATTTTGCCTGAAGCGTACATTTTTGTATGACCATTGGATATTATGCATGAGTGATATATATGCATACCTTTTATATATAGAATTTATATAAAATGGATTTAGAGTTCCGATTCTGAACAAGAAGATACAGCCGCTCTTGCTTATTTCGGTCGACGTCTGCGGATTTTTAGAAATCGAATTAACTTCAAAAAATAAAAATCCTGTACTGAAGGCGTAATCTGTAATTTTTTACGCCATTCTTGTTGCTTATTGCTGGCGGTTATAGAATCATCAAATTTGGCGAATAAAAGCTTTTTCGAGTCATTAATGCGCTTCAACATTAATAATTTAATCTCGTCATCTTTTGGAATGATAAATTCCTAAAGGCTGAATTATAAAAAGTTAAATAAGCGAATGCAAAAAACATAATCTGCACACAAAAAGCAAATCAATGCACAAAAGAACAATCAACAATACGCAGGTACTAATAAAAATGGTAATAATATTAGTAATATTTATTATTGCATTTTGAAACAGAAAACTTTGGAGTAATATTTATCACTAGTACTAATGATATTATTGATTTTATGTAACAAAAATTAATAAAACTAATATTTATTAGGATATTAGTTGTAATACTATTAGTAATTATTATTAGTCTTTTATGAAACCGGGCCTTGGTCTTAAAAAAGCTACAGATAGTCACAATGTTATAACGAGATTTCAGCGTTACAGAGACAGTTTTGAGGAAAAGAAAAAAGATGTCACTTTAAATTTAAAAAGGTGTCCTAGGAAAAGTGATTTATTTATTTTGAGAGATTATTTAAATTTATTTTGAGTTCTTATAATCGTTTTGAGACATAATTCGAGAAATTTTTAGAGACGATTTTATTGACTTTTATTTTGAGAAAGCTTAACGTTGCTGAAGCAACACTTGAAAAACGGCGGCATCATGACTAGACGTGCACATGAGGTTTATAAATTAGAAAGTTTTTGTGGAAAATGATACAGAGAGGCCAAAAATGAATGAAAATCGAAATTTTTTTTAAAGTGCTTGAAATTCTACCAAAAACTGTACATTAACATAATTTTCATTATATTTATGCTATTATATAAATTTTTGAGCTTATTTAGGCCCCAGCTCACTAACTGACTTCCCCAAGATCAGCCATGCTGTGCATCTGTTGTTGTGCGTAACTCGTATTTTTCAGTAAATTATGTGGTGTCCGCAGGACTAACTCATAGAAATGTAGGCTGGTAGGTTATTTAGCCACACGAAAATATCTGATTAAAAAGTATGCAATTTCAATAATTGCGCCATGACTTTAGCAAAAATTTACAACTTTTGTTATCTCTGCGGCCGCCCCTGTCCTGTAGATGTGGCTTTATTACGGAAAAGCTCAACAGTGACATTAACAAAATTTTATCTGATTAACGGTCATCATAAGAACTTGGTTTTATCTTCAGCATGACTTTTTAATCCAAGATTATCAGGATTCCTATATGATTGTTTTAATGTTCCTTTATATCAAAATCAAATGCTCTTTTCTCCGAAGAAACTGCGCTTCCGTCCAACGTTTGTCCTGACGTAAATTGCTTTATCCTGTTGTAATAATGAATAAAATTATAATCAGTCAAATTTTAAAACATAAACATGCAAAATTAGCTTGTTAACCCACTATAACGCTTTAGCTACCACCTTCGAATGGATACATCACTTACCGAACAGAAGTATTTTCGTTAAAGATTCTAGACCCCTCTCTAATCTTTTCATGTCATACAAAGAAAACACTGCAAACCAACAAAGGACCAAATTTAGGCGGGCAGCCCTGATCCTTACATGCACTGAAACGGAGGAACCATCAAAAAATAAACTGCAAGCTGTCAACATTTACGACAATGTACATCAATTATTTTCTCACTAATAAGTAAAAATCTAATTAACTGACTTAGTAGCAAAATTATGGTTTATCTTAAATTAGAGTTCGTTTCAAATATGCTCCAGTATTGTAAATAATCAATTTGAAATATATTTTAACTAGCAGAGAAAAATGCTCCGATAGAACAAAAAAGGGGAATATACTTGGGATTGTGAATTATCGAGGATGTAAAAGGAGGGACTAGGAAAAATCTCCCTATGTTATATGCCAAAAATCGCAAAATATGTCAAAAATCAGACTTTCTCTAAACAATGCAAAAAATCGAAGTATATTCTGCGGTCTCTGAAAAAACGTATTATTTTAAAATAATTTTCTCTGATTGACATAATATCTTAAAAGCATATTACGTAATGCAACTTTCTGCAGACTTCATTCAACTTTGAGTTGCTTGATGTTGTGACTGAAAGTGAAATGCTGTTAACAAATCATAATTAAGTTGTTCGTATTTCATTATTACTAAGCATGTCACTTAGCAGATACAGCCATTCTAAGTGTCAAAGTGCAAGCAATATTCAAATTACCAAAAAATTGATTGAAAAAAGCAGCGAATTAGCAATGCAGTAGCTAAGCGAATTGAATGAAATAGTACATTTCGATGCATTCAAGACAATCGATGATATTGTTGGTTCAAAGCAAATGCTTTTTTACTTGGGAAACACACTTATAGTCTGTTTCACATAACTTCGAGTATAATTTTTATGATTTTTTATCGACAGTGAACCGTGGGTTACAATAATTATATATTAGATCAATGGCAAAATCGCAATCTGTCATCATCGGAGATACTTTTATTATTTATGACTGAAGTTGTGGAAACAGACTGTAGATATTGAAAGTCCAAGAACTTGAAAAACTATGGATTAAACCTCCGTTTACCATCATGTTTTTGCAGTCGAAGTGCACCATCATGGCATAAACTCCTAGTGCATATTAAGCTTATGCCTTCCATTCTCTGACAACAATTACTTACATTTAGTGCAAGTTTTCATGCTCTTTTTGAATGAGAATGGTAAAATTCTGTGAAAATTATTTTCGAAAGAGTTATAATTAAAAAAGCTATCAAAATGCATAAGGATAGGCACCTGTTAGACATTATACAAAAACAAGAAAAAATAGATTTCTGTTGTGTTAAACACATCCAGGGGATGCATTCAAAGAGCTGGAAAGAAATGAACCCCTAACTTTTTTTTAGAACCTTATGTTTCCATTTTGAGTTTTTGTGATATCACTGCAAATAGGCCAAAAAATGCCTATTTCTTACTACTATATGACTCCTCTTCGAGCTAAACCATTAAAAACGATGTAACTGAAGCCAGAACGAGGCTACACAAAGATTTGGACACATGGATAAGCTAGAACAGAAAAAATGCTACAAAATTGATTCATTATGCCTCCGGCATGGGACATTGATACGGAGGATTAAATGAACCAAAACTCAGAAAATAGCCGATTTTCCATGTCTTGTGACTTGAGTTAGATTTCTATATGGAAATAAATCCACTCCTAGGAATGTTTCCACCACCAAAATTTCTTATTATTTATAAAAATCGTGAAACAGTGGCGTTTTAGGCGTTTTCAGCGATTATTTAGCTTACCTGTATTAAATTTTTTGCGTCATTTTTGTCTATATTTTGTTAAATGTACTCAAATTTTTGGAACATTTTTGAGTTTTTATATTTTTATATTTTTCAAACAAATAAAATCGTCAGAAATGCCTATGAATTGTGGTTTTAAACGAATATGGAGGGGAGGCAAGAGGACTCCTGGAATGAAAACTAATTTTTGAGTATTCCATAATAAGCATAAAAATCCTCGAATTAGGCCTAAAACACCGCCAAAAGAGGTTTTCAGGTTAGGTGCTCTGAGCTACAAAATGCAAAATGATACGGTGCATGAATTTATTGTTTATATGTAAGTAGTACCATATGGCTAAACATCCCCAGTGTAATGAAGCATAGACTATATTTCATCACACAAGCATTATTGCGTTCTTAAAAGTACGAATGTTCTAAGAGAGCGGCTTAAAGCATTAGCTAGGTGCTAGGTACTACGTTCACTTGGTTTTTTTATTTTTACGTCCATTTTTAACGAAAAAAAGTCGCGCTAGCGAAGAAAAAAATCGTAGGCGCCAAACTAACTCAGAAGCGCGTTTGTGCTACAAATGTGAATAAAAAACAGCTGACTAATATTTGTCTGTACTCGATATTATGAAAGCAGAAAAACCATCTTGTTATAAAATTTATGCAGGTACTTCCCTAAGCATTGCTTAAATTGCTTAATAGATACCGATACATAAAGAGAAAGAAATTTTTTCTACAAGTAAGCTTAAAAAGCATCATGTGTATAAAGAATAGCAAAAAAATTTTTGATTTGAAGTGAGAAAATCACGTGACAATAGTAAAGTTAATCACAAGACAGATGAATAATCGCTAGCCAATCAGATAAAAGATGAATCATCACTAACCAATCCGATCAGAGCTTGTTAATATATGCACGATGCGAAAAGATGATTTCATTTTGATAATTTGAGCTTCTAGTGATCGGTTCAGTATATAATTTTGCTCTCAATAAGAATAAATTGTTTGATAAAATGGATGAACGATACATAGTACAAACGGACGAGGAACAAATTTCTGATGTGGATAGTTTATATACAGAAGACGCGTGGTAATGATTCAGACTCTAACAAAAAATTAAGTCAACAAAATACATTGGATGAATTTGAAATGAATGTCGTGGATGAGTAGTATCTTCCTTAGGATTTTTATGAATTGAGCGACCCAGACGTTATACAAAGCAAATGATTCAATACTGAAGGACGTGCATACAACCTGACACTGCAAAATTTTGAGAAAATGAATTTACAAGAAAAGCTGCCAGAAATTTTCAATAGTGTCATTAAACGAATACTTCAAAGTGCACAACAAACAGACATGATTGGCGTGCAAGTGAGCCATCCTACCTTTAACAAACCTGTTATCATCCCTTTTCAACAAAAAGGAAAGGTCATAGGAGAGCAAATATTGCATGTAATTGATCGAGTACTGCAATCAGAGGAGACAGTGAGCTTAGATGATAGTTCATTAGGAATTCGAATAATACAAGTTAGTCCACCAATGGGTAAAGGAACGAGTAAAAGGAAGATAATTAAGCTAGAAAATTTATTAAAAGCAAAACAGTGTTTTATTCGAGTAAAGAATACGGATTATTTATGTTTGGGTAGAGCAATTGTATTAGCAAAGGCTCATATTCTGCATAAAATTGATCCTGAAAACAAACTCCTTGAAAATAGATATAAACGAATGCATGAAGGCGACACAAAAAAGCACAGCATGCAACAGCGATCAGCTAAGGATCTTATGAACAAAGCTGGTCTTCAGGGCCATGTAGGTCCTTGCGGTTTGGTAGAATTAAAAGCCATTCAGGAAATAATGACCGGATTTCAAATTAAAGTTTTTAGTAAAGAATTTTGCAATGCTATTGTGTTTCATGGCCCTCCTGCTCCGAGTACTATACACTTATACCATCATGATTTTCATTACACAGTAATAGGATCAATGTATAGTTTTATGAATCGAAGCTATTATTGTGAAGATTGTAATACTGGCTACTCAAATGCTGATTCTCACAGGTGTTCTCGCATTTGTCCCTGTTGTATACGGTCCTGCCTGTCTAAATGTCAAGCTCCAGCCTTGTCAAGATTGTGGAAGACTATTCAGGGGACATCAATGTTATGAAAATCATAAAAAATGTTATTTGGTTGCTAATAAAAATCAATACACATCTATTTGTCAGCGTAAACAATTATGCAAAGATTGTGGACAGCATATAAGTGGTAGACACTAGAATCAAACGCACATAAAGTGCAATGAATTTTATTGTCAAACTTGTAAGATGGACGTTCCACTATATGAACATCAATGCTATATGCAAATAATTGAAAAGGATAAGCAAGAAAAATATAAAATATGTGTTTTATGATTTTGAAACAATGCAAGAAAAGCAGATGAGTGAATCGAATTGCAATATACGATTGCAACATGAAGTAAATTTATGCATTGTACATATAGTATGCCAAAAGTGTGAAGACAATAGTGTCGACCATTGTCAGAATTGCGCTGAAAATAGGAAAATATTTCAAGGAGATAAATGCATTGAAGAATTTTGTGAATTTCTCTTTGGGCTTGAGAATATTATAGCTATCGCCCATGATGCAAAAGGTTTTGACTGTCAGTTTATTTTGAAATATTTATTAAGTCCGGCTATTGTACCTACTGTAGTGACAAAGGGTCTCGAAATTATAAGTCTAGTAGTTGGATCAGTGAAACTTATCGATTCATTTAATTTTTTACCAATGCCTCTTGCAGCTATGCCTAAAACCTTTGACGAACCCGAATTGAAAAAAGGTTATTTCTCATATTTGTTCAATACGAAGGAAAATCAAAATTATATTGGTCCTTTTCCGGGTGCTTGGTATTATTCACCAGCTACGATATCTTTAAAGAATCGAGATATTTTTTACGAATGGTATAAAAGCCCAGAAAGGAAAAATTTTCAATTTCCATGCTGAAGTTTTAGCTTACTGTGAATCAGACATAGATGTTCTCAAAAGATGTTGCATGAAATTTAGAGACATATTCTCTGCTGAAACAGGACTTGACCCTTTTGCAACTTCATTGACTATAGCAAGTGCTTGCAATAAAGTTTTTCGTTTAACCTACCTAAAAACAAACACAATTGGCATAATTCCACACGGTAGTTATAGACGGAAAGATAAACATTTTATAACGGCAATAAAGTGGCTTAAGTGGCTCAGTCGTATGCATAATATCGAAATTAAGCATGCTAGGAACTTCGGAGAACAAAAAATTGGACGATTCAAGGTAGACGGATTGCATAATAATAATGTATACAAATACAATGGCTGTTATTGGCATGATTGTACAAAATGTATGAAGAAAAGAAATCAAACTACCGCCAATCAAACGAGTACAGCTGAAGAAGCGTATCAGAAGACAGTTAAACGACATATAGAGATTGAGTCAATGGGTTACTATGTAATAGAAAAGTCGGAATGTGAGCTAAGAGAAGAATTGAAAAGGGATATTGCTATGCAAACTTTTTTTGAATCCATTAATATAATACTCCCATTAGATCCACAAGAGGCGTTTTATGGTGGACGCACAAACGCAATAAAATTATATGGAAAAATAAAATGCAATGAAGAAGGCAGTGAACCATTAGAGCATATAATGTACACGAACATATGCAGCCTTTACCCAACGATAAAGAAATATGGACTCTATCCAATAGGTCACGCAAAAATTATTACTGAGAATCTTGAAATAATATCTGCTGAGAGTCAACCTTATCAAGGACTCATAAAGGCCAAGATTTTATCGCCCAGAAAACTCTATCATCCTGTTTTAGTATACAGGTTTAAGGAAAAGTTATATTTTACCTTATGCCGCACTTGCACAGAAAATTATCAAAAAGCGAATTGCACCCATACAGAGAACAATAGAGCTTTAGGAGGTGCATTGGTTTCCCTAGAAGTGAACAAGGCTCTTGAGCTAGGTTACAAAATACTGGAAACGTACGAAATTTGGCACTATGAAAGCAAAGAAATGTATGACCCTATAATAAACCCCAATGGAGGACTCTTTATGGCTTATATTAATCAATTTATGAAACTGAAACAAGAATCTGACGGTTGGCCTGCATGGATAAGGACGGATGATGATAAACGAAAATATATTGAGGAATACAGAAAGCATGAGGGTATTGATTTAGATCCACTAAAAATTGTCAAAAATTCGGGTATGCCCGCACTAGCTAAATTAATGCTGAACTCATTTTAGGGAAAATTTGGACAGAGGAACAATATGACAAGAAATGTTTTTTTAAAGATCCTAAACTATATCTAGATCTCATTTTTGACCCAGCCAACGTTATACAATCAATTAATATTGTCAACGAAAATATGATCAGCATCACATATGCAAAGGAAGATGATTTTTCGGAAATTATTGGAATCACTAACCCTGTTTTAGCTGCATATACAACCACTCAAGCACGTTTGAAATTATATCAATATTTAGAAAAGTTGGGTGACTGTATAATTATTCCAATTTTAAAATTTGATAAATCATCCTCAATTATCATTAATACGTACCCACATGAGAGGTGCAGTAACTGTTCTCCAAAGAAAGGACGATGAAATTCTAATTTTCAGAAAGCAAATCAAAAAATGTCCGATTCCCGCTACTCAGCTACTTCTTTGAAAATCAATTTCAGATTTTTAGAGAAAATTGTCAATAAATTTGCAGAGGACAACACCGTAATTGAGAAAGCCATATATTTTCCTCAAATTGGACGTTTGCAGGACCATACATCTGTAACACAAGTCTCGCGTAAAACATATAAACTGGTTTACGATGAACGCATAGTACAGCCTGACTACACAATGCGTCCTTATGGTTATTAAATATATAAAACGCTGTGGAAAAACATAAAAGACGAATTAAAAAAAGTAAAACCCTCCCCAAGAAATGGTGCCGCCGCATGCTCAGCTCCTCGTGCTGGCACTGGGCACTGCATTTGCAGTGGCAAAGAAGCATGCAAAGTAAGTTATATAAGGTCTAATCACTTATTAAAATTGTGCCTACCTCCATAAGGAGCCGCATTTTCTAGGAAGGCGGTGTAGATTCTTTGAGCCAGGCTGCAATGAGTGCATTCTCAATATTAGAAAATGATGAAAATTCTTTAAGTTTTACATAATTGCTTTGCGCACAATGCTCTAGCGAAATAAATGTAGTTGAAAAGAATAAGCACATGTTATACTTTTATTTAGAAGACGGACATCGTCCTAAGCCTATTAATAAAAGCTTTGCGGTTGAGTGTAAAGACTGTACTTTAAAAAACGTTCAAAATCGTTCAAACTTGAAAATTGACGTAAAGTTTTGCAAAAAGTGCTTGTCTAAATATTGCACAGTCGCAAAAGGTAAACACGCTTTATATTTCTATTAACTAATGGAAAATATTTATTATGAGCCAAAAACGGGTTACACAGGTGTGGACCCTCTACTCAAGCAAACCAAGTTAAATAAAAAACATGTAATAAAGTGGCTAGAGACTCAGCCAACTTAAACATTGCATAAGCCAGCTCGCAAAAAATACGCACGTAATAAAGTTATAGTTTCAAGAATCGATGAGCAATGGGCAATAGATTTGGTTGATTTGCAATCGCTAAAAAAACATAATAGCGGTTATGCCTTTCTATTAAATTGCATTGATGTCTTTAGTTACGGAAAACCGATGAGATCATTTGAATTTTGACATTAATCTGACTGAGTTTAATGTAAATTTTCAAAATGAGGCATACTTTTAATGTAAAAATTCAAATAATGTTTGATGTTACATTTCAAAAAGATGAGCCTTATAACTTGAAAAAGTACATTAATTTTAGCGCAGTATTTTGGAAAGTCATATCGTTTCTGTTCTGGCGAAACGATGCAAATTCAAATAATGGTTCTCAAAGATTCATGTAATAATTCGATATTTTGGACCTCTTTGATTGAAATCGCAGATCAAAGTCGCGCATCCTTCGGTTTATAGAACGTTCTGTACTGTAAGCTATAGTGACAAGATTAACCCAACTTTTCAAAAAGACATTAATCTCTTTTTCCAAAACCAGATTGATGTAATTTTTCAAAACAAGATTGATGTAACTTTTCAAAACAAGATTGATGTAATTTTTCAAAAGAAGATTGATGTAACTTTTCAAAACAAGATTGATGTAACTTTTCAAAACAAGATTGATGTAAGTTTTCAAAACAAGATTGATGTAATTTTTCAAAAGTCCTTGAAGCGAAAATTACATGACCCTATAGCAAAATCCGATAGTTACTGTAACCGCGCTAAATTTGCATACCAGTGTTGCCAACAGGGTTGCCAAGCTTGAGTTTTTGTATAGTTTTTGAGCTCTGCTTTTTTTGCATTGCGTTTTTGCGTGAATTTTTGACTTCGAGATTTTTCACTGAAAATAGGATTTTTGTACTCTTTTTAAACAAAAACGGCCAAAAAACGCATGTTTTTTCTAAAAAAAATCGAGGATTTGATAGCTCGAGCTCAGTGCCGAGTTTGGGGAATTTTTTTAATATGGTTTTGTCTCCGATTCTCCTAAAAATACTTTTTTCTGATAGATCTCAAACACGCTGAGTCCAGAAAAAAGTGTTTAGGGGCTGACGAATATTTGTGGCTCATCGAACATTCAAAAAACGTGATTATCAAATTGTTCTTAAGGCTCTATCTCCACAAATATTCGTCAGCTCCCAAAACACTTTTTTCTGGACTTGGCGTCCTCTAATCTATCTGAAAAAGTATTTTTAGGATAATCGGTGAAAAAAATTTTTGAAAAAAAAAATTATGCAAAACCCCATTTTTAACATATCTACATTACAGCTCTGATGTTAAAAAGCCAAAGCAGGTTGTACTCGATTTATCAAGGTTATTGTTTTGGACTTGCCGCACATATCAAATTGGTGCCAGCTGATGGTCTAAGCCTGAGACAATTGGGGCAAAAATTGCTGAGCGTGCGCAGCGAGTGGGCAATTTTGCCCCAATTGTCTCAGGCTTAGACCAACAGCTGGCACCAATGTGAATACACTTCCTAAGCCTAAGCCTAAGATGTCCGTATAAGCAAGCTGGTGAGTTGTGGGCATGTACCTATTTGCCAAAAATTTAGCTGGCATGGATCTAATCACCGAATTTTATCTAATATGATTTTTTCTCAATTTTCCCAAAAACAGTGTTTTTACGCTTTTTTAACCTTAGATCATCAATGTAGATATGTTAAAAATGGGGACTTTTGCATATTTTTTTGCATAATTTTTTCAAAAATTTTTTTTCACCGATTCTCCTAAAAATAAATTTTTCTGATAGATTCGAGGACGCTGAGTCCAGAAAAAAGCGTTGTGGAGCTGACAAATATTTGTGGAGATAGAGCCCTTCAAACTTTCAAAAAACGTGATTATCAAAATCTTCTTAGGGCCCTATCTCCACAAATATTCGTCAGCCCCCTAAACGCTTTTTTTCTGGACTCAGCGTCCTTGAATCTACCAGAAAAAAGTATTTTTATTAGGAGAATCGGATACAAAACCATATTAGAAACTTTAGCCCGAGTTTGGCAACTAACATTTATTTGCATTGCTTGCCAACCTGAATAGAGATTCGAATTGCTAAATGTCCAATGGAAGCGAAAATTATTGCTTAGATAATTAAAAGAATTAATTTGAAAAAACGCTATTCATTTGAATACATATTTAAACTTGACTGACATTTATGAGATTTTTTAAGTTTTTAGTCTTTAGAGCAATGGGGAGGTGTGACCGCCTAGTGGCAAACGTAGGCCCATATCCGGATTTTGTTCCCGGGGGGGGGGGGGAGGAGGAAACCAAAATTTTTTCAGAACATAAGGTGGACTAAAGGGTGAATTTTAGTTTGCAAATGTTGCTATCCGAATTTCCTAGATCCGGTGAGAATCCAATGTAAACAAAGTAGGTATATCTTTTTTAGGGTTGGGATCAGAAGTTGCGCGCTTAAGCGCCCCGGTAAGGTTTTGTAAAAATAGCACTTTAATTTTGAGACAAGATATCAAAATGTTTACAAAATTAGCCAAGTCATGGTTCTGAATTTATCCTGAAAAAGGTCAAAGTTCATTAGCAAAGGCATACCTTATCATTGCCAAAAAATTGCTGTCATTCTTGCTTCTTGAGCAAATCTCATTTGCTGCATAAAACCTGTGAAGAACACAAGACACATAAATGCAAAAGATGCTTTAGGTTGTATAAAGACTAAAAATTAAGTGCTGGAACCGCACGCTTGGAACTAAATAGGGTATTCCTGTGCAGGGCCATATTCAGGATTATGTTTTGGAGAAAACAGGAAAAAATTTTCTAAAAACGTTAGGAAAGACCAAAAGATAAAAAATTGAAAAAGACCATTAACGATCACTAGAGCTGCACACTTTGAAAGTTTTACTGTGCAGAAACCCTGAATATGCTGAGAATTCAAGAGATTTTTTCAGGGCGGGGGTATCTGGGGTGGCGCGCTCAGGGGCAGAGCTCCGGTAATTTCTGTCTGGATTGTAATGTTAAGATTTTCATAAAATCAGTCAAACTTTGGTACTGATATCAGTCTAAAAATAGTCAAATTTCATCAATAAAATTTTTCATTGAAGCTAAAAAATGTCCATAATTCTCGCTGCCTGCATGGTTCTCAGTTGCTGTGTAAAACTTGCGATAAATGGAAGTCATATGTAAACTATGGTTTAGGTTGTTCAACAATCGAATATGTCATGTTTTAAGTGCAGCGTTGTAATAATTAATGATTGAGAAACTGGCGCGAAGCGCAGAACATTTTCGCCACACAAGAACATGGGGGTGAGGGGGTATTAATCCCCTGAGCTTTGAAAAACTGATAGCTTTACAGTGATTTGGGCTGAAAAACCATTGCTATATAGCTTTTTTGGGGCTCAGAAAATTAGCTTTATGGCCTTTTTTGGCTCAGAAAACTAGCAGTATAGTTTTTTAGCTTAGAAATGCTATATAGCTGTATTGGCCCAAAATAGTGCGCAAAATTAAGGATTTTTGAGCGATTTTTAGCGATTTTTGGGTTAAAACAGCTAATATTTCCGCCCAAGTCAGGGTTCCGCCCCCCATACGGGTACCGCCCCCCCCCTTAGGAAAGTTCTGGATCCGCCACTGTACATATATAGCTGTTTTATAGACTCCAAAAAGAGCTTAATAGTTATTTTTAGTCGGAAAGGCTATACAACTATGTTTTTGAATCAAAAAGGGCTATATAGCTATGTTTGTGAGTTCAAAAAGGATATTTATCTGCTGAAAATGCTTAAAAAATAATTGTTCTAATGTGATACTATTGTTTTTTGCTATAGAACTGTTTTTACGAAGCACATAGCTATCTACCAACTTTTGGTTTTCACCCCCTGAATGTTTGACCTAGCGCACCTATGATTTTTGCTATTTTTTGCTAAAAAAGCAAAGGGGCGTAAAAAAAATATCATTTTGGAGGGGTGATGTGCCCCTAATCTCCCCTTTTGGATACGGGCCTGTTTTTCTGGCAGGTTGACACGTACCTAAGCCTTTTGTATGTAAATGAATTAAAAAGTGAATAAAGCTATGTCCAGTACCTGAATATCTGTACTTCACTTTTTTCCTCAGTTTTCGCAAGCGCTGTTTTATTGGTGTCATGTTTGAATTGTTTTAAGTGCATAGCCAGTTGGAAAGTGGGATTCAAAAATGACTGAATTTCATATTTATTTATTTCCTGCTTCTTAGGCTTAGGCTTAGTTACATGCATTTGTGACTGACCAAAATGTTGGTGCCAGCGTTTAAATTAAGCCAGAATGATGGGATGACAAGTGGAGCGAGCAACTCCAAGCAAAGGCCCGCCCCTGCGAACGCCCATGCAGCCGCCTACTTTTGACCCTTTCAGTTGCAAGGTAAAAGATTAATATGTATTACCTATCTATGGACTGAGGAGGGCGATCGTATTTCGGATTTCTCAAGTTTTATGTGTTGGCTTAATGACCGTGACAATACTTATTGTATGGAGTCCTGTTTGCTTCAGAAAAATATGTTTCTACTGAGTGCAGCAAAGATTTTCTGGTGTTAATTTGATGTTTTGAGTAGAGTCATGGTAGTAGGGGTAGTAGGTACTTAGTCTCTCCTTGATTATCATTACATCTCATTCTATGAGTAATTAAAACAATCTGAATTTTTTACGAATTTTCAGATAATTCTGTACCTACCAGCAATTTTCTCCCAAAGCCAAAATGGTGAGAAGATGCTGTCATATGCTGTACACTTTCAGATCACAGCACTAGATCTGTTAAATGATTGAAATTAGAAGTTATTCTTAGATTTAACTTGTAGAAACATTAACTTATCTATATACATACATGTAACGGCTCCAAATTTTGGGTGGGGTCTCTGGCTATTTCAAGGCGGGGGTCAGATGACCTCCACAGTCAATGAGTAACAAATGCATGGCCTACATTTCCTGAACTTGCTGTAAACCCTGCAGACACATTTTCGCTAAATACAATAAATTGTGAGCTGTTTCGAGTCGGTGAGTATACTCTTATCTCCAGACAAGTAACATCTCAAAACTGTGGGAGAGGATAGTCGTCTATTTTTAAGGGGACAAATGATGATCAATCAAAAAAGTCTGACTTTGGGGAAAATGGGGGATGACCGGCTTTACATGGGGGAATCCCTATCGTACATGTTATATGTAAGCCCATCTCCCTGAATTGGTGGCATATTTGGACTTTTTCGGACTCAATCGTAATATTAGACTCTAAACATTTCTAAAAATCTAGATGATATTCATATTCCTCAACCATTTATTTTTAAATTTTGCAGTTGTTGCTACAATCAGTAAAATATTTAGCTCTTTTACTTTATGAAAATCAGCACTCGGAATGTGGTTTTTAGGAATTTGTTTTACATTTATGAGAAACATTGGCCATTTAAATTTAGTGGAAATGAGGTAGACGGATTTGAAAGACGGAGATAAACGGACAAAACCAATTTTTAAAACATTCGGTGCTTTTACAATTATTTTAAGGCTTTTCTTTAATTTTTTAGTGATTGGGCTTGCAGTGATTTTCGTTGATTTCTGGATTTCCAGTTAAAAAAAACGTCGGCATACAGGTAACGGCTCAAAATTTTACAGGAGGATAGCGGGGATGACTGATTTTTAAAAGGCACCTATAAACACAAATTAAGTGTTTGTGCAAAAATCGGAGGGGGAGGGTAGAAAATAATTGCTTTCATTAAATTGAGCCTTGTATTTAATGATTGATGAATTAAACGAAGCACTCAAGCCTATATCTAGCAGCGTAAAGAGTAATTCACACTTGAATTTTTTTCAGAATTCTTCAGGTAAGAAAGCTATAATTCTCACATTCCCCAGCCTGAAAGTCAGGCTCGTATCCAGGATTTGGTTTTGGGTGAGGGGCCATGACAAAAATTCTAAAAAACAATGGGAAACTAAAGGATGAATTAAGTAAGATGATTTACGGACACAAGAGCTGCAGAAATTGTAAATTTTGCTTACAGATGATGCCATAAATAAGGGAAGAATCCAATGGACACCATCTTTAAAAAGCTCATTTTCAGCATATAACCTATACAGAATGGACGACATTGATGCAAAATATGCTTTAAATTGTATAAAGATTAAAAAATGGGGTGTGTAAATCATGAGCTTGTGACTAAATAATTTTCAAATTTAGCGCGAAGCGCTAAAATTTTGTTTGCGATTTTTGACCAAAAAAGGAAAGGAGGAATAAAGGAAAAAATCATTCACATATTTCATTTTGGGGGGCACGTGCCTCCTCATCCCTCTAGATAGGGACCTGCTGGAATTACTCAAATTTTCCCCACTTTGCACCATTATTTCAATCAAAACGTCATTTAAGATACCTATTTCAAATTTTCTCTATAAAACTTTTTGTTAAATGCAAAATTTAATTTCAAATTTGACAACCTGCATGACTTGTCTGTCGAAAATTAAGATAATGTCATAAATGTGTATCTAGTTATTATTGCAAATTGTTAATGGGGAATGAAGGAAATTGGTCACCCTATATTTATCCGGGATACATTAGGATCGGAGGTACACATACACAAAATAGAATGAATTTTCAACGTTTTGGACCATGTTCTCTCTATCAAAATAATTCTATAGTATTTTCCCCTTTGCCCAAAAATAATTTTGGAAGTTAAGATCATGGCTTGGAAAATTGTGGAAATTTTTTCCTAAAAGTTTGAATTTTATGAGCTGAATGGATAGAACATGTTTGAAAGTCAAAAAAAATTCACCTCATTCTGTGCATAGATACAGTGGCGGATCTAGGATTTTCTCCTGTACGACAATGACAAATTTTATTTCAACTACTACCTGAGTAACATTCGTCCAGAGAGGTCCACACAATATTTTTTGATATTTTATTGTCGTTTCTGCTCCAATTATGACACCTGTTTGTAAGAATTATCATTTAATTTTTTAAATTTCATAGCTTAAGAATAATAGTAAAAAGAAGAGAAAATTCAGAAATTGAGATAAAATAAAATTTTAGCAACTTAAACACAAAATGGAATTTTTCGTTATTTGTAAAAAGTCTTACTTAATCAAATGCTAAGCAAAGGTGGGAGTTGTACGAGGGGTGTCCCATAAGTCCTTAGGTTTTTCTGCAAAAATGGACCATTGTTTGCCGTTTTTTGTCAGAATATTAGTTTGCTTATTTTAGCAAAACTTGCAAAATTTCAGTCAATTTCGCCATATATTCTATAAATTATTTAGATTTTTGATGAATTTTTAGCGACTTATTTTACCCCCAATTTTTGAAAATTGAACTTAGTGAAAAAACAACACTCTTCGTTTTGATGCCAAAATTTCAAAAAAAGATCGGCATGAATACTAACATACAAGAAGGTAGCCTGGTCAATGCTCTTCTTTTCAAACGGCATTCCACATAGAAACGCCATCTCTGTATGGAACAGGGTTTCCAGAATCAAAACAACCCATTTTCAGCGACATTTGTGAGGTTAGGTGCACCTGATTAGTTAATATTAGCAGCCGATTAAAAAGCCATGGTGGTTTCCATAGAGAAAACACTCAGGACAGTTCATTTCAAAATTCAGTTAGCTGTGATCAACAGTTTGAAAACTGTAGGAACTTTTGTGAAACCAAAAAGCCAACTTTTTTGCAGTCGAAAAAAAACTGTTGAATGAGACAATATTTTGCCTATTTTCTACCGATCAGAATGAGCCTAATTAAAACGGCTCCACAGTGAAGAACAGTAGACTCCCTGCTACCAATGTGTTCAATAAAAATCTGTATACGATTACTGTAAACAAAGTGAGGAATGAAGAACCATTTTGAGACACCCTGTCTTATTACTATTTTTCTAAGCCCAATATTTCCTTCAAAAGGAAACGAACGGAAACAAAATTTTGTCAATATTCCTTAAAGATGTCAGGGTACATTCTAACCAAAAATGGCCTGACAGAATCAATTTCCCTGTAAAAAGCTAAGGACTTCTGTGACACCCCTCGTATGACTGCATTCCTTGACCCTAAGCTGAATTATTGGCTTTTTTGCTTCAGTCATTAATTTAGTCAGCCCGTTCAAGGAAAGACAATTCTACTTCTTGTGCCTACTATGAAATGCATCTACTATGAGTAGATTAGTACTCCTATTCTTGTCCACATACTATACACTGTCTATTTTAGAGTTCAGTCTTATTTAATTATGTTGTTTGTTTTTTAAATCAGGCAGGGAAAAATGATAGGGACATGACATTGAAGTGGGAATTATAGGAGGAAAAATGGAAAATTTATTGGGAAAAACAGGTAAAATGAACTTTTAACCTTCATAGACCAACTGACCCCCGGGCAGGCCATGCTGTGCATCTATGGTCTTGATTGCAGATTAGAAAAATCGGAAATCCAAGGAAAGTGAGAAAGAAAAACGACTTAAAATAGACATTTTCGTCAAAATTGGTTGTAATTGTTTGAAAATACAGTTTTACGCATTATTTTATGATATTTAAGCATTCCAGCTAGTCGTCATTTTCGGATAACAAGCACATTATTGTTTGATGTTGTTCTAGGATCGTCAGATGCAAAGCCAATGCATCGAAGAAGTACTTCTTTCTGAATTTGACGGACACCAGGTTGACCGAGGCATCCAAGCACTTTCGACTTTTTCAGCTCGACGACCTCAAAATGGAAAAAGCTTACAAGACAATGGAAATAAGAAGCACGATTTCCATGTTGTTGTCTCTGGATCGCAACAAAACAAGAAAAGCTACTGTTAACAGGTAAATTTGAATGCAAAAGTTTGTTATAAATAAGTCTAGGCTATTTTTTTCTTGTATTTTGTTTCTTAATTAATTTTGCACATTTCTAACATTTCTCATTCAGCTGTTATACTACTTGCGGATATAATTGATATTCTCGGTCACTTAATGATCAAATTTTTCCAGAAAGTGATTGTTTGGCTGAAGACTCGTCATTCATCGACCGTGAGGCCAAGCAGTGCCAGAGTAGGTTGTTTTGTGCTAAAACATTGATTATTAATGGCGTTTATGATATGAATTTTTTTCATAGTCAAAGGTCATTTTAGATCCATAATTTGCATTAATTTCCTGTTGCATTAAATTTTAACTGTTCTTATGTTCTAGTTTGTTAGTTCCACCATGTTTTCTTTGTATATTTAAAAACGTTGAGAGTTGAACAAAAATTAGTTTTTCCAAAAAGTGTCTTATCTTAATATTGGTACTTTTTATATTTATAAAGTCGCTTTCTAATCAATTTTTTCCCTGGATGACCACATTAGTATACTTTTTCTTGTATCGTTACATTACTTTATGTTATCCTTGTTTATCTATCTTTTTTCCCGTGAATTATTTTTTTGATTTATTTTTTTCATTTTTCTCTTCTTGTCATACATTGCTCCACCAGACATGAGCAATGGGAGCTTGAAGGGTCTACTCTACACCCCTAAAATGGATAATGTAAAATTTTCTCAGCAATAACAGGCAAAATAAAGCCCAAAACGGATGATAATCCAAATTTTTCTCGAAAAGAGCTTGAAATTAACTAGATACTGCAGCTTTACTTAATTTGTACGCTATTTCACTGCGTTGACCTTATTTGAAGTCATAAAGCTCCGAACAAGCTCAATTTTCGACTCCCCAGACTGTTCATCAGACCCGGTCTTAGGCTTTTGGGGGCCCTGTGCAAGGAAAAAATTTGGAGGCCCCTTGGTCTGGTGGCGGAAAACAATGAATACAAGCATGAGGCTAAACCATGACTTTTAAAAGTATCTGCTTTCATTGAGAAGTTATCAATCTGTTTCATCCTAGATGGTGAATTCAGAATTTTTGTGAAACACAACATCCCAACTTTATCCTCAAAGAGTCAAAAATTGGTACAACTTCGGTATTTACGTACAAAATACCGGTTTTTGCCGTTTGAAATTTTTATTTGTTCAAAATTATTTCTTGTGCAAGATTCGAAAACTACTAGAATTTTAAACAACTTTCGCAGAATATTCTGAGCTGAAGAAGAGCCACATGGACCTCCTAGATAAAGGGGATAAGAGTTTTAAAGTCAAATAATCTTGACAACTAAGTTAGGCCAAAATCTTGAATTTAGAGTTTCTTAAAAGAAAAAATGAATATTTACTTTATTTTAATCGCAAAAAAATATGTCGTTCAATCCTACACTAGGCGCCATAAAATTTCGCCATATTCACGATGCCTTAATTAAAATTGAGCGCTTAGGAGACAGAAATCATACAAAAACTATAAATCTGGCGCAGAGCATCTAAAAATTTTGGGCTTGTTGGCTCAAAAATGTGTTGAATCTATTCTGATGGTCTTCGAAATGCATTTAAGAATTTGCACATTGCGCTTTTTCTCCTCCGGGGGACTCTCATAGGAAATACTCTTCATTCAAAATTTTGGAGGACTGATCCCCCAGTCCTCTATTTGATACATGCTGCTGAAGCATAAGAATGATAACTTTTGCTGTCAAAAAATAATTCTTGAGGTAAAAATATACATAGCTTCCATCCTGACTGACAAAAATCTAAATCAATGTAAAAGATGGAACCCTTATTATGATGACCGATAGGATATAAAAGATCATTACAAGAACTATTTTTATTATCTTACTAGTTGAGCTGCCCGGCGTTGCCCGGGCTGAACTTAGGCCTGATAGCTATATGGAATTAATATGTCTCTTGTATTTTTTATTTTTCAAGACTTTTGATGTTTTTGGGATATTTCTAAAAAAATTGTTGGTACAAACCATATTTTATTTTTTGGATTTTTTTAAAATGTCTTTTGTCAACCATTTTTTTGATCAAATCCATATTTTTGACGTTACAGAATGGTTTTGAAAATTGTTTAGCCATAATCATATTTTTGATGTTCTGGGGTGTTCTGGAAATTTTTTTAATAAAACCCATATTGTTGATGTTTTGGGATGTTTTGGAAATTTTTTTTCGTCAAACCATATTTTTGATGTTTTAGGATGTTTTGGAAAATTTTTTTAATCAAACCCATATTTTTGATGTTTTGGGATGTTTTGGAAAATTTTTTTCGTCAAACCATATTTTTGATGTTTTAAAAATTTTTTGTTTGTTGTAGCAAAGGGTGTCATATATCACGTGATATGTTATAGCTGATGGTATCTCCTATCTTATATCACTGCATGTTATGGCACAGACAGGGTATCTATACCAAACCTATCTTATAGCATTGCCTATCTCGTAGCACAGGGTATCTTATATCCCATACTATCTTATAACATTGCCTATCTTGCAGCTCGGGGTATCTTATATCACTTCCTATCTTATAGCATTGCCTATCTTGTAGCACGGAGTATCTTTTATAACGTTCTATCTTATAGCATTGCCTATCTTGTAGCACGGGGTGTCTTATATCACATCCTATCTTATAGTATTGCCTATCCTGTAGCACAGAGTATCTTATATCACCTCCTATCTTATAGCATTGCTTATCTTGTTGCACATAGTATCTCATACCATGCCTATCTTATAAAATTGCCTATGTTATAGCATCATTTGGTTAAACCCGTATTTTGATGTTTCACAGTGCCGACCAATGCTATAACATGTAACAATGTACATAGTGTCGCCAGGCATGCTCCTCTTGGCCGGGGTATCCCTATACAAACAGTATAAACTAATTTTTGAAAAAATAGCAAAAAATCGGCCATCTCCCGAAATCGTGGAGGCTTATAGCACAGGGGCCAAACCCTGCTCCATCCCTGCCCAGGGCCAATGGGTGCGTTTGTCAAAATTTCAAGATCGCTACGGCTCCTTCCCCCATTGGACCGACCTCGGCCCAAAATATCAGCCCACCAAATTTCATTGGGCCGGAGCCAACCCGGCACAAACATACGAACATACATACATACAAACAAACAAACTTTCAAAAATATATAGTAGATATCAAGTAAGTTGGGTCAATTTTTCGAAAAAATGTTGCGTCAAAGTAATTTTAAATAAAAATAGACAAAGTAAAACGTCAAAAAAGCGCTGTTTTGCACGTAAAAGGTACATTTGTAGACCAATTTTGACTGCTTTTGGAAAAGTTGTGCTACCGCCCTCCTTAAGAAAATCCAAGATCCGCCACTGCTTGCGCATATACTAAATTTCAGCTTACAAACTAACACTTTACTGGATAATACCTTTTTTGGAGCATATGTAACTACCACAAAATGTCAATTATCATAAGAACAGATTGTAAAAACCAAAAACTAAGAAAAACCGTAGGCACAAGTGAAACAGACTATAGCTGGCATGAGAAATTGGTGAGCAACGCCAAAAAATTTTTGAATTCACATAAACAGAGAGGTCACTTAGTGTCTATTTGCTGAACGGGAGCGTTAAAAAATGCAATCTCAGACGATTATGGCCAGTGGTGGATCTAGGATTTTCCTAAGGGTGGGCGGTACCCTGGAGGGGGACGGAACTCTGACCTGGCGGAAAAATTAGCCTGTTTTAACCCAAAAATCGCTAAAAATCGCTCAAAAATGCTAAATTTCGCGCACTAGCACCATTTAGGGCCAATGGGGGGATCGGCCGCCCCCTACACCCCGCCCCCTCTAAATCCGCCCCTGATTATGACGACCGCCCATTATCCACTATATTTTTCCTTGCTTAGTCTTTTAGGGGCCCTCGGGGGCCCCCTTGTGGCCCCGGGGCCCTGTGCGGTTGCACACTTAGCACATGCCTAAGACCGGGCCTGTTGTTCATGATATGCAAGTATATTCCCAACTGAACATAAACGGGTATTGTGCTCGAATCTGTAGTGCTTAATGTGAAATATACACATTTGTAGGACAATCGCATGCAGCACGCAAGATCTTGCCACTGCTGAACGATTTGGCTTTAAGTGAAAAATGCGAGAGCCAGGCGTGGGACGGAATTGAGATCCGACAAAACGTTTCTATCGTCAACAGGGGCGTCTTTACATCTAGGCCATTCCAGAGGGGCGAAATCATCTGTGACTATAAGGCTAACCTCAGCAAAACGTTGGCATTCAACGGCTGTCAAAAACAAGCAGCTGCTGGCGTGCATGGCAATGTAACTTTAGGCTTTATTTATCAATTTTCTACAAATTTTACTGACATAATTTAGAGAAATCACTAATATAATAATAATAATCATAATAATCATAATAGATATGTTTCTTTATCATGAGTTTCTACTCACTTAATCAGTAAGGACTTCCTTCAAAATTTATTAAAATTGCAAAAAATAGCGCAAAACTACCTTTTTACTTACATTCTGATAAACATCTTGAATTTTTGCGCCAAATATTCCTATTTCGCTTTCCCATCACTTTTTTCTTTCCTTTTTTGTCAAGTTTTTCTAGATATAGTCGAAATTTTCTAAATCCTTTCATGTTTTTATGTTCTGGAAAGAAAGAAAGTGAGAACATCATCGCAAACGTCTCAAATTTGTTTCAAAAATGACTTTTTTATGACAATGTGACGTTAAAAGCTTGCATCAGTGATCATTTGCTTAAAACCACATGGTGTTAATTGATACATGTTTTGATTTTTCTTTGCTCTAAAATGTTCTGCTTGCTTAGCTCGAAATTTCTGGGGGCTGGAGCCATAAATTTTTTAATAGTGCCCTTCTGGGCTGAAAACGATGAATATTCGATAAAAACACGATTATTAAGCGTTTCTGGTGATGCTGTTACTTTTTAGAACATAAAAACACAATAAAATTTGCAAAAAATCGAAAAATTGCACTATATTGACCAGAATATAGTCAGAAAAAGCGCCGAAAATTTTGCACTTTTGAGCCATCAGATCGCTAAAAAAGTTTAAATATGGACACTTCCGATGATTTTTCTGAAAAAGTGCGAATTCTGGGGGTGTGAAGACCCTCAAACCAAACAAGATTGTGTATGTTTGTTTGTCTCTCTCTTTGTCGTCAGAAAATTTCTAATTTTTCAATTTGGGGGTTTATTATTCAAAATTTACGCGCACATCTAGTTTGGTTGAACCGCAAACCAGGAGCAAGTCAGCAATATTGTTTTGAAGTTCAAGTGAGATGAGATTTTTTTCTGTTTTCGTTACTGAATAATTTATCTTTTAATTGAATGGCCTGTCATACATACTTGTAGTAGTAATTCCAATAATTTTGCTTAAATAAAATATGTAGCTACTTTTATGGAGGACCTCTGTCACATGAAGTTTTTCCTTTTTGAACAAAAAATCATATTCTTACCATGCATGGACAGCAGAAAAATTCTTAAATGTCTGGATGGGGCAAAACCCCAAAAACTGATGAAAATAGCAATTCTGACGTCCAACGAGAATTATCGATTTCTGAGGGTCCGCCAGATTCTTGGGGTCCTACACTCCCATGCCCATGCATGGTTACTGCCTTTTTATCCCTTTGATTGTCCTTCCATTGATCTCTTCGAAACAGAAAACCTTAAATGTCTAAGTTGTCGTTTTTTTAAACTTGATTAATATATTTTGAGGTATCGCCTGAACTTTGTGTTTGATGGCACGCAGTTCACGCTTGATGCGCACAGGGAGCCGGCTCCCGGACAGCCGCCGTCGTTTAGTCGCCTAATCAATCACTGTCATGGTCACAAGAGACCGTTCGCAAGGCTCCTAGGCGAAAAAGGCGGCAAAATTATGGTGCTGTTCAAAGCAACGACCAACATGGAAATGGGCGCACAGCTGCTTTGGAACTACGGCAACGAATTCACCAACATGCAGGGCAACGCCCTTGATTGCATGTGTGATAACTTTTTATCGTACAATTTTTTGTACTTTTGTTTCCCATTTCACGCAATCTTGCGGTTTCCGCATATGAATTTTTGCAGAACAACAGTTTTTCGTAATGCTTTTATGTTCCTATCAACAGGCATGTAGCTCTGGGGAAAGGAGGGGGTCCGGACTCCCCAAAATTCAGAAAAAACCGGAAAAATGGGACTTTTTAAACGTTATTTTGTGCTATTTTTGGTTTTTTTGGCTTAGTCCCCCTCAAAATTAGTGTTGATCCCCCAAAATAGGATGGCCAGCTACGTGCCTGCCTATCAAGCGTTAGGTTTGCCATTTGTTTTTAGTAAGAGCATTTCTTACGTACCTACAAGAAAACCACAAGGTTATGCTTAACGGACTGTTGTGTTTTTCTGCAAATGAGTAAAACTGGTACATTAATGCTCATTGACACTGAACTATACATATACGCCCTAGGTACTTGCTTTAGAAAGAAACTAGCTTAGATAATACATAACATGGTCGGGTTAGGTTATTAGTTATTATTGTAATTAGTTACTCTGGCTAGGCCAGAGCTTCTGAGCTAATCTTGAGCTAAAATGGCATCCAAAAACTGATATAAAGTTAAAATGGTGCGTGATAGTTTCGAGTCTTTAGAAAAGTTTTCCTTTTTCAGCCATTTCATGCCTTAATTCTGTTTGATCAGAAATTTTTATACTTTGTAATTTTGGGTTCATCATCACCCCACATGGGCTTAGCGGTCTGCGTTGTGCTTACAACTATATTCCTTGGAACAAAATCCTGGATACGGGCCTGCGTTTGCCACTAGACGGTTGCAGTTCCCCATAGCTCTAAAAACTCAAAACTTAAAAAGTCTCATAAATGTCAGTCAAGTTTAAATATGTATTCAAACAAATAAAGTTTTTTCAAAATAATTTTTTTAAACATCTAAGCGAGAACTTTCGCTTTCATTGGACATTTAGCGATTCGAATCTCTATCCAGGTAGGCAAGCAATGCAAATAAATGTTAGTTACCAAACTCGGCACTGAGCTCGAGCTATCAAATCCTCGATTTTTTTTTGAAAAAATCATGCGTTTTTTTGGCCGTTTTTGTTTAAAAAGCATCTAACATTGCATAGTACAAAATCCTATTTTCAGTGAAAAATCTCAAAAAAATCACGCAAACAAAGCAAAGCTCATAAACCATACAAAAACTCACGGTTGGCAACACTGGTATGCGAATTTAGCACGGTTACAGTAACTATTGGGTTTTGCTATAGGGTCAGGTAATTATCGCTTCGAGGACTTATGAAAAATTACATCAATCTTGTTTTGAAAAATTACATCAATCTTGTTTTGAAAAGTTACATCAATCTTGTTTTGAAAAGTTACATTAATCTTGTTTTGAAAAGTTACATCAATCTTGTTTTGAAAAATTACATCAATCTTGTTTTGAAAAGTTATATCAGTCTTGTTTTGAAAGGTTCCATCAATCTTGTTCTGAAAAGTTACATCAATCTCGCTTTGAAAAGTTACATCAATCTTGTTTCGAAAAGTTACATCAACCTCACTTTGAAAAATTACATCATTCATGTTTTGAAAAGTTACATCAATCTTGTTTTGAAAAATTACATCAATCTTGCTTTCAAAAGCTACATCAATCTTGTTTTGAAAAATTACATCAATCTTGTTTTGAAAAGTTACATCAATCTTGTTTTGAAAAAAGAGATTGTCTTTTTGAAAAGTGAGGTTAATGTTGTCACTATAGCTTACAGTACAGAACGTTCTAAAAACCAAAGGATGCGCAACTTTGATCAGCAATTTCAATCGAAGAGGTCCAAAATATTGAATTATTACATCAATTGTTGGGAACCATTAATTGAATTTGCATCGTTTCGACAGAACAGAAACGATATAACTTTTCAAAATACTGTGCTAAAATTAATGTACTTTTTCAAGTTATCAGGCTCGAGTTTTTAAAATGTTACATCGAACATTATTTAAATTTTTACATTAAAACTACGCCAGTAGTTATACCTGGCCCCATGAGGTGCAATGGTTAAGCATAGGCAATTCTTTAAAATAGCCTATGTTATAACATAGGCTAATGCTATAACATATACAATGGTTAAGGATAGGCGAGGGGTGGAGCCTTGCTCCCTGAGATAAGGGTCAGGGAGGAATGGTTAAGGATAGCCAATGGTTTGAGATAGGCAATGGTTAAGGATAGGCAGTGGTTAAGGATAGGACATAGTTGAGGAGTGGGAGGGGTCAAAATTGGCACAATGCCAAGCCTAAGTGTAAAGTTAAGCCTAAGTGTAAACTAATTGTGAATGTAAACTAGGTGTAAACTAAACCTAGCTGAACTAGGTGTAAACAAAGCCAACCAGGGCCACCCCTTTTGCCTGCGGGTCCTCAGCAAGGGAGGGGGAAGTCCCCTAAAATGTAGCAGTGGGCCGCTCTTGCTACCACTGACACTCAGTCTAAAAATTGCCTTGAATATGCCAAAGCATGGCAAAACTTAGCAGAAAAATTGTGTGCCAGGGGTCCGCTCTTGCTACCCCTGTCACTCAGTCTTGAATATATCTAAAATGTGTTAAAGTAAGACAAAACTAAGCCCAAGGATTGGATGTGAGTGTAAAGTAAGCCTAGCTGCGCTAGGGGTTAAAGTGGACCTATGCACAAAAGACGTGTTGATATATAGGTTTGACTTCCCGGTCCTTCGTCACTTCCCGGTCCGTCAAATTCCCGGTCCTTCGTCACTTCCCAGTCCTTCGAATTCCCGGTCCTTTGACTTCCCGATCCTTGCTTGAGCCGCAGAAAACGGTACCATTATACAGAAAAGATAGGACAACTTTTTCAACCAAATTTGAGAATTTTAGTACATTTAAGCGTATAACTTCCGATCAGCTGGTATTTGTTAATGAAATAAATAGCACAAATGATCACAATTCATTTAGCTAGCTCAAAAATAGTCCATCTTTTATGTTATAACATGCCTACAGTGTGACAGTCAGTCAAAGTTGATGAACCTGCTCACCATTGAATAACTCATTTCAGTGAAGTGAGGTTTTTTGAGATGAATTCAAGAACCACTGAACGGATTTTGATGAAATAAAGTGTTTTAGATATACAATCTTGGAATGAAACTATTTTGCCAAAAAGTATAGCTAGCCTATGTCTACAGTATGCTAGACTCGAAAAAGTGCTCAAACTTTGCTTAGTCACTACATTAAGTTTCATATTTTGGAAAATAGCAAAATAGTTAGATATTTTAGTGCTCTAAATTTCACTCTTTTTTGTTTTTCGTGTTTCTGCATAGTTCGTCCTGCAATTTCAATTGAATTTTTTCCAATATGGCTGCCCTCATAAGGTGTGCATTTTACTCGCGCTATTTTTTCATACTTTTTAATGTTTAAGCACATTTTAGAAACCCCCAAAAAATCTTGTTTGAATGATAGCCTATTTGTCTGATTTACTAAAGAATTCCAGTTTTTCAATATGGCCATCAGAAAGGCTGTCATACTGTAGATTTTGATCTTTTCAGCTGTTATTCTGTGAGTTTCTGACATATTTCAAAAATTCATTCAGTAAATAGCTAGAAAATTTAATGTTCTCAACGAGCTATGTCTCATGTTCTAAATCCTTCTCGTTTGTTTAGGAAAGTTCAAAAACCTCAAAATTATTCATTGTATTGTGAAAATGCCGTGCATAGCAAATAATGGACCAATTGAGCTAAAGTCTTGGTTTTGGATCGAATCAAACATATGCTGTAGAGATTGTTGATTATGGGTCATGGTCGAGAAAATCTAGTAGTTTTACTGATTTTCGCTATTTTTACATCAAAATACACTGTTTTTGGCTCAAGTAACTCAATGGTAGTTTCTACATTTGTCTTGCAAAGGAGATCAAAATCAACTTATATACCTACTGTAAAACTGAATACATGAGGAAGAATAGCTCAAACTGATCATACACCTTGAACAAAGTGTGTACTATTTGTAGAGCTGAGCACAAAGCAGTTCACACTATTATGATTAGGTAGGTCTCCAAGGCTATTCTTCTATGCTGAGGAGTTTCACAAAACCTTTCATTTCAATACGATTAATGCCTCAGAAACATAATTAAGATGTATTATCAACTTTACTTGGTTCATGCACTTCTTTTTTATTTGTGTAACTTAAGGTAAAGTGTGCACTTAATTCAATTACATGTGAGCATTGAAAATGGCCTATAGGTTTTAGAACAATTAGAAAGAAAGTATAGGCAAACTGAGCAGTTTAGAAAAAAGTGTGCAGAGTTTCGAAAAAAGTGTGCAGAGTTTCGAAAAAAGTGTGCAGAGTTTCGAAAAAAGTATGCAGAGTTTGAATAAAAGTGTGCAGACTTTTGAAAAAAGTGTGCAGAGTTTCGAAAAAAGTGTCCAGAGTTTCGTAAAAAGTGTGCAGAGTTTCGGAAAAAGTGTGCAGAGTTTCGGAAAAAGTGTGCAGAGTTTGGAACATTTTTTACACGTCATAACATAGGAACTGTACAGAGTTTCGGAAAAAGTGTACAGAATTTCGGAAAAAGTGTGCAGAGTTTCGAAAAAAGTGTTCAGAGATTGGAAAAAAATGTGCAGAGTTTGGAAAAAAGTGTGCAGAGTTTTGGAAAAAATGTGCAGAGTTTGGAAAAATACCGAGAATATTAAAACATATTTTGGGGTTATTAAAAATGTCATTATCATTCAGCCAACTATAGTATAATAGAGACATGTAGTTTAAGTGGGTCGGCCTGAGTTCAACACTTATTCAGGGCTAAGACTGACAGACGAGAATGATTTGGTCAAAAACACTTTTTGCTTTGACATAGTTTTCAAATAGATTATACAGGTATATTAGACTTAACAATTTGATGCCGTAGGCATGTCTTCAAGACAGAAACACGAGAATAAGCATTTAGTGTGGCCTACTTGGGTAGTGTGGCTGTAAAGTAATTTATCAGTCAGCCAATTTTCATAGAGATATTTATTATTTGCATACATACTTGCTAAATAACTGTCCAAGCTGTTTGTTGGCTATAATATTCATTGTTGCAACCCTTCATACATGTAGGAAAACATTGCATTTTCATGGACTAGAAACATAAAGACCACAATACTGTTAGGTAGTCTTAAACAATATACTACGTACAGTAGGCAAAGTCTGTTGAATTTATAAGAGTGCTTGTAAAGTTTAGAACATTTTTGTAAAGTTTAAAACATTTTTGTAAAGTTTGGAACATTTTTGTAAAGTTTTTAACATTTTTGGTAAAGTTTGGAACATTTTCTGTAAAGTTTGGAACATTTTTGTAAGGTTTGGAACATTTTTGTAAAGTTTGGAACACTTTTGTAAAGTTTGCAATATTTTTGTAAAGTTTGGAACATTTTTTGTAAAGTTTGGAACAAAGCTTGTAAAATTTGGAACAAAGCTCTTAAAAGTCAAAAGAAAGTTATATAAATGATCAAATATCCAAATTCAGCCACAATTAAAGGGGTATATTGCATCCAAAAATCCTTGTTTCTATAGCCTAACTTAATAAGGCAAGTAAAGCATAATGTGTACACGCTGTTAAGCATCTGTACAGAAATTTGTATTTGTGACACTGCGTTATCTGTCTTATTGTTAGGTCTTAGCAAGATATAAAGCTACTATTACACTGTACACTCAGAATTTTGCTTGTTAATTGATAATGAGCATGTAGCCAAAGCACACACAAAGGTGCCAGAAATACACAATACTATTCAAATTCCACACGTTATTGGGAAAGTGTGTGTTAAGCTTACTTGTGTTAAAATGTGCAATATTAAGTGCAACATGACAAGCATCAGGCTGCATGCTTTTGTCTATATTGTAAAATTATCATCTCAGTACTGCAAATCCTGATATTTGAGACCACCAATTTAGAGTTTTTGCTATACAAAAGCTAATTTGTGCAGAAAACTGCAAGTCTATTTATCTAATTCTGGCATCTTTTAAAGCTTATTTCAATTTCATTTTATAGGTAAAAGCAGAAATGTTCTACTTGGTGTCACTAAAATCATCTGAGAGTGTTAGACCCTAAGAAAGGGGGATCCCCCACCCCTATAGGAACCTGTGCTTCTCCAGGTGCAGAAGGAGAGGGGAGTAGAGATGTGCTGGGCCACCTTTTTTAGCCGGGGCCTGTAAAAAATTGACAAAATAATATAATCTTTTCATCAAATTTTGCAAGATATTTACACAAAGTAAGCTAGATTGGTAATATGGTTGTGGTGTGTTGTATCTATGATTAGATTAAATCAATTTGATGTATTTTTGAAAGCATTTGCTTCACATTTGGCATAATGGACAAAGACGTTTGAGGACAAACTGTCAATTAATGCACACATAACAAGTTGTCTGCTGTTGTATATGCTGGGTGCTTTGCAGCAGATAATAGGATCAGTGTGGCTCACTGATGTTAATTATAGCTTTTACATTGATAAAATATTGATAATGTTCTAGGCAAATGACTTTTGTTCTCTTCTTGCCTCAATAATGTTGCATGTGGCGTTTTGATGCCTATATGCTCTTCACATGCTGTAGGTTGCTGGCAAATGTCTTCTCAAATGTAAGCCCTGTGTATTAGTCTAAAGATTCAGAACTTTGTGTGAGTCCGGGTACACCCTTGAAATTTGCTTCCAAGAAGGGGTCGAGTTAGGATACTACTGCCAAAGCAGCATTGTCACTTCTGGCCAAGTACCCTTTTTCTGTTGATTTTGCCAAAAATGAGAATTCTTATCTAAATAAGTGGTTCCTAAATTATGGATAGTCAAGCAAAGAATAGAATGTGGGCAGTATTGTGTCATTATTTTTTAGAATCTTAAGATTTCCAGATTAGTTCAATCTTGAGTAATACTAACATAGCTCACTTACTATAGTATGCCCCAGCCACTGTATGTTTGAATTATATTTACATGGACGGTTTAGTGCTCTACAAATGACAGAATGACAGCCACTTGCCCCACTCAAGTTTCCTATTGAGTTACAGTAAATATGGTAACCACCTAGTATATCAGTACAATTAATGACAATAAAAATACACAAACCAGCTATGTGTGCCAAATGAGTCAATGATTGACAAACAGTATTTTGTTATTTGTTGCATGTTAAGTCAGTACACGTATACTGTATGATATACCTTGGTAAGTATTATGTCCCTGTGACCCCGGCTAGAAAGGCGGCCCAGCACTTCTCTACTCCCCTCTCCTTCTGCACATGGAGAAGCACAGGTTCCTATAGGGGTGGGGGGATCCCCCCTTTCTTAGGGTCTAACACTCTTAGATGATTTTAGCGACACCAAGTAGTTTATTTCTGCTTTTACCTTTAAAATGAAATTAAAATAAGCTTTAAAAGATGCCAGAATTGGATGAATAGACTTGTGGTTTTCTGCACAAATTAGCTTTTGTCTAGCAAAAAGTCTAAATTGATGGTCTTAAATATCAGGATTTGCAGTACTGAGATGATAATTTTACAATATAGACAAAAGCATGCAGCCTGATGCTTGTCATGTTGCACTTAATATTGCACATTTTAACACAAGTGAGCTTAACACATTTTCCCAATAAAGTGTGGAATTTGAATAGTATTGTGTATTTCTGGCACGTTTGTGTGTGCTTTGAGTGTACAGTGTAATACTAGCTTTATATCTTGCTAAGACCTAACAATAAGACAGATAACGCAGTGTCACAAATACAAATTTCTGTACAGATGCTTAACAGCGTGTGCACATTATGCTTTTCTTGCCTTATTAATTTAGGCTATAGAAACAAGGATTTTTGGATGCAATATACCCCTTTAATTGTGGCTGAATTTGGATATTTTATCATTCATATAACTTTCTTTTGACTTTTAAGAGCTTTGTTCCAAATTTTACAAGCTTTGTTCCAAACTTTACAAAAATGTTCCAAACTTTACAGAAAATGTTCCAAACTTTACAAAAAATGTTAAAAACTTTACAAAAATGTTCCAAACTTTGCAAATATGTTCTAAACTTTACAAAAATGTTCTAAACTTTACAAGCACTCTTATAAATTCAACAGACTTTGCCTACTGTACATAGTATATTGTTTAAGACTACCTAACAGTATTGTGATCTTTATGTCTCTAGTCCATGAAAATGAAATGTTTTCCTACATGTATGAAGGGTTGCAATAATGAATATTATAGCAAACACACAGCTTGGACAGTTATGTAGCAAGTATGTATGCAAATAATACCTATCTCTATGAAAATTGGCTGACTGATAAATTACTTTACAGCCCCACTACCCAAGTAGGCCACACTAAATGCTTATTCTTGTGTTTCTATCTTGAAGACATGCCTACGCATCAAATTGTTAAGTCTAATATACCTGTATAATCTATTTGAAAACTATGTCAAAGCAAAAAGTGTTTTTGACCAAATCATTCTCGTCTGTTGGTCTTAGCCCTGAATAAGTGTTGAACTCAATCCCACCCACTTAAACTACATGTTTCTATTATACTATAGTTGGCTGAATGATGATGAAATTTTAAATAACCCCAAAATATGTTTTAATATTCTCGGTATTTTTCCAAACTCTGCACACTTTTTCCGAAACTCTGCACACTTTTTTCCAAACTCTGCACACTTTTTTCCAAACTCTGCACATTTTTTCCATACTCTGCACACTTTTTCGAAACTCTGCAGACTTTTTTCGAAACTCTGCACACTTTTCCCGAAACTCTGCACACTTCCTATGTTATGACGTGTAAAAAATGTTCCAAACTCTGCACACTTTTTCCGAAACTCTGCACACTTTTTACGAAACTCTGGACACTTTTTTCGAAACTCTGCACACTTTTTTCAAAAGTCTGCACACTTTTATTCAAACTCTGCATACTTTTTTCGAAACTCTGCACACTTTTTTCGAAACTCTGCACACTTTTTTCGAAACTCTGCACACTTTTTCTAAACTGCTCAGTTTGCCTATACTTTCTTTCTAATTGTTCTAAAACCTATAGGCCATTTTCAATGCTCACATGTAATTGAATTAAGTGCACACTTTACCTTAAGTTACACAAATAAAAAAGAAGTGCATGAACCAAGTAAAGTTGATAATACATCTTAATT
This sequence comes from Mermis nigrescens, assembly GCA_036768485.1. NCBI lineage: Eukaryota > Metazoa > Nematoda > Enoplea > Mermithida > Mermithidae > Mermis > Mermis nigrescens. The sequence goes on from JAVLUZ010000340.1 coordinate 3,908,313, forward strand.
ATGTTTCTGAGGCATTGATTGTATTGAAATGAAAGGTTTTGTTAAACTCCTCAGCATAGAAGAATAGCCTCGGAGGCCTAACTAATCATAATAGTGTGAGTTGCTTTGTGCTCAGCTCTACAAATAGTACACACTTTGTTAAAGGTGTATGATCAGTTTGAGCTATTCTTCCTCATGTATTCAGTTTTACAGTAGGTATATAAGTTGATTTTGATCTCCTTTGCAAGACAAATGTAGAAACTACCATTGAGTTACTTGAGCCAAAAACAGTGTATTTTGATGTAAAAATAGCAAAAAACAGTAAAACTACTACATTTTGTCGACCATGACCCATAATCAACAATCTCTACAGAATATGTTTGATTCAATCCAAAACCAAGATTTTAGCTCAATTGGTCCATTATTTGCAATGCACGGCATTTTCACAATACAATGAATAATTTTCAGGTTTTTGAACTTTCCTAAACGAACGAGAAGGATTTAGAACATGAGACATAGCTCGTTGAGGACATTAAATTTTCTAGCTATTTACTGAATGAATTTTTGAAATATGTCAGAAACTCACAGAATAACAGCTGAAAAGATCAAAAGCTACAGTATGACAGCCTTTCTGGCGGCCATATTGAAAAACTGGAATTCTTTAGTAAATCAGACAAATAGGCTATCATTTGAATGAGCTTTTTTTGGGGGTTTCTAAAATGTGCTTAAACATTAAAAAGTATAAAAAATAAAGCGCAAGTAAAATGCAAACCTTATGGGGGCAGCCATATTGGAAAAAATTCAATTGAAATTGCAGGACGAACTATGCAGAAACACGAAAAACAAAAAAGAGTGAAATTTAGAGCACTAAAATATCTAACTAGTTTGCTATTTTCCAAAATATGAAACTTACTGTAGTGACTAAGCAAAGTTTGAGCACTTTTTCGAGTCTAGCATACTGTAGACATAGGCTAGCTATACTTTTTGGCAAAATAGTTTCATTCCAAGATTGTATATCTAAAACACTTTATTTCATCAAAATCCGTTCAGTGGTTCTTGAATTCATCTCAAAAAACCTCACTTCACTGAAATGAGTTATTCAATGGTGAGCAGGTTCATCAACTTTGACTGACTGTCACACTGTAGGCATGTTATAACGTAAAAGATGGACTATTTTTTGAGCTAGCTAATTGAATTGTGATCATTTGTTCTATTTAGTTTATTAACAAATGCCAGCTGATCGGAAGTTATACGCTTAAATGTACTAAAATTCTCAAATTGTGTGAAAAAGTCGTCCTATCTTTTCTATATAATGGTACCGTTTTCTGCGGCTCAAGCAAGGACCGGGAAGTCAAAGGACCGGGAATTCGAAGGACCAGGAAGTGATGAAGGACCGGGAATTCGACGGACCGGGAAGTGACAAAGGACCAGGAAGTCAAACCTATATATCAACACCTCTTTTGTGCATTAGTCCACTTTAACCCCTAGCGCCGCTCTGCTCACTTTACACTCACATCCAATCCTTGGGCTTAGTTTTGTCTTACTTTGGCACATTTTAGATATATTTATGACTGAGTGGCAGGGGTAGCAAGAGCGGACCCCTGGCACACAATTTTTCTGCTTAGTTTTGCCATACTTTGGCATATTTAAGGCAATTTTTAGACTGAGTGTCAGTGGTAGCAAGAGCGGCCCACTGCTACATTTTAGGGGGACTTCCCTTCCCTTGCTGAGGACCCGCAGGCAAAACGGGTGGCCCTGGTTGGCTTTGTTTACACCTAGTTCAGCTAGGTTTACTTTACACCTAGTTTACATTCACAATTAGTTTACACATAGTCTTAACTTTACACTTAGGCTTGGCACTGTGCCAATTTTGACCCCTCCCACTCCTCAACTATGTCCTATCCTTAACCACTGCCTATCCTTAACCATTGCCTATCTTAAACCGTTGGCTATCCTTAACCATTGCTCCCTGACCCTTATCCCAGGGAGCAAGGCTCCAGCCCCTCGCCTATCCTTAACCACTGTATATAATATAGCATTAGCCTATGTTATAACATAACCTATTTTAAAGAATTGCCTATGCTTAACCATTGCCCATGCTTAACCATTGCACCCCAGGGGGCCAGGTATAACTACTTACGCCTTATTTTGAAATTTTACATTAAACTCAGTCAGAATAATGTCAAAATTCAAATGATCTCATTGGCTTTCCGTATGTAGTAAATACGCTTGGAGCAAACCTATAAAAAACAAAAGCGCCTATGCCGTTGTAAATGCCTTAAATCAATTTTAGACAGCGGTCGCAAGCCAGAAAAAGTGCAAAGCAACGCAGGCACTGAGTTTATGAATAAAAAGTTTCAAAAATTGGTGCAGCAAAACAGTATCGAATTTTTCACAATAAATAGCGAACTCAAGGCATCTGTTATTGAGAGATTTAATTGTACATTAAAAGAACGCACGTGGCGCTATTTCACAAAAAACAATACTTATAAATACACAGGCATACTGCAGGATGTATTAATGAATTATAATAACACAAAGCAACGCACTATTGGCAAAGAGCCAGCAAAAGTAAATTCTGAAAATGAAGCAGAAATTATGCAAAAAGCATTCAAAATTGATAGAAGTGATTTTAAATTCAAATTTGATATAAATGATAAAGTACGCATAAGTAAAGTGAAGGGTATTTTTGAGAAGGGCTTTGAACCGAATTGGAGCGAAGAAACTTTCAAAGTTGACAAACGATTAAAGAGAAAGCCGCCCGTTTACGTTCTAAGAGATACGATGGGCGAAAAACTAGTCGGTGTGTTTTATGAGCCAGAAATGCAAAAAGTTGACTTAATCGACGATGTGTTCATTATAGAGAAAATAATAAAAACGCGCAAAAACCATGCAAAGGTTTAGTTTTTTGTCAAATGGCGCGGTTATCCTGACAAATTCAATAGCTGGGTTAATCATATTGTGAAAGTATAAGTCTATATAAGAACTTGGGATCTAAAAATGTAAAACAAAAATGGAAAATCCTTCTGAAGTAACAAAAATCGAGAAATCTTCCGAATTAACAAAAGTTAAGCCTGAAAGAATGGAAAAATCTTCCGAAGTTAAGTCTAAAATTACTGTTGAAGATAGGCGCCCATTTGGTAGGAGTATTAGACCCCCTATCGAATTAAGTGCCCGCAATCTGCCTCGCCCCATGTATCCTCTCATGATTGAATTGTGCTATTTTTGTCAAAAAAGCAGCTGTGAAAGAGACTGTTTTGTGGCAGACTCGGGTCGCGTGTGTTTCTCAATACAAATGTGTCCAAAATGCATAGAGTACAATAGGGCGACACAGGAGGCAGGGTCTGTAGTTTTGCGCAGGCATATAGCAGAACAAAAAAACTCGCAGCTGAACCTGAAAAAACCCCTCCTTTCATGTTTCAATGAGTCATCCTTAAATCACCCTATTTTCTTTTTCTTTTTTTGATCGTTTTTCATATACATGATGATCCATCCTTGCTTGAGGATGAATCATCCTTCATCCTTAAATCACCCTATTTTCTTTTTTTGATCGTTTTCTATATATAGGATGATTAGAGAGCAGAAAATTTTTCAAAGATTTTTATTCTTTGTCTATTTTGATTTGGTGAGCAGTCGGTTTTGTGAAATGGCTCTCGGTTTCGAATTATTTATTATCTTTTGTAACGAAATAATATTAAATTTCAGACAAGGCTCAAGCAGCAACAATGAGCTCGCACATATAAGCTCGTACCTCTGGAATCGCCTTGATAATTACTACAAAGATCAATGGAAAATGGCTGCAAATTTACACAACAACCGCTATTAACTTAAGGGTAAGAAGAAATGACGCGGATTCTGGCAATTCACTATCATGCTAGGACAACAGATACACAATAAGGAAAACACTATTTTCAAGAAATTTGGGATCACATGCAACCCACTCATCAAACAACGTGGTTAAGTCCTGGTGATAGCACCATTAGCTCGCAACTTAAAGGCATAATATCTGCGTAATATAAAATCAAAAAAGAAAAAAAAGAAAAAACCAAAAAAAATGGCCTGCAGTGAAGCTCCGGGTCCACGTCCTGCAGGCTGCGCAACTGCGCAAGCAGCTGGCTAAGAGAGCTTAGCCTATATTAGAAATATCACAATTCATGCGTGTAGTAATAACATGGATCTACGCTTCAAACACCCATTCACGTGCATCATAGCTGGTCCAACAAAAGCTGGCAAAACGACTTTTGTTAAGCAACTCGTAGAACATGCAGGTGAGTTTATTTTTCCTACTCCTAAACATATCTGGTGGTTTTACACTGAAGAGCAACCTGAGGGATTTGAAAATTTTGTAACATTCATCAAAGGTCCTCCCGATTTAATTTTAATTAAAGAATATTCGCCATAGCTTGCAATTATTGATGACGTAATGCATGAAATGAATAATGAAATATTATTTACACGGGGTGTCATCACTGGTACATTTCTGTTGTATGTATAGTACAAAATATATTTTTAAGGGTTTAAGAACGTGTCGCATTAACACAGAATATTTAGTTTTAATGAAAAACCCCTCAGATCGGCTTCAAGTGCAAACATTAGCCAGTCAGCTTTACCCTCATAATCCTAAATTTTTTCTAGAAGCCTTTAATGATGCTACAAAAGAACCATTTTCATTCCTTTCAGTCGACTTGACTCAATCTATATCGGAAAACTTACATCTTCGAGCTAAAATCTTTTCAAATCGTTCTGTAGTTTTATACTGAAAAAGTATAAAAGAAATGTATATTATAATTTTTACTCATTCTTAAAATATGGCTCAAAAACGTTTACGCAAAAATTTTAGTTACATTGACATGCTCGCCAAGGCTAGACCTAAGCAGCATAGAGCAATATTACAAACTGACGATAATGATTTAATCATATGCCTATGCGGATGCATTCTCAATGTTCTTAATGGCAATATTACTTTAAAATCCATTATAGTTGAAAAATTGATTAAGCACAAATCGCTGCTTTGGCGTATAATTGATAGCAATGCAACGATTAACGAAAAAAAGAACTTGCTCGTACAAAAAGGTGGTTTTCTACCCATTCTCCTTGCGCCTATATTAGGAATTGCGGGTCAATTATTAGCGGATGCAATAATAAAACGATGATGCACGCAAAACAAGATGATTTCAGTACCGCACGAGTTAGCTGTGGGAGAAAACAAAAGCAATGTAAAATATATGTCAGATTTAGATAAGCATTTTGCAGGATAAAACATTGCCAATTGATGCTAAAGTAGTAAAATAATATCAAATTTTGCATAGGTATCAAATTGCTAAGCAAGATTCTGAAAAACCGCTTCAATTAGAAATTAAGGAATGAAATAATCAGGTTTCACGTGACTTACAAGAAAATAAAGTGATTGATTCAGTAAAGGAGGCAGTGTTTAACATGGTACCAATAAAGTGGCAAAAAATGCCATGTCGCTGTTACAATATGCGCGCACAAGTCCACACATCAGATGGTCTGACAAAGGTAAAATGATTATTGCTGGGAATAAAATTGCTGGTTCAAATATTGTAGATTTAATTACCGATTTTTCCCAAACAGGCAAGTCTGAGCTGGTGTAGGGTCGTTAAGTGTCCGGGCGGTAAAGTGTTGGGCTGGACACTTTACGATGCGGCAAAGTGTCCAGTGGACACATTACAATCAGCAGTAATGTGTCCCGCCTTGCCGTAAAGTGTCCAGGTCATGTTTTTCTTATTTTTTGTAACAGTAGGGAAGTTGCAGATGCATGTATGTACTTATTCAACAATAAACTGACTATTGTTTACGCACAATGCAATGCTGTGACCTTTGACCACTTGTTATGATCAAAAATTGTATGACTTTTTGGTTGCTTCTGATGCATAAATATTCTGGAGTTCATTTAAAATATTTGGCCGTTATCGAAAGTGCGTTGCGAATTGGAGGCTCTGATACTCCAAAGTTTCTGAAAAATATCATTGATTTTCGGCGCTTAATCGAAAGGTTGGTGAAATATTTGGAATTAGAATTATAGGAAATACTCCACATATTCCGCAAAGCGCCGAATTTTTAAGGATTCCATGTCAGACATGCAATTTTCCAATTTTTTGCACATTGTCTTCACCTTTCAATAATTTTCCGGCCACAAGGGGCTGGGCTGGGCGCCACCGCCCCTGAAAATATGGCCCTGTGTCTATATATATCAGCATTTTTACGTGACATCACCTGCTTCTCTTTATTTTGTTTCACTTAGTTACTTTGTCAATTCGCTGTAAATAAAATTTTGTCTTGGTACCTAATTTTGCATCATTCCCAAAATCATGCAGTGCAGCAATAAATCGTCTTTGCTTAATTGTTTCATAATCTTAACCAGCAAGAGCATTCCTAAATGACATTACGCTACACAAACATAGGCCGTACACTTTAAGACGGACCTGGACACTTTACCGCATCTTAAAGTGTCCGGCCGGACACTTTACGATGCCGGACACTTTACCGCGTGACAGGCTATAGGAGCCAACATTTATCTGCAAAAATTAATGGACGATTATGTGCCAAAATCATCTATTGTAAATAAAAAACGTTTAAGCTTACTGCAAGAAAAAGAGTTGTATGTATCGCCCGATATGTCTTCTCCCTCTACAATGGACAAAAGAGTTCATATGCAAAGCACACCAACAGACAATTATGAGGCGCTAACGCCACCAGCGCTTAAAAAAAGACAAAGTACGCGCAGTTTGTTGAAAAATTGGGCAAAAATAAGTCCATAAAAGACATGCATGCATAAAAATAACAAATTTTAAAAATGAGACAACAATTTAATCCCAAAAATTTTAACATTTGGCTCAATAACTATAGCGACCAGGCTTCACAGGTCGGCTATGGAAGTATGATTGGATTTAGGACAACATGTTACCAACGAGGCGCGGGTTTGGGTAACTTTTTTCGCTCACTCTTTCGAATGGCCATACCATTAATGAAATCAGCAGCGACTAGCATTGGAAAGCAGGCGCTTGCATCCGGTGCTCACGTAGCAGCTGATGTTCTGCACGGTCGACCTATAATACAATCATTCGAACAGCATGGAAAAGAAGCCGCATCAAATTTATTAAAACAGGCAGAGGAAGTATTACAAAAGGGACGTGGTCTTAGGGTGCGTCCAAAGTCTATAAAAGAACCTAAGCAAGATATATTTTCAAGTAAAAAGCAAAAACGAAAATGTCATTAATCGATTCACTCTCACTCACTAGTACAAAAAGCGAATTTGATTTTTTCACTGTTCCTCCTACCCAGGTTGCTGTGAAACGAGGTTATTGGGATGAAATCAATTTGACTAACCCGGTAACAGATTGAGGTCCTTACGGATTTCACATACCTCCCGATCCCCATTTTTTGCAACTAAATAAAAATTACATTTACATGCAACTTTCATTATCTCCAGGTGTTATGCTAGCAGGAGCAGATGGAAAAAATCCTGCCACGCCAGCTGTACACTGTAAAAAATATTTGCTCGATTTACGCCACAAAGTCGCGTGTAAATTGACGCCATGACTTTCGCGAGTCATATTGATGCGAGAAAGTCGGATTAACCCTATTCCTTAGTATAAGTGCCTACCTCACTTTATAACGCAGGAATAACGCAACTTTGTCGACAAGTTGACGTCAGTTGTATGTGACCTCAATGCGGAAAGTCGCGTAAATCCTACACAACCCTAAGTTAGAAGTGGCATTATACCTACACCACATTTGCGTGCAATTGCTTAAATAGTCGCGTAAATCCTACAAGGCCTTAATTTAGAAGTGGCATTGTACCTACACCACTTTGGTGTGCAGGCCGCGCAAAGGCTATGCATTAAGGTGGTATTGTATGTACGTCACTTTGTTGCTATATTAGCGTGAATCCTATTGCTCTTAGATACTAGGATGGCTTCAACCATACGCTAGTTCAATGCAAACTCGCATGAAAGAAATACTATTGATTTAAGTTGCCTTATAAATATGAGACTTTGTAAGCAAGAAACTTCACTTAGTTTAATTTTCGAGCATTGAACCTTCCACCCCATATTTCTTGTTCTAAAATCAATGAAAAAGCACATTCTTTGTAGCAATTACATTTACTATGACATCGACGATAAAAGTAGCTACAAATGCATTAAATGCTTTACAAAACGATAGAAAGGCATGAGCACAAGGTCAACGGTACAATTTGGTAGCAATTTAAACCAAGGCACGAACAAATGAGATCTATGTAACAAGCAACAATAAAATTTGCATGGATTCCTGTATAAAAGAAAATGTCGACTGAAAACGATGTCAAAAAGAACGTAATTTAGTGTAAAAACTACCGCTTAACATAAATTTTGGAATTACCAAATAAAATAATCAAAATGATTAATTTTTATTTTTATAGGTTACAAAGACAGATTTTTAGAAGAGCTAACAATTGTTGCACAACAACGATTTCAATTAATTCAGTAGGTACAATTATTATACGTGTCTGCTGCTTACACCAATATGTTATAATTCCACTGCTGCACGTTTTCAATTTAACACCAGGAATCCATTCGCATTTAAAGCATAACAAGGAGGTAAGTAGGTACCTAGGAAACGCGTTTTAACAATGTATAAACTTTATGCAACATTATATTACAGCGATCATTAATCTCAAATTTAAAGGTTCGTAGGCAATTTCGGATAAAGTCATAAGTGAAGTACCTAGTTTTTTCGACAAATCAGATGAGTTAAAGCATGCTGAAGCTCGTATGCATTTAAGCCTTCTCCAAAATCATGCGTCGGATCCAGTGGCGGATCTAGGATTTTCCTAAGGGGGGAGGCGGTATCCCACTTTCCCAAAAACAGTCAAAAGTAGGTCCAAAAATTTGCCTCTAACGTGCAAAGTAGCGTTTTTTCGGTGTTTTACATTGTATACTTTTATATAAAATCACTTTTGACGCAATATTTTTTCTTAAAATTTTAAAATTTTAGACAATTTTGTGCAAAAAAATCATACAATTTCTTTGACTTTAACAAAAATCTGGCGCAAAGTGCTAGGAGATTTGTGAAATTAAGGCGGATAGACGTCTAGAAGCAACTGCTTGATTTCCTGTATTTATAGCATTTGATGCGAAACATCGAAATTTTAAATTGAAAATAGAAGAAAAGTAAGCAGAAATAGCTGTTCCTGCTGTTAAAATTGTTTTGAAACCTACATGAACAGAAATGGCTTCCAGGCAGTGTTTTATTGTACAAGGTCCGTTTGTACATGTACAAAGATGGTCTCCAAAAGACTTTGTACATTTTGTACATGCAAATTTTTGTGTACTATAATGTAGTACAGTAGCGATTTTAGTGTGGAAAACAGGGTTTTCGACATTTGGTAGAGTATTGTAGCTAATTTCTGGGTCGCTAAGGGCAAAACTCACTAAGAATCGTCGTAAAATGGCGCAAAACGCCGAAAAATTTGACATTTTTCCTTTTTAAATGCAATTTCTGCCATTATAAAGATATATACAGTAACACACAATTACTCATTTTGGCGCAAAGCGCCGAAAATTTCTGCGAATTTCAGACCTTTTTTGCAGTTTTTGTCTTTGCAAAAATCTTTTTACATGAACAAAACGGTCCCGAAAAGTCTTTGTAAATCGGGTAAAAATCTTTGCCAAATGCAAACAAAAACCGTGCTTCCAGGTCGCCAAGAAAGTAAATAAATGTCATAAACAGGTATCATCCGGCGCGTAGCGCCCGGAAAATTTAAAAAAGTAACGCGGCTTCATAATGGCATGCATCTCTGTGTGACTCAACATACTGTAGAAAATCAAACTTTCGGCATTAGCCGAAAGCGTTATTTTGATTTTTTATCCAAAACTTCAAGCGTATGCAGATGAACAAGCGCGTGTGTTCTGGGTGGGTTCGGCTGACCCCCCAAGATTCAGCGAAATAGGACTGTTCAAGTGTTATTTTGTGCTATTTTTCGGCTTAGTCCCCCCAACATATGTAGGATGGCCGGCATAACTATACAAAGAGGGACCCGTACTTTCTACACGACGTAGTAAGTATATATGTGTTAATGACGGACCGTATATACTTTCTACACAACGTATTAAGTACTATAATATGTATTAATGAGGGGTCCTTACTTTCTATACAAACAATAGGTAATAATCAGTAAGTAGTAAAGCTTACAAACAGTGCAGGTACCTACCTACCTATTGTGTGTCACTTGCAAAGTACCTATGTATAATGCATATTGATTTGTGCAAATTAAAACTTAAACTTAAAATTACTCGCTATGGAGAGTTATTCTATTAGTACATACATATCTCGACTTTAACCGGAGAAGTTGACATCATAAAAGAAGGCAAGAACGAGACCAAAATGTGTTCTTTCACCTCAGATTTTTCATCAAAGCTGAGCTTGTGTGAACGGGCACCAAGCTATAGATATCCCATATGATGTTATAACCTTACGCAAAAAGCTCACAACACGATCATTATAGATTGGCACTGAGTTTGAAGTAATATGAAAAATATAAGCAACCAATTTTTCAGTTATCTATCGCTTAAAAACTTATTGAATATTATTACAACCTATACTGTTCGTATAGAAAGTAAGGATCCCTCATTAATATTATAATACTACGTCGTGTAGAAAGTACGGTCCGTCATTTATATATACTTACTACGTAGTGTAGAAAGTACATACGGGTCCCTCTTTGTATAGTTTTAGCGGATGGCCAGCTTCGTTCCTGTACGGACTACCTACATCTATATGTAGGTACCTATAGTCTGTTTCATTTATCCGAGAGCTTTTTCAGTAAATGTTTTCGGAGGTTACAGTAAGCCCTTATTTCTTATTTACTGTAGGTCGCTAGATCTGACTATAGCTGCAAAGTAGAGGAGGTTTGGTTTTTCAATAACATTTTAGCGGCATAATTTATTCTCTTCATCCAGCAGATCAATTAACTTACAGATAAAAATCGCGCATTCAACCTATCCTAGGTTGACACTTTAAACACAATAGACTAAGATGTAAAAAACGCCGCGAAAACCCGCATAGCTCAGTGGTAAAACCTCTGGTTGTAGTCGATGCAACCCGGGTTCGATACCAGCTGATAGCTTTTTGTTTAGCGCACTTGTATGTCCCAGACTGATTAAGTGCCTAAATTAAATTTATATGGGCGATTAATGCATTATAAATTGATGAAATCTAGCTACTCGCCCTCACTGAGCTGCCGAATTACAGTAATTCATCTTGTTTCGCTTACTGTAGCCCTTTAAATAATTGACTAAAAAGCTCTCGAATAAATGAAACAGACTATAACGTTGATAGTAATACCGGTCAGCTGGTGTCGAACCAGCCAATCTATATCAGCACTGACTCCCACCCAGCACAGTTCTACCGGTTCTTACTTGAGGACGGTTCTTCCTTAAATGTCATTTGTACTGCAATATCTGAGTATCAGCTGCTGAGACAGCTGTCATCCCTGACAACCGCAAGCTTATCTGAAACAGACTATACAATACACCTACATACTTATTCACCATTCCTGCTTCGATCTATTTAATAAGGCAACCTTCGAAATTCAAATTTATGTACACTTTACACATGACTACCGGAGCGATCGGCGCTTTACAGAAGCGTAACGAGCAAATCATCAATACATACGAAATCAATACTCAAAAGTGACAAAATAAGTCAACATAAATGTGCGCGGCGAAGTTAAGACCCAAGAGACGAGAATCTACACATTAAACCATTGAATTTTTTCTTTTTCTGCAATTTTTATGCGGAAGAACCCAAATGTCGGAGAATAACGTGTTATCCCTGCCATCCGTTTGCATGACAGAAAATTTTTTGGTGCATTAAGCCCCTGAGTTCGGTCACTGACCATCACATGAAGGCTTCTAGGAGGCGGTTTGCAGCCCCGAAAATTAGTCAGATCCCCCAAATCGACAAACCCTCCATAATTGAATTTTTGGCATGTTTTTATGCGATTTTCTGAACGTCTGCCCCATCCAGACCTTTCAACCAGAGGTCGCCTCCACGTATGGTCCGCCCGCAGTATCATTCAATATTTTCCTTCAAATAATTATCAATGATCGGCAGCATCTTCTCAAAAACGTCGAAAGATTTCGCTTTCTGAATCGTAAGTAAACGCAAGGTTTGAAGACACTGATTGCGCACTTCAGACTTTCCAATGTCGAATTTCCTAAAAAAGATATACATCTCTACATGGATACAGAAGGTCATGTTCTGACGGTGGGTGTAATCACAAAATCCCAGGAACAGATGCCTTTAAAATTAATGATCGCGGTTTTTCTTAAGCCTAATCATATGAAGCGAATTGCCAAAATAATTTACAAAACATTTTTATGTAGTGACCGCGTTTTTTGCACTTTTTAGCCCATCTTAACTGATACTTTTAGCGATAAAAAGTATATACATTGACGAATCCAACGAGATTACGATTATTTTATATCATTATGACAATTTTGAATGCCTCCTTTTGGTTTACATAGGACAAAAATTATAAATCGGCAGGGAGCGTTAAAAAACTTTCACTTTATCATATTGAATTAGCCCTCAAAAGAAATGATGCAGAAATGTTACGTGTACATACAATGTATAGCAAAGGACAATATATAATGTGGGTACATAAATACAAGCGTTTTATTTTTGAAAGGTAAGTAAGAATAATTAATTAGGCACGGGCTAAAATCATAGCATTTTCGGCTTTTCTCAATTAAGCTTACAAAATGATGTTACTCCTATAGACGTTAGCATAAAATACGCATGTACGCACATATGCATATTTTAGGAAACTATAACACCAGGGAGCCCGGTTTCGATTCCCAGCTAGCCAAATGTTTTCAGCTAATCTTGATTACTCTAACCCAATATTATCACATTCATTTTCACTACCCAAACTCAAATAAATTCAATTTAGTACCGGCCCCGAATTTTTTGCTTATTTTAATCGGGCATTTATAAATTACCTCAAAATTATGAGTAGTCTTATATAATACCGGGTGTCAAATAATCTTATGCACCCCTTGCAGCCGTAACGGTAAATATTTGATTTGTGAGCATAACAGCACATAACTAATATTTTGTACATCTATTATTTTCACTGAAAACAGCCTTAAAACGATTCTTGCATTAACATCGAAAATTCGCGAATAAATCTTTATTGTTTTCGAGCTTTTCAATACCAGTTTTGAATTATTCAATTGGATTTTTTCTGAAAATCAACCAGAAACATCAATCAACATAGCTTAAATATTTTCAAGCCAGAAAAATTAGGTATTCGGATTGTCTGGGCGATAAACTTATAAGAAAGCACGAAATGCACAAAATCTCTTTCAGAACAATTTTTCAACCGATCAGTCAATCACAGTCGGTCTCAGACGTGTTTTGCGGCCTTCCATTGCATAAAATAACATGAAAAGCTTTCAAGTCCTCTTTAATTTGGTTATAACAGATATTTCAACAGGAAAAGATCTTGCTGCGCGGATCCAGAATGTGTCAGGCGACCTGAGATCAGCTTTCTTTCTGTTCGTCATTGCCAGCAACTAGGACATTTTGACTTTCCAACGACAAAGTTCTGGGTTGCTTTCCACAAATAGCATAAATCATGTTTAGCAGTCTAGTTCCCAATGTCAGATACCCACATTTTACTTTCATTAAGCTTTTTAGCAACCTAACGCGTATTACAGAAGTCAGATACTGAATGACGTTCCTGTTTGCATGCGACGTCAATCATATGCATTTTTGTTCTCACAAGTTCCCACCATAATTATTTACTAATTTAGCCTGAAACAATACTAAATAGTTCCAAAATTGAAGAAGCTTTCTGATAGTATCTATAACACAATATATAATAGTTGTGGCAGCTAGGGGGTGCAAAAGATTATTTGCCCACAGGCACGTAGCTGGCCGTCCTATTTTGGGGGACCAACACCGATTTTGGGGGTCCGAGTCGAAATGGCCACAAAGCCGCACAAAATAACGTTTAAAAAGGCCTATTTTTCCGGTTTTTTCTGATTTTTCGGGGTCCGGAACCCCTCATTCCCCCAGAGCTACGTGCCTGTATTTGACACCCAGTATGTTTACTTGAGAACCATAACCTAAATAAATTAAGAGTTAATCGAACACGATAAAATCGTAAATCACTACCCTTTATACATATAAACATCTCCAGTACATTTATGTAGATTACTTATGTGAAAGTTTATTCAGTTTTTCTACCAAGCTTGATAAATATCTTTAAAAGATAATAATTTATACTCGTAAAATTGGCTCAAATTGAACGATTCGTTCAAATTCGCTGTATGACCATATTGACCAATTGACTCGGTCATTTTGCCCCGTATATGCCTGTTGATTAAGACTTCGTCTGTGATCACTCCACATTCTAAAATATGAGCTTGAAACACAATTTTTGAGAAGATCGGATATGAAGCCTGACAGTAGATCAAAAAATACTGAATCGTTAATGCAAAATCAAAATTATGGCATCGCGAACAATCTTTAGAGGAGCATCATTTGATTAATTCTGTCCAATGAGAGCGTACACTGCTCGCAGGAGAAAATTTAATAAGCTAGCGAATAGTGATTGTTTTTCAAGGGCAAGATTTCATCAAAAGTTAAAGATTCAAACGTCTCGTGAATTTGCAAACTTGTATTTAACAGCTGCGTTAAAATTTTAAGTCAATGTTTAATAGGTAAGAGGTATTTAATAACATATTATTTTTTATTAGATATACCTACGATGCTGAAGAGTCCGGATAGGCACTGTCGGGTGATTTCGGCTCGGAATAGCGTATTTTCAAACAATGTCAAAATTTAACTAATTAACACAACTACTGCAGACTGAATTCTAGATTTAACTCTTCCCTGATCACCCCAACTTTATGCATCTACTAATAATATTCATAAAACAGTAAAATGCGATAAATTAAAATCGATTTTCGTACTTTCGCAATACATTCGCAATCTGTGATGTACTAAATGCTTTTCATATTCTGTCGATGTATTGCTTTTCGAGCCGCAAATCGAGCATTCAATCTTAATCTGAAAAATAAGTTTGTTCAAAAAAATATTTGACTACGAAGATCTGCATACATACATATTTCAAAATGCACACAGTTAAAACTTTTCGGAAGCGGCAAACCGAATTTTCTTGGGGCTAAGTAAAATTAATAATTTTGCTCCATATTTCGAGTCAAATTTTCGTTTTGGCGATTTTTATTGAAGTTTATTGTTTCAGGACAAGGTCTGTACCTAACAGCTATTTCAAGTCTTTCATAAAAATTTGGGTAGGATCTGCATTTCAAAATATGTGAATGGCGTTAAGCCAACGAAATAATAGAAGCGAAGTGTTAGGATGAATGAATTGAACAGTTTAGTCCAATGCTTAACAAATGTGTATATCTACTTAAAATCATACTGCCAGCATACTTGGCACATTTTAATGGTTTGATCGATAGGATTCGGTCCAAAAATGGCCTGAGGGCTGAAGGGAGGGAGATGATTTTTTTAAGTTCCGGTAGGGGTTACCTTCTATGCCCCCTGTGCGCAAGTGTCTGCAAATTCAGCTCGTACCTAATTTTCTGATCTCAGTGATTGACGATACAAAGCTAAAAAGACATAATTGCATCATACTGGAACACGTTTCTTAAATTCTGAGTGGGGGTAAACCCAGTTTCCCCAGAGGAATTAAATAAGTACATGCGTTCTTTGAAGTCAAATTTTCGCTCTAGATATTTTTATCACATGTTCGTTATGCTGTCGAAAGATGTGGTCTGTAAGAGCTAACGAACTGAGAGACGGAAGTGATCTTCTATTTGTGGCCAAAATTGCAAGCATCTCGTAAAAATGGTACCAAAACGCTAATTGTTGTCCAAAATGTGGAGACGGGGTAAAAAATCAATGAGTTTGTGAAATTTTGACAACACCTTTGAGTTATTTAAATCTCAATGTTATCAGAAAGAATCACTTAAATTAATACTACGTTGTTTTATAAATACTTCATAAGTTAGAGAAACAACATCTACGCACTCCCTTTGGATGACATTCCTGATAGTGTTCAATAAAGTCGATCCTTCGATCGAACGTATATTTGCATCCTAATATCCAACATGCAATTTTCCTATTCCTTGTCCTGAAAGCATCGAAATTTACCCATTGAAATATGTTAAACCCGATCATATTCACAAATCACTCTAGGTATGTCAGTATGCAAATAAGCTACACATCTGATTTTATGAAAATCCGGATGATTCCAGACAAATTGATAATTTCCTAGGATTTAATCAATTTAAATGCAAAGAAGCGTGGCGGATGTAGGAATTTTTTAAGGGGAAGGCGGTTCCTCAACTTTTACAAAAACGGTCAAAAATAGGTCAAAATCTAATTCTCCACGCGCGAATAAGCGGTTTTTTAGGCGTTTTATATTGTATAATTTTACTTAAAATCACTTTTGACGTAATGTTTTGTTGAAAAATTTTGACAATTTTGCGCGAAAAATCACTGAATTTCTTAAGCTTCAATGAAATTCTGGCGCAGGCGGCTTAATTTCTTCTTCTGACGCGAAACGCCATAAATTTTTGATTGAAAATAGAAGAAAACTATGCTAAAATAGCTGTTTAGGCTGTTGAAATTGTTTTGTAACCTATTCTATGAGCAAAAACGGCATCCAGGTCGCCAAGAAAGTAAATAAATGTCATTAATAGGTATAATGCGGCGCGCAGCGCCGGATGAATTCGAGAAATTATGGTCACTGACGGCTAAAATTCATTGCAAATACACATCCAGTCTTTATCTCGCGAAATATTTTTGGCCAATGGAGAAAAGGGACGGCCGCCACCAACCCGCCCCTTAAATCCGCCCCTGGTAAAGGACATGCTATAAAATGCATTTCATTACGAACTATTCCGCACATGGACATATGGGGGTGTATGGAGGTTATTACCCCTACCTAAGATTTTTAAAAATCACTAACTGTCAGGCGAATGAATGGTACTACAAGACAATTCTTCATCTTGCTGCAAAAAAAGGCCGACATATGTATTACCTGAAACCCGTAAAAATATCAAACTTTCTGGTTTTTCGCGCCGTATTGAAAAATTTTTGTATTTTCCAACTTTAAAATCCCATGAATCTTTCCTGTACATAAAGTGCTACTGTGCCGTATTATACTATCCTTAAATTTACTTTTACCGAATGTACATTGACTTTTAGGGACAGTCTTTGTACATGGACAAAGAGACTTTAAACAACAAAAAAACAGAACTGAATTATTAAATGGCCACTCCTAGTTTCACCGCCGTTTTTCCATGGCTTCTAGCCATCACATACGAACATCATTTTATATATATTTGATTTTAGTGTCGATATAACATACAGCAGTGTAATGTCACCAATGAGGGGATACATGTCTTCGACTGACAAGTAGTTTGCCATCAGCACAACCGCTTGCTGAAAATTCAATCGAACATTAGGGATCTGAAATATGAATAAAGTCGCCAATTATACGTCTTCCAACAAAATGAAACACAGTTATGATATGAAAATTCAAAAAGTAAAGGGGATAATGGAAGATATATTTTAGATTGTATACAGATTATGAATAGAGAAATCGAAATTTGGTAGTGCACTACATTTTTTAAAGTCTCTATCAGACTATGGATGTCGAAAAATAACGAAAAAACACATTATCCGCACTCTAAAGCATTTTTTCTGCACCGAATCGCACGAAATTTCAATGCCTTGCACCTAATTCTTACATCCCCCCCAGAATTTGCACCAGATGTGAGAATGATGATTATCCGCCTAAGGTGAAGAGAGCAATAATTAATTAGGTACTGTCGAGCGATTCAGGACCAAACTAATATATTTTAAAGAAATTTTTACACAATTATAGCTTGTACACGCAACTTAATGTGGCAAAAATCCTGCAATTCACCTCTCTCGGACCAGAAACTCTCGATTTTACCCTCCTTGTAGACATACCTGGGCAATGGCCTGTGCTTCGCCCCGTTGCAACACTTAATTTTTAGGTTGGTTGGTCACTTTTCAAAAAAAGGTTGCCCCATTTTTGTATACTCGGATGCTGGTCCGTATTCAGGATTTTTTTTGAGGGGGCCGAATATTTTTGAAGTCAGATATCGTGAGAACTATTAGGAAATGCGAGAAATGAAAGGCATTTTTACAGTATCTTGGCGAGATCTACACAATGATTAAGAGAAATTTTTTTAAAAAATTTAACAAATTTTTACTTTATTTTATCCTCATACAAAACAAATCCCTATCGTTTAATTTATCTGTACAATTAATTTCTCATCATTCAATCGATAAACAATTTCTTAGCTTTTGTCTTTCTATTTAATGTTTGTTTTTTGCTAAGAAAATACAACGTGCAAAGCACTAAAAAATTTGACATTTTCTTTTCATGTCTAGCTCAAATTTGAGCGGTTATGAGCGGTGTTGAAGGCAGAAGATATACTCGTACATGAATAAAAAATAGGACCAAGAAAATTTTCAGGTTTTTTATGTCATAACTCAAATTTGAGCAGTTTTGGTCAGGCTAGAAGACAGAAAGTATAGCTAAACAATGTTTTTCATATCATACCTTAAAACTGATCAGTTTTGAGCAGTTTAAAAGATAAAGACTACACCTGAACAATAAATCCTGTGCAAAGCGCCGGAAATTTTGACATTCTCTCGATGTCTAACTCATGTTTGAGTGCTTTTGAACGATTTAGAAGATCATAACTATATAAACCATAAACAATAAATTCGGCGTGAAGTGCAGGAAAAATTTGCGTTTTCTTGCTGAAAATAACCCCAAAACCTGTTTTGACGATGTTTTAGACGCACTTCAGGAATTTATCATTTTTTCTCTCGGAAGACCCTTGTGGTATTCAAAAAAATTTTCGTTTCGGTAAGGGGCGGTCCGCTCTGGATACGGGCCTGCTCAGAAATCTTGAAATAATCAGTGAATACGCGATATTAATAACATTTTTAGCACTTCTTCGAAGAAAATATGCGATGAGAAAAAATAATTGCAAACATGCTCAATTTCTTAGTCGGACATAAACATCTATAATTAAATTAACTTCAAGGCTTGTTTGTCAACATGGGAGTCATACGGCCGAAACTAAACTCGGATGAATTTGTATGTTTTTGTCGGTATTTACATATTAAGATCAACCGGAGCTTAGGTTCTGGCTCCGGCTCCCTGCGGCTATTGGACCCCCAGTCTAAAGCAACGGAGGAACAATAAAGTGGTCGGAGAATGTGTTTTTTAGCATCACTCTAATGAAAGTTGCCACGAGCTAATAAAAATTTTAGCCCTTAGCACGATGTGCTAATGGATACAAAGGCCTTTTTGGGCTAAAGTGTAGCAATTTTTACACTTTTTAACGTATTTGTCAGCGAAAATCCCAAGGGATTTTCGGCGCTTCACGCCCAGCAGTGTTTTTTTTGCACGGGCCTCTTTGCACTGTGCAAAAAACCTCCCAAAATCCTTTTGCACGACCGAAAATTTTTTTGTACAATGTATTTCATTTACAAAGTTTTTCGCGCTTCGCGCGGTAGGATACTGTAGGTTTAGCCGTTAATCTTTCACACTACGTTTACCCTGAGAAAAACGACAGATTTGCGATTTCTGTAACAAATTTTCAGCACATTTAATAGTTTCTGCAGGAATTTAATGCTCAAAAAATAAAATGACATATTTTTCTAGCGATTCATGTTATAAGTGGATAAATATAATAAGTCGCGCGAAGCGCGAAAATTTGTTTCCTATTTTCGAGCCAGAAAATCTTAAAAATGATCATTGTAAAATTTTTTCAAATGTTTATGCTGAAAATACCTATAAAAAAGAAATCGCGCGAAGCGCGAAACTTTATTGGGATTTTCCAAAGAAAAGCACTTCAGATTTTTCACTTTCTAGCACTGAAAAATGTGTACAAAACAACACTGTAATGCTAAAATTAAAATAGGGCTTCAATCGTCATAATTATCGAAATCCTGTTCAAAAACATATGAAAGCTCTGAAAATGACATGAGCAAAAAATGAAAAAATAGCGTAATTACCTATTAACATGACGCAGAGAACTTAATTGACAATTTGTAGGCACTGTAAAGTAAAACAAAAACCTAACGATTCGCTTAACCTGGTCTAGAAATTTACTACATTAGGGAAAAGTGTCGAAAAAAGGCATGGGACATCAAGCACTAGTACCGAAAATCTTTGCATTTTTTCCAAAAAAGCTCATTTGAAACTTTTTGCACTTTTAAAATTGGAGTGACCTTTGAAAAAAGTAAAACAAGCTAAAATAAGATCCACGTCTTGCTAATTCGGTAATGGAACGCAAAGTTGAATAAGCCTGTCTGCATCAGAAATGAAAATAGGATGAAAAATTGAACTCAGTGGACGCGCTGGAAAGAAAATAAGATATTTTGGTGTTATCCGGCGCGAAGCGCCGAAAATTTTTGAAAATTTGATTTTAAAGTGACCTGGGCGTTCAAAAATCGACATATTTTACATTATTTTTGCCCAAATATTTCTTTGCACCGCGCAAAAATCATCAAATTTTTTCTTTGCACGGGCCCAAAAAAGTTTGCACTGTGCAAAAAAACACTGACGCCCAGTATGTATTATGTTAAAAGGTTGCCTGCTCCCTTGAAAAGGTTGGTCGGTTCCCAAGAAAGTTGCCTGCTCCCTTAATAGGTTGATCAGTTCATAAAAAAGGTTGCCTGCCCCCTTAAAAAGGTTCGTTGGTTCCCAAAAAAGGTTGCCTGCTCCCTCAAAAAGGTTGGTTGGTTCCCAAAAAGGTTGCCTCCTCCCTTAAAAGGTTGGTTGGTTCCCAAAAAAGTTGCCTGCTCCCTTGATAAGGTTGGTCGGTTCCCAAAAAGGTTGCCTGCCCCCTTAAAAAGGTTGGTTGGTTCCCAAAAAAGGTAGCCTGCTCCCTTAAAAGGTTGGTTGGTTCCCAAAAAAGTTGCCTGCTCCCTAAAAAAGGTTGGTCGGTTCCCAAAAAAGGTTGACTGCTTCTCAAAAAGGTTTATCTGGAGTTGCCATGCACTTGGAAAAAATGTTACCTGGTGCATACATAGGTAGCATATGTAGTTTGCTCATTTGCTTCTCAAGTCGTCATATTTAGACTGTCAATCGACCTTCAGTAGAAAACATAGCCCCCATCCCAGAGACCCTTCGCCCCGTTGCAGGATTGGTCCGGCCCATTGCCGGTTGAGGGCGATATGGGGCATTGCCCAGGTGTGCTTGTAGACGCTGACCATGTTCATGCTAGGTTTATGAAGTGTTTCTTAAAAACTCAGTAAAAATCGATTTTTAAAAATAACATGTTTCCAATGCAACAAGTAAAAAATTAAAAGTAGTAAGATACCGTATATCTTCAACAGTGAGTAATCCCCGTTATTTACATGCACATGCACAGTACACAGCTTTATAAAATTCGCACAGAAATATACCTCAGTAGCTTGCCAATTGATTTTTTTTGTACATTATTCTTCAACAGGTAATAATTACAATTATCGGCAAGAATCCGCTTTGCATGATTACGTGCATTTGTCCAAATCTTTTTTTCTAAAACATGTAAGTAAAAGTAAATCTCCAATTAGACCTTAATAACGTTATCACTAAATTTTGATACTCGCACACACTATTCCGAAACATGTTAAAGCGCTGCATCCCTATTACTTACACAATTTATTCTTTATGCCTGATCTCATTTTTAAACTTCTTGAAATCTTTGACAAATCAGATTTCAGATACTTGTGAAATTCGACTAGACGACTAGATAAATGCTTCTTTACATTTCATTCAGATCAGCCCACTAACAATTTTAATTTCCTCTACTCTATCATTAACTTTCCAGAAAGTTTTGACTAATTCTTTTCGTCTATCTTTCAGTATACGTAAAGATAAAACTGTTCTCATTCTCAGCGTTGATTCCCGAAAAAGTTGGCAGCATTAATTTCCTTCAAAAATAACAGTTTCAGATAAGGAATAGAGGAACATAGTACCAGTAGTAAAAGCTAAATTGAAAGGTACCAGACATGCACAGCATGGGAATTCTGGGGAGGAATAAAATTTTAAAGTGCCTTTTTGTCTCAAAATAGTAGGTATGCCTCCAAAAAATTTTTTTGCTCCTTTTCTTTCTTTCTAGAGCATCAATACATTTAAAAAAATTTCGAAAAAATTCGAGTACATTGAATAAAATACGGTGGTCTAAAACTGAGTATATGGCGCGAAGCATCGACATATTACACTTTTGAGCAATTACATCGCTACAAAGGCTTTAAAGAGCACCATTGAAAACTCCTGGAAAATCGTGAATTCTAGAGGGTGGGGTACTTAACAGTGAACGACCGAAGCTCCAAAATTTTGCTTCGGCCGAAGCCGAAGCTTCGGCCAGCTCTTGCTTCGGCTTTCGGCCGAAGCTTCGGCCGAAGGCCGAAGGCCGAAGCTGCGGCCGAAGGCCGAATCTATAAATTCTCTAGTCTAATTCTGACCAGTACGAAGAATGAATTGCGAATTGAGCCATAACTATGACAGTTATGCTTGATTATGTTTCAGGAGTAAATGTGAAGTAATAAAAGAGTGTCATTCATTCCGAGACGTAGCCAGGATTTTGGTTCGGGGGCATACAAAAAAATTTTTTAAGACTGCTTTTGCATTGAATGCCAGTTCCGTTATGTACCTATAGTAAAACTGAGTTTTTCGACCTTAATAGTGTATCCTAGCTAATTTATGGGTTTCTGATGATCAAAAATACAAAAAGTGTGAAGCGGCGCTAAGCGCCAAAAACTTTTAAAATCTTTACCGTTTTCATGTAGAATTTACGGCCTTTTTATTAAAAACTGTTCGGAAATCATAAGTAACGCAAAGCACCAAGGAATTTACTTTTTTTACCGCTCTTAACATTTTGCAGCTCTGTGAATACTAAAATTATCAAATTTGTACAAAACAATATTGGCACTCTAAGCTTCTAGACTGCGAGTTACTAGCTTAGTAAGTAGATATTTTGCCTGATCTAGGCTTTTAAACGCAATGCTGGAGCTTTGCAAAAAAAGAACAATAAGCAGGGGTGCTATGCGCTGGAAAATTTTCACGTTTTTGCTCTTTGAACTCCATTTATACCGCTTAAATCATACAGGATAGACAAACGAATTCCGGAGCGAAGCGCCGGAAAGTTTTAGAAATTCCTAACCCTTTTACCTTTTTGTCTTCCCAAAAATCTCGTTGCACATGTTCTACGAGATTTTACGACTGGAGGGTCTGTGGTGGAGCGCCCAAGCGCCCCCAGCGGGATCCAGGGCAGGACCCCGGAAAATTTTGTAAAAAATACATTAATGGTAAATACTAACGTCGCAAAATTAGCCAAATCTCGGTTCTGAATTAAGCCCAAAAACACTCCTACATTGTAAAAGATTTTTGAGCTGAAATGCGTTTTTCGACCTCTGCTAAGTATATAGCGCAGGAACGGGTCGCTGCCAATAAGATATAGAAAGATGGATCAATGAAAATTATGTTCTTACCGATTTCAGGCCCATTTGTGGCCTTCTTATTGTAGTTCAGAGAACAAGAAATGCGCGAAAACATAAGAAAATTTGGCCATTCCATATTATTTGTAATAGGATTATGTATCTTTCTAAAGAAAGACTTAAAAAAGAAAAGAATAGACAAACTGATATGCAATCATTTTCGCACTTTTACTATATGCTCAACAAGTATGCGCAGTTTCATTCAACGAACAAATAGAGCATCAAATCACTAAAGCGATGTGAATTGCTGGATTATTCTAGCTAATTAAAGCTCTTTGATTCATTGGATCTATATGACAATAAATATAATAATGACTCGGCGCAAAGCGCCTGAAAATTTTGACGTTTTTGCCTTTTAGAACTCAATTTTCTGGACACAGTTATTACACTAGAAAAATCAACAAAATTTTAGAAAAATTTCGGGGGGGGCATGTGCCCCCAATGCCCCCTGGCTACGCCTATGCATCCATTGCAAAAATTTTATTCAAAAGCACAATTAATTCTCTTCAGTAGCACTGATTTTATTATTAGACATTTCTTCTATATCAGCAGCTAACACGTATTGATCATCACCAGATTTACTATCCTAAATATATAAAAATATAATGTATTATTAGGAATAAAGCCTGGAATTCTTGAGAATTATGAAAACAATTAATTGATTCCTAATTTTCATGCTGATACTTAAATTTGTAGAAGTAAGGTAGACATAAAAGCAAATAGAGATTAAGACGAGAATTTCAAGAAAGGTCTAAAATTCGCAAAATTTTCGGCGCTACGCGCCGAAATGAGTAATTGTGTGTTCTACATATCTTTATAATCACAGAAATTACATTTCAAAAGGAAACATGTCAAATTTTTCGGCGCTTCGCGCCGTTTTAAGACGATCCTTAATGACTTTTGCCCTTAGAGACCCAGAAATTAGCTAAAATACACTACCAAAAGGCGAACAACTCCGTTTTTACTACACTAAAATTGCTACTGTACCATATTCCAGTACCCAAAAATTTGTGTGTACAAAATGTACAAAGATTTTTGGAAAGACAAAAACTATAAAAAGGTGTATCATTCCCAAAAATTTTCGGCGCTTCGCGCCTAAATGAGTGTTTTTTTGTCCTATATATCTTTAAAATAGCAGAATTTGCATTTAAAATGGAAAAATGTCAGATTTTTGGGCGCTTTGAGCCGTTTTGAAACCATTTTTAGTAATTTTTGGCGTCAGAAACCCAGAAATTAGCTAAAATACACTACCAAAGATCAAAAACCCTGTTTTACCACACTAAAATCGCTACTGTACTATAATATAGTACACAAAAAGTTATATGTACAAAATGTACAAAGACTTTTAGGGATCATCTTTGTACATGTACAAACGTAAATTGTTAAAAAAAGACTGGTACACAGTAGACACACGATATACAACAAGTACAAAGATGGCGTTGGAATTTCCAGTAAACAAAGGCATGCCTTCGTTTGTGAGACATGTAATAATAAAGGTGTGGCTTTTCCCTTAAGTGTCTCGTCATTTTAGCGATCGCTAGTGATTCATTTATAGTCGAACTTTTCTAAAAATGGAAACAGATGCGGAGCGGATACAATGCTTAGATGAGTCAGCTTTGGTTCTTAGTACATGGTTGCTTGCTGTTTATATAGTTAAAGTTACTGTTGTGAGCATATTTTTAACAAAACTTTAAGTGACTAGAAGATGAATTGAGCTAAATGGCGTCGTCTGTGGTTAGTTATATTGCACATTGTCTAAATTTTAATGCGAATAAAAAACTGCCTTGAAAAAAGCTTCGGCCTTCGGCCTTTTTTCTTCTTGCTTCGGCCTTCGGCCGAAGCAAGAAAACACCCCAGCTTCGGCCGAAGCTTGGCCGAAGCCGAAGCCGAAGCTTCGGTCGTTCCCTGGTACTTAAGCAAGGTTAGTTGGTCTGGGAGCATACGTGGGCAGCAAGAAAATTCTAGGGGGGTGCAAGATTTTTCAAAGGTCAAAAAATGGCCTTAAAAATGGTGGTATGGCGTAAAAACACCATTTTTCGACGTTTCTCATCAAGCACTATCCATTGGCATCAAAAAATTGCGAAAAAAACGAAAAAAATTTCAAAAATTGAATTCTGGGGGGGTATTTTGGTTTCTTGGGGGTGCATACCCCGCCCCCACGCCCAGGTGTGTCTGGGAGGGAATAAGTCCACCAAAGTGTATGTAAATCGGCTGATAGTCACACACAATTATAGCACAAATGAAGATAAGGTTGAAAACCACAAATTTGCGTCCTTCTTGTTTTTCTAGATTATTTTATTAACTTTGCACTTTGTTGGAACTACAGTTCGATGAATTTTCTGCATTACATGACTGTAGCATGGTTTCGCACTCTCGTGTTCACGAAATGAAGTAATTCCAAAGCAACTAATGTCTAACATAAAATCACGAAATCAGTCGATCAGTTTTAATCTAGAAAAATCATCAATTAGAATTGGACATACTAAAAGCTACAGTCACCCGTTCTCACTTTGTAAGTTCTTTGGATCAGTAGCCCATTCTTCGTACTTATTTTTTACAATTCTGCTTCTATCCGCAGCTTCGTTAACTATAAAGAATGTACAGCTTATTAATAGGGGCGCAAAATTTTTAGTGAGGGGTCCGGCCGTTTCTAGGTGAGGTGGTGAGAAATTCAAGTTTTTGGCCGAAAATGTCAAAAAAGCCAAAAATAGCCAAACAAACGCAATTTTCGACAAAAATCAAGGGGTCGGGTAAAAAATTTCCTGACTTTTAGGAGTTTGGAGGACGTGCAATTTTGAGTGCAGGGATCCCCCCAAACCCCTCCTGTTATATGTAAGCTTAGTGGTAGTATATATGCCTAACGGCGATCACCCCCCCTTAGCTCGAAAATAATTTTGGAAGGGTAAGCTAATGTATGAAAATAATGGAAAATAAAAAATTTAAAAAATAAAAAACATTACGATATATAAATTTTAAAATTAAACTTTAAAATTTAAAGTCGCCGATTACATTTATATTTGTTCAAAGCAGCCTTTTTACAAGTTTTGAATTAACTACATATGTGCCAAGTTCCTAAACTGCCTGTATACATTCATAAATGCATACACATGCACGCACATATAAGATTTTCGGACGTCTATTTAATGTGATATAAAATTTAACTACCTTATCTAAATAAATAATAAGGTAATACAGAGATCACGCCTCGCATGTATAAAATTTTTTATCCTTTTGTTTGATATGCGACCAAAAAGGACACTTTTACAGCCTATTGAGTTTGGAAGAATTTTTATGATACGAATTTTCTGAGATATGAACCGATTTACGTTGGGTCAGACTCCTTCTCCTAGGCTAATTCGTGATAAGGGCCTAAACATAATTAACTTTCAAATCAGCCGCAGTCGCATAGAGAGCAGTAGTAAGCCTATAATTTACTGGCGACTGATTCGTAATGTCACTGCTATTGAACTTCCGACCGTGTTCGCATAGATTTTTAGTAGGGTTACATAACGCCGTTTTCAACATATTCACATATTTCAAGCAAGAGCGATTGTTCCAAGCTCCAGTTCCTTTTAAAACGTTTAAATACTCATCGTCTGAGTAGTTAGAAACATTTCTTTCTTCCATGTACAATAGACAGATTGAAGAGGCGGATCCTTGCCTAAGCGATCGGGCGCAAATACCTTTTTCTGGTAGATGTAGCGTTTTGGACAGTCTTTGAAAAATTGCGCGGTGGCATTCGAGGGGATCACCGCTAAAATGACGTGAATCGGGCGATTTTCTGAATACATATTTATCATATTTCTCCGATTTTATCTCAATTTCGATGTGTTGAGGTTTAGAATCGACTGATTGTTCGAAGACGTTCAAATTCATGCAATGTAAATAAAGCAACTGAGCAAGACAAAATCTATCCCTGCGACTTTTAATATCGATAACTCGATTTGCGCAACACGTAATATCCTTGTCGTGGCAAATCCGAATCTTGACACACAGCACTTTATTTTCGTCAATGTAAAACTGAACGTTTTTCAATTTTATGCCTGAATTTTCGACATTTTTGTTGAACAAAAGCGAAGATGGCCTAGTTAGCGTTAGAGTCATCATCAGCACGTAAACAACGTCCTGCAATCTATTTGGCGAATCCATTTTGTAAAGATTAATAAAAAAGTCCACATCTTTCGGAAAAAGCGGAAATATTTCTTCCGATCCATCTAGTATACCTCTAGTACGAGCATAAAATCTATCAAACATTCTTCTGGTCAATTTCGTTCCGAAATAGTCGTCGAGACTTTGCCCAATTGGAATTTTCCCAATAATTCTCAAAAATACACAAATACACGTAATAATTCCAGCGACCGTGCTAGAGCTTAGATATTTAATTTTTTCCGAGCCGGAATCGCGAAAGCTCGATACACGGACATGAGACAAAAATTGTCTTAATTTGTACATAATTTCTATGTTCCACGTGTAAGGAGTCACGTCATAAACTGTGCAGAAAGTTATCCAATAATATAATTTCTGCTCAATTCGATTTAAAGTAGCCGACGATAAACTGAGCAAGTATAGAGAAATGTCTGGAGTCTTCCTTGCTCCTTCCAACTGCTCGCTTAATTCATGAACGCCTTGCTTTATTGCAAGAAGTTGCTTTTCCGTAAACTTGAGGGGTATCTGCTTAAAATCGAATTGTAGCAGCATATTGTCATCATCTCCACTAAAATTCATATCTTTCACCGTATTTTGCACTAATAATTCCAATTTTTTTCCAATACCAAACTTCAACTTCTGCAAGGCTTTCTCCACTTTTTCATCCTCCAAATTCGTCCTTTCTAACAATTGGTCATTCGTCAATAATACAACAGCGGCTATATCGTTTGCGTGTTCGTGTCTCAATTGTTCAATCTCATCTGATATATCATCAGGATGAGACAAAATATCGATTGAATTCATTGCAAGACGCATGAAAGTAGAAAGGACATACATTTAAAAAATCTGTAATTAAGGCATAGCAAGTAACAAGATCTAAGCTGATTTTCTCAAAACAAAGTAAATACCTAATTTAGTAAACGGCATCTTGATTTACAATTTAATTAGTCCAAACAAAATTTTAGCAGAAGAAATGTATCAAATAAATGTAGAAATTATTGACTATTAACGACTAAATCAACACTCTAAAGAAGATTAAAGTGCATGAAATGGACGAGATATAAAAGGAAAACCACTATAGTTTTAAAACTATACTAATATTATCTTTAGGGACCTCAGTTGCCATCATATTACTTTATAACCACTTAAATTAAAGTGAGATCAGAAAATTTTAAAGTGAATCAGAAGCTTATATGTATTTCCACTGCCTAATGGAAGAATTGCGAACACCTGCAGGAAACTCTTCAGAGTAGGACGAGTTTCTATTAACTGTCAATATTTTTCTCCTCTCATATTTATCAGTTTCAGCATATTCCCAAAAATAAGCAACGGAAAAATTTGCATCTTTCAATATTCTTTAGAAATTTTTTTAAAAACTTTTTTCATGTTCAAGAACTGAGCAATATGAGTACATGATGCTGTTCGGCACGGTAAACTCGGCATTTTCTATCCATTTTTTGCATAACAATTCGAGTGCATAATAAATACACTTTTCTCTGTCAAAAACGTAAAAAAATTGAAATTTTTTAATTCGTTGAATAGTGCAGGGTGATGTGAAAAGCCCAAAAAGCCCTTTATTAAACGGCCCCACCCGTTTTATGGGTTTTATGATGAAGAAATTTTTTGGATTCCTCCTGGTGAAAAATCCTGGCTGCGTCTCTGCAAACACGCACAACATGGGAATTTGAGATGAAGGAATTTTAGAGTGCGTATTTTGGGCCCAGAAATGGTCGGTACGCGTCAATTGATCTTTTTTTACTTTTTGACGGTGCTGTCTTTCTAAAGCATGACAACGAAAAAATCAGAAATATTATTGATTTTTTTGTTGCAATAATGTGTGTCCAGAAAACTATGTTCAAAAAGGCTAAAACGTCAAAATTTTCCGGCACTTCGCGCCGAGTCATTATTATTTATTGTTATATGGATCTAATGAATTAAAAAGCTTGAATCAGCTAAAATAATCCAGCACTACACATCACTTTAGTAATTTAATGCACTATTTGTTCGTTGATTGAAACTGCGCATGCTTGTTGAGCCTAATAGTTAAAGTGCGAATATGATTGTGTACCAGTTTGTCTATTCTCTGCTTTGTTTGTCTTTTGTGTACCAGTTTGTCTATTCTTTGCTTTGTTTGTCTTTCTTTACAAGGACACATAATCCCATTTTAAATGGAAGAAATGGCCAAATTTTCTTATGTTTTTGCGCATTTCCTATTTTCTGAACTACATCTTGTAAATAAGAAGGCCACAAATGGGCCTGAAAACGGTAATGACAAAATTTTCATTGATACATTTTTCTATATCTTATTGGCAGCGAGCCGTTGCTGCGCTATGTAATTAGCAGATGCCAAAAAACGCATTTCAGCTCAGAAGTTTTGTGCAATGTATAGAAGTTAATCAATTTTATGTATTTTTGGGCTTGCTTGTTTCAGAATCGAGATTTGGCCGATTTTGAGACAATTTTAACCTTACTATTTAACATTAATATGCTTTTTTCACAAAATTTTCCAGGACTCAGCCCCGGACCCAGCTGGGAACACTTGAGCGCAACATCCCAGACCCCTGCAACCTTAAAATCTTATTGTACATGTGCAACGAGATTTTATGGAGAACAAGCCAGGTAAAAGAGTTAAATTTGTAAAAATTTTCGCTGTTCCGCACCGGCATTAATTTGTCTTTTTTGTATGATTTAAACGATATAAATTGAGTTTAAAGTGCAAAAACGTCAAAAATTTTCCAGCGCATAGCGCCGCCAGTTACTGCTCTTTCTTTTTGTAAAGCTCCAGCATCGCGCTTAAAAGCCTGAATCACTCAAAATATCTTCAGACAAACTTGGTAATTTGCAGTTTTCTTGTTTGAAGCTTGAACTGTCAAAATTGTTTTGTACAAATTTGATAATTTTCTGCTCTGTCAGACTATTAGTATTCACTGAGCTACAGAATGTTAAGGGCGGTAAAGAATGACTAAACTTCTCGGCACTTTGCGCCACTTATAATTTCCGAAATGTTTGTCAATAGAAAGGCCGTAAATTCTACATGAAAACGGTAGAAATTCCAAAAATTTTCGGCACTTAGAGCCGCTTTACACTTTTTGTATTTTTGATCGTCAGAAACCCATAAATTAGCTATGCTACATCACTGTTTTTTATATTCGGCAAAGTTTTCTACCGATGTACAAAGACTTTCCGGGACCGTTTTTGTACAGGTACAAAGTTTTTGGGAAGACAAAAATTGTAACAAAGTTCTAAAATTCGAAAAATTTTTGGCGCTTCGCGCCGAAATGAGTAATTGTGTGTTTTGTATATCTTTACACTGGCAGAAATTTCATTTAAAAGGAAAATGTCAAACTTTTTGACGCTTCACGCCGTTTTAAGACGATTAGTTGTGATTTTTGCCCCTAGAGACCCAGAAATTAGCTATAATACACTACCAAAAGTCAAACAAATATTTTTACCTCACTAACATCGCTACCGTACCATATAATAGTACTCAAAAATTTGTGTCTTCAAAATGTACAAAGACTTTTGGGGACCATCTTTGTACATGTACAAACGGACCTTGGACAAAAAACACTGGGCTACACTCAGTGATCGACCGGGCTCAAAAAATACCGGGCCCGGGCCCAGGCTTTGCTGCCGGGCTTGGTACCGGGCCCGGGCTTATATACTAACAACGTGCCTTGCTTCAAATATAATGTTATGCATAAGATACATATTTAGACCGATTTTACATTTGTTATTTGTCAAACGCAAGGCTTACTGATGTGTCAAGAAGATTTTTGAATTCTAAGCTGTTTTAATTATTCAATCTTTCTAAAAATAAACTAAGTAATTAGCAAGGATTTTGGTAGCATTATTCAAGCAAGAACAAAGTTTTTAATACAATAGCGCGCAATTCTATTATTAAAATGCACGTGCAACTAAACACGGTTTGAAAAAGCACAAGATTTCATGTAGATATTTAAAGG
The DNA here is from genome assembly GCA_036768485.1 of Mermis nigrescens. NCBI lineage: Eukaryota > Metazoa > Nematoda > Enoplea > Mermithida > Mermithidae > Mermis > Mermis nigrescens. Next base: position 3,939,986 of record JAVLUZ010000340.1, read on the forward strand.
TAATTGAGCATTAAATTTATGCATTCAGAAATAACAGCGACTATGGTATGGTCGGATAGAAGATATGCTCTTTGGATTTTAGAACTCAAACTATAGCGTACATTGACGTCAATTGAAATTGTGTAGTGTATAGGATAGGACACGTATTGAAGCCATAGGCGTAGCCAGAGGCATTGGGTGCACATGCCCCCCCCGAAATTTTTCAGAAATTATGTTGATTTTTCGAGTGTAATAATTGCGTCCAGAAAATTGAGTTCAAAAAGGCAAAAACGTCAAAATTTTTCCAGCGCTTCGCGCCGAGTCTTTGTTGCTTTGTTTGTCTTTCTTTACAAGGACACATAATCCTATTTTAAATGAAAGGAATGGCCAAATTATCTGATGTTTTTGCGCATTTTATTTTTCTGAATTATATCTTGTTAATAAGAAGGCCACAAATGGGCCTGAAAACGATAAGAACAAAATTGTCATTGATACATCTTTTTTATATCTTATTGGCAGCACCCTTTGCTGCGCTTTATACTTAGCAGAGGTCGAAAAGCGCATTTCAGCTCAGAAATCTTGTACACTGTAGGACTTCATCAATTTTAAGTGTTTTAGGCTTAATTTAGAACCGAGATTTGGCCGACTTTGCGAAAATTTTAGCGATAGTATTTAACATTAAAGTGTTTTTTTTACAAAATTTTCCAGGGGGCGATTGAGCGCGCCACCGCAGCCCCCCCCCGCCGCAAAATCTCGTTGTACATGTGCAGCGAGAGTTTTGGGAGGGCGAAAAGGAAAAAGGGTTCGCCGAAATTAATTTGTCTGTTCTGTATGATTTTAGCGGTATAAATTGTGTTTAAAGAGCCAAAACGTCAAAATTTTCTGGCGCATGGCGCTGCTGGTTATTGTTCTTTCTTTTTGTAAACCTTCAGCATTGCGTTTAATAGCCTAAATCAGGCAAAATATCACAGAATATTAGTATTCACAGGCTACAAAATGTTAAGGACAGTAAAAGATTACTAAATTCCTTGGTGCTTTGATGAAAACGGTAAAAATTTCAAAAATTTCCGGCGTTTTGCGTTGATTAACATTTTTGTATTTCTGATTGTCAGAAACCCATAAATTAGCTAGGCTTCACTACTAAAGGTCTAAAACTCAGTTTTATAATAGGTGCATAACGTTACTAACATTCAATGCAAAATTAGTCTTAAATAATTTTTTTGTGTATGCCCCCGAACCAAAATCCCGGCTACGCCTCTGATTGAAGCGTTGTATAGAAGATGAATGCGCATATGAAGTTAACAAGTATATGATAATGAGCAGGTGGGCAGAAGTAAGGCAAATGGATTTAAATAGAATCAAAGGCTAGCAAATTCATAAGAAATACGGACAACAGCTGAAATAGTAAACGTCTAAAATATTAACGATAATTATTCGAGGCCCGGTTGAGGCCCGGTGGTTTTCAGCCGGGCCCGGCCCGGCCCGCGCCTGGCTATGACCGGCCGGGCCCGGTCCGGGCCTGGGTACCCGGTCGATCACTGGCTACACTACTTTAGGTCGAAAAACTCATTTTTACTATATATAACGTTAGGTACTGGCATTCAATGCAAAAGTAGTGTTAAAAATTTTTGTTTATGCCCCTCCCCCAAATCAAAATCTTGGTTACGCCTTTGGGTCAAAACATGAGTCAGGCATAGGTGGGCGTGGGCGGTACACTGAAATTCTGGGGCTGCAAGATTTTTCGAAAGTCGAAAAATGGCCTTTAAATGATGTCACGTCCATACATGATCTTGGGATACAGATTAAGCAATGTGCACAAAATCTTGACGCACTGAGTTTTTCATTAAGGTGAGAATTTTTTTCTAATATGGTTTTGTCTCAATTTTCCCAAAGACAGTGCTTTTACGCTTTTTAACCTCAGAACTTTAATGTAGAAATGTTAAAAATCGGGGCTTGTGCATAATTTTTTTTCAAAATTTTTTTCTGCAAACCCCCATTTTTAACATTTTTACATTACAGTTCTGACTTTAAAAAAGCCGAAGCAGGATGTACTCGATTCATCACGGTCATTGTTTTGGACTTGCCGTGCATATCAAATTGTGCCAGAGATGGTCTAAGTCTGGCACAATTGGGCAAAAATTGCTCCGCTCGCTCCTCAATTTTTGCCCCAATTGTCTCAGGTTTAGACCGTCAGCTGGCACTAATGTGAATACACTTTTAAGCCTAAGCCTAAGAACGTAATTGATATCAAGTCTATTCAGAGGTACATCTTTGCATACTATGGCAGGTAAGAACGGAATTTTTGCACTTTACCGGAATTTTTTGTTTTTTCCTGAAAACAACTTTTTCTGCCATTTTAAAGGTCGCCGATTCCAAAAAAATCAATCATTTTGCGAGGAAATCACTATATCATGAAAATTTTCAACACAAAATATGGAAATCGTATGTATTTAATAACCATTCTTACGTCGATATAAGCATCTATACATCAACGTAAGCATCTATACATCGACCTAAGCATCTATACATCGACCTAAGCATCTATACATTGAACTGAGCGGGAGCGATACATCGACCTAAGCATCTATACATCGACCTAAGCATCTATACATCGACCTAAGCATCTATACATCGACCTAAGCATCTATACATTGACCTAAGCATCTATACCTCGACCTAACCGGAGCGACCTCGACCTAAGCAGCCGAAAACACCTTCTCAGATAAACTAAGCCTAAGCCTAAGCGTCATTTAAGCAGAAACTTGAATTTTCGCATTATCTAGACAGAAAGAACATGCAAAAAATTGTTTTTTCAAATTTAAAAATTTTCAAACAAAATTTTTTTCCCGTAAAATAAAAGTTATTTTTTTGTGATCAGCGACCTTGAAAATGTCAGATAAATATGTTTTTAGCCCAAAGTCGGAACATTTTGGTAAACAGTAAAATACCTCACTTTAATGTAGCTATATCCGGAGTACCTTGTTCAATCCTTTTTGCTCACATCGCCACAGACTTTTCCTGATGCCCTAGTTTTTGAAACACTCCAGATCCACATTTATATTCTCGCTTACATTGCCTGCCACCTGGGTGCATTTATGACAAAGTAAAGTTCCGTAACTCTATCTTCACCAATATTGGTCCGTTTTCCATGAAATTTCTTTTTCGCACTATCTTCTTGTATGTCCTCCTCATTTCAACCAATATCGTTCCTTTATACATATATCTGCAAATTTTCCGTTCACTCCATGAAGTAAAGTTTAGCCAAATTTTTATACAAAAAGTACATCAAACACCGCTATTACATGAGCACATAGGATGTTGTACTTAAAAAACACTGATTTTTTAATAACGGGGTCTATTTTAAACATTTTTAGACCTCCTAAAAAACGTGGAAAAAGGTTGGAAAAAGTGAGAAAAAATTTGAGTCTGGTCTATAATGTCAACCAAATCGTTGGGAAAAAACGTGTTCGGGAACCAAATTCCAAATCGTGGCTAGTAGAAGGCTCAAACGGTTCTGCTCACTGTAAATTATGTTCTGCTAATCTACCCGCAAAACACGATGCTCTTCTTGATCACGTTAAAACGACCAAGCACGTTAAAGCCATTAGTTTTAAAGCCTCATTTGCATTGTCTGCTTTAAGTCTTCCCTTTTATAATGCTAGCGTTGAATGGGGTATTTCTGTATTAAGTTTGCTGAAAGACCAAACTACGAAATCGCTTAGATGTCAAAACTACTGATGCTTTGTTGCGTGTTCGTTTTTACTGTGTTGGAAGGGCGAGAATTGTTGCACCTTCACTGTTACTGATCCAATGCTTAAATTGTTTAACACTAAAATGTACGGTCGTAGCATTTGTGATGATGATATCGTGTGCCTTAATGAATCGTTATTACTTTCGATGAAGCCTTGTTTAATGTGCAAAATGCGTTCAATGTGGTAGATATTTAAGTGCAATAGTTGATTTGAATAAATTTTATCCGCTTTGTTATTTATCAAGTGTATACATCGTTTGTCCGGTTTTGTCCGGAATTTAACTGTGCTCTTGTCCGGTTTTGTCCGGTTTTGAATGTTGGTATGTCCGGTTGGTCTTTTCAGAGTTGGCAACACTGCCTCGCAGGGTTGCCAGGTGGTAGGAGAATTCTCCTGAATTCAGGAGAATCTAAAATTTTCAGGAGCAGGAGCAGGAGAATGGGCTTTTCAGGAGAAGTTGAAAACATGCAGGAGAATGCAGGAGAATTCTAAAATGTCAGGAGAATTCAGTGGAATCCTGAAAATCTAGAGAATCCAGGAGAATTTTCAAAACTTAAACAGCAAGTTATAATGATTATACATACATCAACCTTCTTACTGTACTTACTGTAGTTAGTTAGTTGTATATAATTTTATACTTAGATCTTTCACATTAAGAATTTATTTCGTTCATAGGGAGTTTTTGAAGAATATGGTGTGAACCGATTTTGCGCCATTCCGGCAGAACTGCCATACGATTGCGCAAAAACGATACTTTGTGTCACTAAAAGACGCGGAAAACAATAATAAACCAAATCCATACAAAACTCACAGAGTTACGGTACTTCAAACATCATACTTCGACATTCACCATTTTGAGCCACTTTAAGGAAATTTAGCAGTTTCTCAAAAGTTTCCAATTTTTACTAAGCAATATTTTCCTGCCATTTTCAAGGTCGCAGAATACAAAAAATTAAGTTATACTGCGCGGAAACCAAGATTAAAGAAAATTTTTTTGTAATTTTTTGCCCTGATTTTCAAGAAATTTTTTTATTTCACTATTTTTAGCATTGTTTACATCCAGTTAAAGATTTCTACTTAAATACGATTCAAACAGCATTTTTGATTATCTTAAAGTTCCAACCATTTGAAGCAGTGGAATGCAGAATAACATGTACCCAACTTAGGACGACCTAAGCATCTATACATCGACCTGAGCATCTATACATCGACTTAAGCATCTATACGTTGACCTTAGTATCTATACCTTGACCTAAGCGGGCATAGGCGTAGCCAGGATTTTCGCCAGGGGGGAATTCCAAAAAAAAATTTTTTCGTCTAAAAAAAACGCGTAAAAAGCGCGCGGGGCCGTTAAATAGCGTGTTTTCGGGCTTTTCACATCATCCCGCACGATTTAAGCCATTAAAAATTGAATTGTCTCAAAAAAAATTTCATGTTTTTGACGGAAAAAATGCTTTTGCGCATGCGAAGCGCTAATTTTTTGATTTTCCACCAATAAAACGGTAGAAACTGCCAAATAATAGAATAAACCGGCGCGAAGCACCGAATTTTTCGATTTTTCATCGCAAAACAGCATCACGCAACCATATTGCTCACTTTTTGAAAATGTAAAAATTTTCCCCGGGGGGGAATTTCCCCTTCCCCCACTGGCTACGCCAGTGTAAGCGGGAGCGACCTCGACCTAAGCAGCCAAAAACACCTTCTCAGATAAACTAAGCCTAAGCCTAAGCGTCATTTAAGCAGAAACTTGAATTTTCACATATACTAGACAGAAAGAACATGCGAAACATTGTTTTTTTCAAATTTGAAAATTTTCAAACAAAATTTTTTTTCCGTGCAATAAAAGTTATTTTTTCGTAATCAGCGACCTTGAAAATGTCAGATACATATGTTTTCAGCCCGAATTCGGAACATTTTTGGTAAACTGTAAAATACCTCACTTTAATGTAGCTATATCCTGAGTTACTCTATCTTCACCAATATTGGTCCGTTTTTCATAAAATTTTTTCCGCACGTCTTTATGCATGTCCTCCTCATTTCAATCAATATCGTTCCTTTCCACGTACATCTGCAAGTTTTCCGTTCACACCATATAGTAATGTTTAGCCCAATGTAGATATATAAAAATGGGGGCTTTTGCAAAAATTTTTTCTGCATAATTTTTTTCAAAAAATTTTTTTCACCGATTTTCCTGAAAATACTTTTTCCTAATAGATTCGAGGACGCTTAGTCTAGAAATAAAACCGTTCTGGGGGCTGACGAATATTTGTGGAGATAGAGCCCCTAAGTACATTTTGATAATCACGTTTTTTGAAAGTTTGAAGGGCTCTATCTCCACAAATATTCGTCAGCACCCTAAACGCTTTTTCCTGGACTCAGCGTCCTCGAATCTATCAGAAAAAAGTATTTTTAGAAGAATTGGTGTCAGAACCATATTAGAAACTTAAGCCCAAAAACCCTCCATTTTCACCTCAGACTGCATAATCAAGACCCCGACCAATATTTTGGCCGCAAAAATCTCCATCGCTAAGAATTGCCTCTAACGGCCACAAAAAACACCAAAATGGGGAAATCCCCCAACCTGACAACCCTCTGGCAACACTGCTCAACAGTACAACTCGACAGTATAAGCTTTTCTTTGTATACTTAATTTACCCGGAGTATCTTAGCAAGAATATATTTCGAACGGAGTTGCTTAGCAGGACTATGTGCGCAAGGATGACCACGCAAATTCGTGAAGCGTTCCAAATTTTTCCTTTTTCTCACTATAATTTATTAGCCAAAAGTTATCCTTACTGAAAGAAAGGTCAGCTAACTATTTTAGTGAACAAAACACCGTCTTTTAACAACAAAAACTGAGGTAGAATCTATGAAATATTCCTTAATTCTGCTATGTACATGCCACTATTTTATGGTCAGGACCATACGTGGGCAGCAAGAAAATTCTGGGGGTGCAAGATTTTTTTTTGAAGGTCGAAAAATGGCCTCAAAAATGGTGGTATGGCGATAAAAAAACCATTTGTCGACGTTTCTCATCAAACACTATCCATTGGCATCAAAATATTGCGAAAAAACGAAAAAAAATTTCCAAAAATTGAATTCTGGGGGGTATTTTGATTTCTGGGGGGTGCATAACCCCCAAACCCTCCACGCCCAGGTGTGGTCAGGACCATAGGTGGGCGGCTCCAAAGTTGTGGGGGTAGGGGTGCAAGATTTTTCAAAGGTCAAAAAATTGCCCTAAAAATGGTGGTTCGACGAAAAACTCCATTTTCAACGTTTCTCATCTAGCACTATCCATTGGCATCAAAAAATTGCGAAAAAGCAAAAAAAATTTCAAAAACTGAATTCTGGGGGGTATTTTGTTTTCTGAGGGGGGGGGTATTTTGTTTCTCGGGGGTGCATACCCCCCAAACCCCCACGCCCAGGTATGTTCAGGACATGCTTATTATTTCCAGATCGATAGCTGTATCGAGTTCAAAGACCTAAAACGACATTCTGCTAAAAAATCTTCAATATAATATGAACTTCATTTTAGGATTTCTCGCTCGTGCTAATTTGGTTGTGTGAATCTGATTATTAGGTTGGAAAGGATTAGAATGGCTCGGCCGACCAGATGACCACATGGCTTATTTGCGATGATGAACATGACATGTGTGATGCAGAGAAAGAGAAAAACCGAAGCTTGATTATGGACGGATTGGTGCATTCAAAGTAGAGGAATTCCAGCCACTCACCCTCGCTGAGCTGATTTGCGCAATTACAGTAAATCGTATTGTTTCGCTTACTGTAGCCCTTAAAAAATTTACTTAAAACCTCTCGATTAAATGAAACAGATTATAAGCAACGTAATAAAATTTAGAAAGCAGAGCGAATACATTCTGGTGGTCTGAATTAGGCAAAAATAAAAAAAATCCCATACAACATGCCAAACATTCAATTCAAGAGTCTGAAGAATGCTAGGGTTCTAGCGGATACTGAGGTAAACACACACTTGGGTGTGGAGAAGGGTTTGTACCAACCCCAGAAGTTGAATGACTCCCCGCAGATTACTGTAGACCCCCAGAATTCTATTTTTAAGTAACATTTTTGGCGATTTCTCCCAACCTGACCCCTCAGAATTTTGATGCTGACTCATGTATGGGTACATATATATATACATGTCAATTGACGTCGATGATTCTGTTATTCCAAGAAATGATGTAGTCTATTTCACGAAACCTTGTGCAAATTCAATTTTTAGCGAACTAGCGAGCAGCTACAAAAGTGGTTTCTAGGCGGCTTAATGTAATACAATTTTGCATAGTAAAACTTTATATGCTTTATATACTTACCAAGTATTATGCACAGTATCATGATTGCTGCTTTAGTTTAAACCGCTTTTGTAATCGATTTGCATTAATTCAAGAATTGCGATCCATGCACAAGGTTTCCTGAAACAGACTATAGGGTCATATCTACCTAATATATGTATGTATGCCACAACTTTCCTTCGAAATATGTGAACGCATCGCTAATATTTATGCACAACATCAGCAAAAATCATAGACACCTTTTGAACTAGGTATGTACCTACCAGTTTCACTAAACTTTGGTCACAAAATTTCATAAATTTTTATTGACAGATGTCAGCAGACCATAATTTTATTAGTTTCAGATCAAGCGATCGCAATCTGTCTGCTTATTGTCTTGTAGTATTTCACGAAACGGGATAGGGGAGACTAGTCCCCCAAAAAAGTTGGAAGTACGAGAAATTCTAGCAAGGGTTCCTCAAAAAGTTTTTGAAGCGCATTTGAAAGTATGTATGTATGTATGTCACAATTTTCTGTAGCTCTTTCTGCGCAGAATTATCTATGTTTCATGTTGTTTTTCTGTGCAATGGACACAGTTGGATTCAAATGAGGTTAAGCACAGGCTCAAGCTTGAATTTAATGTTAAGAAATCTTTTGTGAAACCATTCAAATAACTTATTTTTTGAATATGATTGAAATCAATTTAAATTTTTTTGAAAATTTAAAACAAATTTTTTCTTCAATGATTACAGCTTGCTGCGAGACGCCTCAAAAACACCATTTTTTATGTCTATCTGCTAGTAGTTTACTTCAAAATGTAAGTCCCTCCGAATTCAGAAGGACAGCTACAACAACATGCCTGTGTGAAACAGACTATATGTACACATGGCTAGCTAAAATCAACGAGTTGGTGCCGGCGACACGGCTACCTATAGGTATGTACATATGTCTAGTCTGTTTCATTTAACCTTGAGGTTTTTCTTGAATTTAATCCGCAAGGCTACAAAAGTGGTCTACAATGTTGGTATAGTCATGCGACTTTACAATGACAAATGTCTCCCCATAAATCAATATAATGTAGAATATCACAACTACCGTGCTAGTTTAAACCACTTTTGTAAGCACTTTAAATTTTTTCAAAACGGTAAAGTCTAAATGAAACGGATTATAGGTATACCTACCTATGTAATTAAGTACCTAATATGTACATAGATATGTATAAATACATACCTACCTACCTACCTACATACCTAATGTATGTATGTATGAGTTCACATTTAATCCGTCTTTCATAGCGCATGCAATTCGCTCGGCAAACAGATTTTCTTATTACTGTAGCATTCGATTTCTTCATTGCTCCCTGGGCAAACTATTCAAAATTTGTTCCTACTCCGCCGAGCAAGGGAAAATCCTAGTGCTACAGTAATAAGTAAATCAGATTTTCCGAAATCGAAAGAAACATTAACAATGATCATGACAAACATTTTGCGGACAATTAGGAAATAATGAAGCACAATCAAAATTGTAACAGAGCGATAGGAATACATAAACAATTCAAGGTGACAACAATCACTGATTTGCAGACGAATAGATGATAATGTACAACACAATAAAAACCGTAACAGAGCGATTGAATAAATTATCGTAACTAAAAAATACGTCAACAGAAACAGCAGGTGCATACCATCGCACAATTAAGATCAGCTCACAGTTTACTGTATGGAGTGCACCGAACGTCTCGTTTAGAGTCAGGGTTGCCATTTTCAGTGCACGGCCGTGCACCGAACTAGTGCCGTGCCGGAGAATCCACAGCACCGTTTTTTTACTCTTTTGGTCTATTTCTGCACTTGTCAGCCGAAATTTTGAAAAATGAAAAAGGTTACTGGCTTTTGCGTGATGGGAATGACTAACTTTGGATGGGGATCCCCCATTACTCTGTTACATATCTGCTGTCAGGCGTTGTCCCGACCAACCGTTTTTTCCCAGCGATTTGATTGACATTATAGACTACAGATCCAAATTTTTTTCCGCTTTTTCGCCGCTTTGTTCACGTTTTTGGGAGGTATAAAAACGTTAAAAATAGTGCGCCAATGTTAAAAAAGTCAGTGTTTTTTGAGTAAAAAATAAAAATCTCATGTGCGCATGTAATGGTGGTGTTTGACGGAATTTTTGCATGAAAGTTTCGCGCTCTACTACAAATATCACGATCAGTATACGTTATTTCTGTTGAAACCTGAATTTTCTTCCTTAAGTAAAGCATTTTAGCCGATTCCTGGAGTCGCTTTTGACAATGAAAGCTACAGAACTATCAAATGGCGCGAAGCACCGGAAAATTTTGAAATTTTAGCCCTCTAAAACGCATTTTTGCAGTACTCAAAACCAACCAAATCCGTGCAGCAGAATAAGGATTTGGCATAAATAAACCAAAAAGAAGCTTTAGAGGAAATACAAATGCACACATTGTCCACTTATCTTAGCTAAATACAAGAAACTGAATAAGGAAATACGAGTGGCATCAAATAATAATCTTGGCATGTGAAGAACGTAAGCTACTTAATTCTAATAACATAAAGAAATTTTATTCTTTTGTCAATAGCCGCCTTAACAAGAGCAATATAGCCCCTATTTCAGTACATAACAGAGAAACCGTTGAAAGTGATGTTGAAAAAGCTGAAACTTTTAATACTTTTTTCGCTAGCAATTTTGTTGTTGATAATAATATAATTCTTCTTCATTTTGCAAAGAGGTCTTCTAATAAAATTTGCCATATATCCCTCTCTAAATTTGACTTCGTTACGATTTCTGAATCTCTAAGTGTGCTTAAACCATCGCATTCACTCGGACCCGATGGATTATGCACCTACTTTTTGAAGAAACTTAAGAGAGTTTCGCTAGTACCTTTAGAAGCAATTTTCAAATATTTCATACAAGAGCAGGACGGATACCTGATTTATAGCGTGAAGCGCTGATTTTCCCTATCTCACAAAAAGGGGATCAGGTCTCTCAGTTGAAAATTATCGTCCTGTCTCTTTATGTTGCGTTGCCTGCAAACTAATGGAATATATTGTAAATAAGTCCCTCGTTATCTGCTTAGATAAATATAATTTATTAATTGAGCGAGCAGTTCGGCTCCTAGGGAAAATAACTCGCGCGCATTACACTATTATTAAACTGTAAAAACTAAGTGGTCAAAATATTTAGATGAAGGCTCTACTATTGATATTGCATATATTGATTTTGGCAAGGCTTTTGACACAGTTTCACACAGTAAACTACTTGTCAAGCTTGCGTCCTCACAGCATTAATAAGCTATGTTATAAATGGATTCATTTGGTCCTATCCTCTTTTTAATTTTTGTTAATGATTTGCGTGATATCCAACAACGTAGTAATTTTGCTCTTTCTGCTGATGTGAAAGTCTGAAATCTTTCCTCAAATTTTTTGACTCTTCAAGCAGACTTAAATTATATATTCAGGAATGGGCCAATACTTGGCAACTACAAATTTCAATTGATAAATGTGCGGTCTTATATTTAGGTAAATCAAGTCCTAAGCATTCTTATTACTTAAAGTGATTTCATCTTGCCCCTCTAATACGACCTGCGTTAAAGATTTAGGTGTCTTTCTGAACTCTGACCTTACTTCTATATCACGATGTGAAAATACTGTGACAAAGCGATTGCAGTCAGGCCATTTAATCTTACGCAGTTTTGTTTCTAAAGATAAATCTTTACTTCGTAAAGCCTTTGTTACTTATATGAGACCTGTACTTGAATACGGACTCGGTTGTTTGGAATCCTTTTCTACATTGTGGCACAGATTCCGTTGAGTGGTGTCCAACGTAGGTTTACAAAACGACTTTTCTATGATAAAAGTCTTTCATATGATCAGAGATTGGTTAAACTTGATTAGAAAGACTTGAATTAAAGGCGTTTATATAATGACCTCTACTTTAGCTTTTTCTATTATTGATTTTAACATTTTGTCTTTTTGAGGATTTCTTCACATTTAATACTAATTCAAATCGTGCAATGAATTCTTGTAAGCTTTTTGTTAATCGGGCGAAGCAAAAACTGCATAAAAACTTCAATTTTGTAATCGAGTAATCTCTGTTTGGAATTCTCTACTTGAGGAAGTTATAAGTGCTCCAAATATACATGTTTTTCCTAATAGATTGAAAAGGGTTGCTCTTATCATTCAATTCAGGGGCGTAAATAAGCGCACTTTATGTACTGCCTTTACGTTATCCCGCCTTCCTCGACTATTTATGTATTTTACTGACTTGTCTTTCTGTGTATGTTTATATTTCATCTTTTTTTCTCGCTACTTATCAATGTATTAATGTTACTTGGTTTAGCTGTCGGATCAAAGCGAATAAAATTTGTAATTTGTAATTTGTACATGCAACAGTAGAGAGTACGATCGCGTAGCGACGAACTATCGTATAATAGCCGTATCGATTCATTTAGAATTCGCTTGGTGAGGCGCGCGCATAAGACTGAGGCGAAAAATATTAGAACTGAACTTTATGGCGTATTTAACTGCAAGCTGTTGAGCCTCTCTCTTAAATTAGAATTGTAGTGTAGGATTACGTTTAACTGACAGCAAGCGGAGTAGCCTGAATGAGCGACATATTCAAAATTGCAAAGATCAAGCTTGTACAGCAATGCATTTCCGGATATCAATGAGATAAATTTCATTGTTGCATGCTTTCTTCAATTCTGCTATTTGGAAAATTCCTTTTTCGTTTTTAAATAATAATGCAAAAAGTAGCAACATAAGTACATGTCCAGACGGACGTTCGCATATCTTGCCTCATTGTCATGCGTAAGCACAACAAATATTGGTACGTCGTGAAGTTTTGTTAAGATTTTCACTTCATTGTTCTGTTGTGCGTATGCCACACCAAATGAATTCTAAATGAGTCGCACACCGGCTATTATTATATATACACGATAGTACGCCGCTCGCGCGTTATATTCTACTGCTGCATGTAGAAAAGATAGATCCCCGATCCTATAGGTATGCCAAGGATTTTCAATCGTAGTGAAGTTCTAGACCATATTGTCGATAAAAATGCTGCACTTCGCGCGGGCGCGGCTGAAAGATTGAAAACGAGTGAAAATTAAAGGAATCCGGCGCGAAGCGCCGGCAAATTTTTGAAGTTTTACTGCTCTAAAACGCATTCTAACATTACAAAAATTTTCCACAAATGCCAACCAAGCCCAAAATTTTTTTCCATTTCTCAAAAGTTTAGTTGACAAATAGGCCAAAAAGTTGATAAAAACGGTGGTCCTGACAGGAAGTGTGGACTCGGAATATTTTTCTAGTTCTGAATTATTAAGCGTGAATGTATCAGGCCTTATTGATTTTTACCGGATTTAGCATATCATCCTAGATAGTACTGAATAGACAAGCATGCCTAAAAAGAAGACGGGACAGAGAAAGAAGGCTGAAAAGCAGCGAGAAAGACAAAAAGAATTGCGTTCTTTAACCCGAGATCTGGGCATTCATCCGAGCAATAGTCAGATGGTATGCGGACACATATTTGTCTAAGTGTAAAGTGTATAAAGTAAAGTATTTGACTTTTGACAAATTTGACAATAATTGACAAAAATTGCATTTGACAAATTCTGGTAAATCCAATAAATTTGGAGTCAAGTAGCGAAAGATTTTCCTGTCAAAAGATTTAAACTGCATTACTCTAAGTCAGACAGAACGAAAGTTATGCGAAAAAGTTTTTGTACCCGTTTTATTGAGCCACCCTGTATAAACGACCTCAAAGTTTCGTTTGATTAATTATATTTCTAATTAATTATTCATTATATTATTATGTTATATATTAGTCATTGCTCAAAATTTTATTTTCCGGGTAATTGACCGGTTTTCGGTCCAAAACTGCAAAAAACAACTTGGACGAATCTCATTAAAAACGCAAAGTTTTAGTTCTAAAACGAGGGGTATTAAAAATTGGACAATCGAATCGAATTTTTGCAAGTTTACTCGTTCAGAAAGTTTGTATTGCACTAGTCTTAGGTTGTCATCGTCTTGTTTCAGTTGAATCTTTTGCTGTCGTTTTTTATGTATTTTTAATTTCGTGACACGGCATAGTCCAAATAAGTTTTTTCCTGGTAATTTTTGACAATTTTTTGGGAAAATTGTCTAAAAAGATAATTTTAAATAATTTTACATTATTTATGCACAAATTATTTTCACGCTCGAAAATTTCTAAAAAACTTCTACTGCGACAGGACAGAAAAGCTTGAATTATGCATAACAATGTTTGTTACGAGTGACAATGTCTACCTGACACTTTGAGCATGTTCGTACCATACATGGGCAGTAATCGGATTCTTGGGGTCCGATGGGGCCACATTCCAAAAGAAGCATCGAAAATTTCGATTCTGGGGGTCTATCGATTTTGGCGGGTGGGACATCCGCTAGACTCTTAGAGATGGGGGCATATATACATGCACAGCATGGGAATTCTGGGGGAGGTCGAAATCATAAATTGCCCTTTTTTGGGGTCCAAAAATGGCAGGTACGCGTCAAAAAACATCGTTTGTCAGCTTTTCTGACGATGCCATATTTTTTAGAGCATAACAACAAAAAATTTCGGAAAATATCAAAAAAGTCGGAACAAATTGAACAAAATATAGTCAAAACATGAGCATAATGGTGCAGAAGTGCTGAAAATTTGTCACTTTAAAGCAAAAAACATAGTTAAAAACGCTTAAAAACGCATCTTTTCTACAACTTTTTAGAAAATCTTCCGTAACTTTCAAATAATCGCCAATTCTGGGGGGGGGGGTGAAAAAAGTTTGGCGGGGGAGTGAAAATTTTTTATGCGGGGGAGAGGGTGAAACTCCCGAAACCCCCCAAGATCATGTATGCGTTGTTTTGTCTTCCTGTACACAACGACTTAAATTTTGATGAGCACCTTCCTTTTTTTAATTAAATATTTGATTTTTTTATTGTATTCCATTTTAATTATATTCTCAATGTAAATTTCATCCTAAATTACGGGTGGTTGTCACGCCTTTTTAGCAATTTGAGATACGTACAAATATAGATTAAAATTTTTCAAATCTTTTCATCTTACTAAACAGTTCGCTTCCGTTTTTACCTTTCTAGTCAATTTACATACAATTGAGTCTATTGAGCGAAACTTTTTTCAATTTTTTTGTATTAAAAAATAAAATTATTCTTCTTTGATCTGAGCTAAATGCTTCAGACACACCTTTGTTCTCTTCTCCGTCTTATTGACATTATTTCCATTCTTGACTAGTCACCAAATTCGGAGTCTTTTATTTTCAGGAGTGCGACAAGTGCCAGTAAGTTAAAATATCTATTATCATTCTTAAATAGCAATGCGATGCGAGATGTTTTGGTCGGTGCAGTTCACGTGTAGGATTTTAAATGAAACAAAGAATAAAATAAAACAAATATAATTTCAAATAAAAAATATAACTTAATTATTCACTGCTCGATTTCCTGTATTTTTGTAGGATTTGACGCTGTAATATCGAAAATTTTTAAAAATTATGCTTGAAAATGGAAGAAATACATATACTATGCTGCAATGGCCGTTTCTGATCGTAAACTTGTTTTGAAACCAAGAGTGTCTGTCCAAAGCTCCGCCCAGGCACGTATTTCTGGGAGGGGAATGGGGGAGGATGGGGGTTCGGACCCCATAAAATTCAGGAAAATCGGAAAAATAGGACTTTTTAAACGTCATTTTGTGCTATTCTTGGCCTTTTGGGCTTATACCCCTCAATATTGGTGTTGCCCCCCAAATAGGACGGCCAGCTACGTGCCTGCTCAAGCATCAGTACCGGGGCAGGGCTCATGCTCCGACCCTGGTCGTGGCAAGGCTTTCCCCGGCCCGGGGCTAAAACATGTATAACTACGTACGAAAATCTCAAATTCTCTTTTAAAATCAATCTAGTATACTTTACATTTTTGTGCAACAACCATTGAGTGTAAAGAAATTTTAATGTTAGATTCGTAATCCACAGCTCAGGGGCAACATGTAAAAATTGGCCTCTGCAAATTATTTCATTTTTCGGTTTACACTTTACGCACTCATTGCTAACTCGGTATTGAGTGTAAACAAAAATTAAAAAAACTAACATCGAGTTTTATAATTATCTATGGTTTAAATAAAGCGCACCTCCCAGGTGTGTGCCGTTGTTGCTGTGACGGGGGACACAAAATTCGCACTCGCTGTGATGAACATATAAGAAAAAAGGTGGCCAAGTACATATATTATATATTGGCAGCGCTATCGCGCTACCTGCGATTTAAATCACGGTAAAATAGTAAAAATAAAAAAATAAATTCATCGAAAATAATATTCTCTCTCCCTTTCTGACGATTTTTTCCTTTTTAAAACATAGAAAGATGGGTCATTCCATGTCAAGTGGTCTAGTGGTCCACGCTCAACGTGTTCAATTTGGCTGAAACTTGGTGTAAGTGTTGAACCTCTCTAGAAATGAAGCTCTGCAAAATTTCAAATCACAATATCGAGTGTTTGGGAAACTATGGTCTTTCATTTGGAGGCCTTTTTGATGAATTGGTCAGAAAACCAAAGAAAAGTCAATTTTTGACTCCTTGTTACTACAAGGCAAAAGCGATTAGGGACCTCTTACTCCCATGTTTTGTTCAACTTTTACCCTGAATCCGAAAATCGCAGTTTGACGAAAACAAATCCACTTTTGGAGTCAGCAACATTGGTCAAAATGCCTAACAAAATCTGTCGCGGAGGCGTATATCAAATTTTAGTCCTTCCTTCAGGGTCAAATATCTCGAGAAGAAAAAACAGAGGAGGGCCAATACTTGGTGAATGTGTTGAAGGTATCCAGGACAGTGCCCTGTCAGATTATCTTTATTTACAGCTACTTATCTAGGATTATATTAAACATTAAAATTATGCCAAATATGCTATTGACAAAAAGTGAGCTATGTTCAAACTCAAATAAACTGATTTACGTCATTTCAAATATTGTTTTTCTTGGTACCATTAGAAAGAGAACATTTTCATCTACTAGAATCAACTAAGTTCATTTTGGATTCGCTTCAACTAAGGGATGAAAAATGAGGTTTAATCTTATAGAAAATCACCTGATAATCCAATAATTTTAGTAAAATGGTGCAATGTGCTGACTCATTACTACAAGACCCCAAGGATGCCAATCAGTAATTTGAGCTTCCTCACATTTACATAACTATCAAATGAGTTCATTGGACCACAAATCAATGCATTCAAATGAAAATTGATATATGCACTGAAACAGTTGTATAAACCTATATAATTAAGGTAATAAGCTTGGCTGGAAACCACTACGATCTCAGAATTGCGTTGGTCCATGGTGGCTATGCCACTACCAATTCTTTAGAAGTTTGTCATGAAGAATCAGTATCCCCAATCGCCAAGGGGCCACGCCCGATAGCCAGGCAAGTCCAGCCACAGGTGGGTTACTTTTCCAAGGTTCCCAAGCCTCATTGTTGGTATCTTTTCCCAGGTTCCAAGGCCTCACTTGGATTGCTTTATCTTGGTTTCCAAGCCTGATTATTGGTTTCTTTGTCGTTCCGAAGCCTCAGTTGGGTTTCTTTATCTTGGTTCCCAAGCCTACTTGTTGGTTTCTTTGTCTAGGTTCCAAAGCCTCAGCTGGGTATCTTCACTTGGTTCCCAAGCCTAGTTGTTGGTCTCTTTTTCTAGATTCCAAAGCCTCAGTTGGGTCTCTTTTTGGTTCCCAAGCTCATTCTATTCATTATCAATGCTCCATAGACTTGAATTTTTCTTCAATGCTTTGCAATAAAGCATCTGGGAAATTATACTGTCGTCCTGTTCTGGTTGCTGACGGAGCTGGGATATTCATGATGATGTGCTGTTCAGGCACCCAGCATCTGTCTTCTCTTTCAGGCCAATAAAATGAGCGAGCTGGACCAAAAGGGCGCATCAAATTGATCTCAGCATCATTTACTTCAATATCAACCTGACATACATTGCCAACGTACCATTGCTTATCATAAATGCAGGCAATGTATTGTCCTGCCAGGAGCTAGTGTCAAAATTTGAAGTTTGGTCGATTTAGGAGTGCTTGTCAACGCAACTTTTTGCTTTAATTCATTCAATAATTGATTATAATCGTCACAATTCGGACATACTTTACTTGTACCCTGATTTTTTGAATTCCTCTGGATCAAGTCGTCCTGCAGCTGCAATTTGGTCTGTAACAGTTTCCCGAACCTGACTAATTTTTCGCTTTGCATAACTGCACTTTTTCTGTGAACTTATGCGCCGAAATTTCAAACGGTGAGAGACCAAGAGATGTCAGGCTTGAATCCATTTTTTTCTGTGATGTTGGAATCCTCATATAAATTGTCACTGAAATTTTCCTCTTCATCATTATCATGACAAGAGGATGCTGACAGTAATGCTGCAGATTTACAAGCAAAATCTCTTCGGCAGTTTAGACACAATTTTTGACCAGGCTTCACATCCACTTTTGCTATCTCCATTAGCCTGTCAGCTGTGGCTGTATTAACAAGGCGTAATCCTTTTCTTGCTGAATGACTTTTTTCTGGAAAGGATTGCAACACGTTTTTGGAGAAATTCATATCTCGTCAAAATTGTGGCTTCATGGTGTAAGCAAATCTGCAAGTGGTCATCAGTAGATATACCACTACGCCGATGTATGAGATCTTGATCTTCTAAGCTGAAATGAGCGATGAGTTTTAGCTTGCTTGGGGCTGAATTAAACGATTTTAAATGGCATTCAGTATTGCTGGCTCGTCCAATGCTACATTCTGGAAGCTCTGTCGTAGCCGCGCGGTTATCCATTATCATAGAAAATACCAAATAATTATTTGAATAAGATCAAATTTTATTCTAGAAGAAAAAGTACAAATATGAAACTTCTAGGGTGAAATTGACAGAAAATTGTGGTTCTTGTCTGACTAGAAAGTAATGAGTAAGTTGCATTATTTGACAGTGTGGCGGACCACAAGCAATTTTTCAACAAGTTTGAGCTTATTTTTCATTCCTGAGTTGAAGCGAATCCAAAATAAACTAAGTTGATTCTAGTAGATAAAAATGTGCTCTTTTTAATGGTACCAAAGAAAACATCATTTGAGATGACGTAAGTCACTTTGTTTGGGTCTGAACACATCTCACTTTTTGACAATTGCATATTTGGCATAATTTTAATGCTCTAATATAATCCTAGATAAGTAGCTGTGAATAAAGATAGTCTGACAGGGCACTATCCTGGATACCTTCAACACATTCACCAAGTATTGGCCTCCCTCTGTTTTTTGTTCTTGAGATATTCGACCCTAAAGGAAGGACTAAAATTTGATGTACGCTTCCGCGACAGATTTTGTTAGGCATTTTGACCCATGTTGCTGACTCCTAAAGTGGATTTGTTTTCGTCAAACTGCGTTTTTCGGATTCAGGGTAAAAAGTTGAACAAGACATGACAGTAAGAGGTCCCTAATTGCTTTTGCCTTGTAGTAATAGGGAGTCAAAAATTGACTTTTGTACTGTTTCTCCGTGGATTTATCAAAAAGCCCTCCAAATGAAAGGCCATAGTTTCCAACTCACTTTATATTATGATTTAAAATTTTACAGAGGTTCATTTTTACAGTGGATTTGAAGCCACACCAAGTTTCAAAGAAATTGGTAATGGTCAGCGTGGATGACTTTCAAAATTAGACCATTTGGGATGGAATGACCCAGATAATAAATGCTGAAATATTGAATAAAAGTGAACGATATACAAATGAACATAAATATAAAAAAATGAAATCAGCCGAAAATTTAATAGTGAAAATTTTTAAGAAAGAGAGTAAAATGGCGCGATTTCTGGATTTTTCTAAAAATTTAGCTTATTCAGCAACTATTTTGTAAGTTAAATTCTCAAAAACGTCACAAAACCACGGAGGATGATTTTCTTTTTCAGGGTTTAAGAATAATCGATTTTTACTTTTTATTTTATTTTTTATCAATTTTTTATTCTTATTATATTTTTTCAATTTTTACCGATTTTTATCATTTGTTTTCAACTTTGGCAGAGTACAGCGGAATAGGGCATTCTGCTATTTTTGTCAACACGTGCCTCGGCTACCAGTTTGTGCCGAATGCGGTAAGATGAAATGCATGCAAAAGACTAGCGACTGCGTTGTGAAACATTTGGGCACTTTCGCCACTGGAATGGCCATGGTGGTAAAATAACGTACATAATTTTTATTGGCGCTTCGCCAAAAAATAATCATGTATAATCTCTGCGGTACAGCATAAAAACTTGGACCCAAAAATGTCGATTTGAGCTTTAAAAGCTTTCGACTAGTAATTTTTAATAATAAATGAAATTATCGATTAGTAATTATCAATAATTGATGATGATGATGATAATATTAATAATAATAATAATAATAATAATAATAATAATAATAATAATAATAATAATAATAATAATAATAATAATAATAATAATAATAATAATAATAATGATAATAATAATAATAATAATAATAATGATAATAATAATAGTAATAATAATAATAATAATAATAATAATAATAATAATAATAATAATAATAATAATAATAATAATAATAATAATAATAATAATAACAATAATAATAATAATGATAATAATAATAATAATAATAATAATAATAATAATAATAATAATAATAATAATAGAATAATTATAACTGACACTTTAAAAACCCAATGGATTATCAAGCGTGAAATGTAATGAAATATGTACCTATGAATGTAATGTATGTGCATATCTAAAATTTAGAAAATTAAAAAAATTTTTAAAAATGTTTCAATATAATTTACTTATTTATTTATAAAATATGTACTTGAAACCTGGACTTTAAAAGTGTGATTTGAGGTACAAGTTTCAAAGTTCGATTTTTTTAAAAATAATTTTAAATTTAAAATTTGAAAAATTCACTCAGGGTGCGATTTGTGATTTCTGCGAAGCTTTCGTCTGCCACGGTCGTAGTGCCTAACAACTCACGCTTGTAGCCGCCCTTTGAGGGACGCGACTTGCATGGAGTGTAAGAGAGGAGCGTGGGACCAGGTAAGACTGATATTTTCCAGGCACGTAGCTGGCCGTCCTATTTTGGGGGGACTAACACCAATATTTAGGGGGACTGGGCCCAAAAATAGCACAAAATAACGTTTAAAAAAATCATATTTTTCCGATTTTTCTTAATTTTGGGGGGTCCCCTCAGAGATACGTGCCAGGATATTCTTGTTACATTTTCGTATTTTATTCATATTTTTTACTACCTAATTTTATTTATTTGGCATTTTTTCGGCAGCAGGGTAAAATTTTATTATTTGGCTTAGAGCACGACGCTTATTCGCACTACGTTGATAGCATACACACCTGGGCGTAGAGATTTGGGGGTATTCACCCCCCCGAGGAACCAAAATACCACTCCCCCCAGAAACCAAAATAACCCTTAGAATTCAATTTTTGAATAGTGTTTTGTTTTTGCAATTTTTTGATGCCAATGGATAGTGCTCGATGAGAAACGTTGAAAAATGGTATTTTTTTTGCCAATAACCACTTTTAAGGATATTTTTTGTCCTTTGAAAAATAGTGCACCCCCAGAATTTCGGTGCCGCCTAGCTATGATAGCATCCAGCCACGCACAGCGTGAGAATTCGGGTAAGTAAAATTGAAAAGGTCTACTAAAGTTCCTTTTTTGGACACAAAAACGGTGAATTTTCGTCAAAAACGTCGTTTTTGGAATTTATGACGATTATCTATCCTCTCAGAACGTAAAAACATTTAAAGAAATTTTTAAAAATTAGAATAAATCGAATAAAGTGTAGTCAAAAAATTACCGAGTGGCGAAAAAATTTGGCACTTTTGGGCTAGCAGATGGCTATAACGCTTGAAGCAGCACATTTTCTACGAATGTTTTGGATAATCGTAAATCCGTCGGGGTATTTCTGTGGGGGTGGAAATTTTTTGGGGCTGGAACTCGTGCCAAACTCAAAAGATCGTGTAGATATGTTAGCAACAGAAGTCGGGAGGTGTGATGGGCTAAATCGCGGGAAAAACGCCTAAAATTAAATTCTGGGGCTTGGGATTCTGGAGGGGGTCAGAACCCCCTCAAATCTCTTATCCCATGCCCGTGTATTGTGCCGTGTGTTTTTCTCAATCAAAACGCCATTATTTTCTTTGTTTAAGTTTAAAGAAAGGAGCTTTCGACTGAAGAAGAAAAAATTTCAATTTTAATCCCTTAACAGCTTTTGTATAATGCATATTTGTTTTATGTAGCAAATAATAGTTTGGACTCTATTATAATTATTATTATTACAACCATACATGTAACAGGGGATGGGGGATTCCATTACCGAAAGTCTTACGTCCTCCTCCCCGTCCCCCCTGAGCCAGTAAATTTTTGACCCCCCTCTCCCCTGATTTTTGAAAAAAAGGAATTTTTTGGTCGTTTTTAGGCATTTTTTGGCCAAAAATTGGAGGTCATCTACTCCTGTCCTAAACAATGGCCGGGGCCACACCTGGGCGTAAGGGTTTGGGGGTTATGTACCCCCTGCCAGAAGGTCAAATACTTCCCCCAGAAACCAAAATACCCCCAGAATTCAATTTTTTTAAATTCTTTTGTTTTTTCGCAATTTTTGATGCCAATGGATATTGCTCGATGAGGAACGTTGAAAAATGGTGTTTTTTCGCCATACCACCATTTTTGAGAGCATTTTTGACTTACAAAAAATTTGCACTTCTCCCAGAATTTCGGTGCTGCTCACCTATGCCGGGGGCCCACCCTCCGAGAATTTCGAATCGTTACATGCATGATTACACGCGAAGTGATAAGTTTGGTCCATTTCACGAAACTTTGTGCATGGAAATCAATAACATAATTTTGCAGCAGAATGAAACTTCGTATGCTTATCTATCGCCATGCTCTTTATGGTGATTTCTGTTTCAGTTTAAACCCTGTTCGCAGCCAATTTACATCGAGCCAAAAATTGTGATCCATGCACATTATTTCGTGAAACAGACTATAATTATAATAACCATTAAAATTCCTTATTTTTACCATTCAACACTAAGAATTTTTCTTAAAAAGGAGGCTGCTTGGGAGTTTAAATTTTGGTAAATACTCGTAAGCTTAGTTTGTTTACAATGTTTGGATTCATTTGAACCTCAATTTCTTTTATATTTACTTCCATAATGTGATTATGTATGTAAAGTTGGTCTAAAAGCGTTTCGGATTTCATCTACAGTTTCCGCCCATGAAAGATGACGCGGCGTCGCGAGCGCGCGTTTCGTCCATCATGCGCTATTATCTCTTTTTTATTATTATACGCCATTAATCTGTATCATCCCGTTAATCTGGCGATGCGGACGGCGCAATTTAGCTATTAATAGCGCCAACAAGAAGGAAGCGCGCACGTGAATGCTGGAAGCGCGCACGTGAATGTCGTTCTATATTTAGGCGAGCCATGATTAAAATCAATATTTTTGCAAGCCGGCGACGGACGATGAAGAATTTTGCAGAAAGGTACGCAATACAGAGCGATGTACGCAGCACTGATTGAGGAGTTTTTGAACATTTCGAATTGTTTTATAAAAAAAACTCTAAAAATGCTATTGACGTTTTTTAGATGACTTAATGTATAAATAATAATTAATAGACGGTGCTCGGCTTGCAAAAATATTGATTTTAATGTTGGCTTGTCTAAATATAGAACGACATTCACGTGCGCGCTTCCAGCATTCACGTGCGCACTTCCTTCTTGTTGGCGCTATTAAATGCGCCGTCCGCATCGCCAGATTAACGGGATGATACAGATTAATGGCGTATAATAATAAAAAAGAGATAATAGCGCATGATGGACGAAACGCGGCGCTCGCGACGCACCATCTATTATAATTCTAAGGGTGATAGAGCGTCATCTTTCATGGCGACCACTGTAAAACATGTGTGGCTGAGAACGATATTAGAAGATTAAATTCTAAAATTAAAATATCTTATCCATTTTATAAAATAAATAATACATAAAATAATATACAATCTTAATTCTTGTTTTTTTATTTAAATTTTTTCATAAATTATGGATAGTTAATTCAAAATTTCGGGTTTTCACTTACATTTATGCATTATTCTCATTTTTGATGGTCATTTTGTGCTGTTTTATTGAAAGGCAGTGTTTTGACATCTTTTTGTTCGAATTTGTAAAATAATTTTACCTTAAATTTTTTAGCCAATAATTAAAAATTACTTCGAACTAAACAACTTCGAATTAAATAATTATTTTTCTATAATTTGTTTATTTAAGCGCAGCGGTTCAGTACATGATTGTAGTCCTGTCTAACTTTTCAAAGATGGCTAGGGCCTCATTTTCATTTATTTTTATTTTAATTATTTCAATACTTTCAATTTAATTTTTGCATTTTTAATTTTTTAATTCAATTTTAATATTTTATTATCTTTTTACCCTTTATTCTAATGGTTTAAACGCGCAGAAAGCTGAAATTAGCGTTTTTAACACCAAACATTTGGAGATATATGTAGAAAACGAAAAATTATGGCATGGGATCACCGATGGGCAGCTTCTAAATACTCGTAGTCTAATGGGGTCCAAAAAATTTTTAAAAACCCAAAATTGCCGGAAAAAATGGTGATACGGACACAAAAGCATTTTTCTACGTTTTTAAATTGGGGTGGCTGTCAAATTTTGGGGGGTCTAGCCCCGATCCAATGCTTGATTGTGGTCCCTTTCGATTATATTCGATCATCCTATATTTTAGTATTACTGTATCTAGGTACATACGTGTAACAGCTCGAAATTTCGGGTGGGTGGTTGCCGGCCATTTTGAGGGATAGCAGTGTATGTTTTGTACATGGTCCCTTTGTCCATGTACAAGAATGGTTCCTAAAAGTCTTTGTGCATTTTGTACGTGCTAATTTTTGTGTGCCATTATATGATATAGTAGCGTTTTCGGTGTAGTAAAGCAGGGTTTTTCGACCTTTGGTAGTATTTTTCAGCTAATTTATGGGTTTGTGACGACAAAAACTACTGAAAATTGTCTCGAAACGGCGCGAAGCGCCGAAACATTGGGTATATTTGCTTTCTTAGTGCAATTTCTACCATCTTAAAGAGATACTATAGGATAAACAATAAAATTTTGGGAATTTTAGACTTTTTACAGTCTTTTTCTTCCCAAAAATCTTTGTGCACGTATATACAAAGACGGTCCCGAAAAGTTTTTGTACATTGGAAAAAATCTTTGCCGAATACAAAAAACCGTGGGGGGAGGGGTAAATGACCTCCAACTTTTTGATCAAGAACGGCCAAAAAACATCTGAAAATTGCCCAAAATTTTTATCAAAAATCATGGGGTGGGTAAAAAATTTTCTGGCTTGGGGGATGGGGGTAATGGGGGTACAGCCAACTTTGGTTGGGGGTCCCCCACCAGACATGTAACCTGGGGGATGGGGAATCTCACCTACCCACACTTTGTCGTCCCCCATCCCATGCCCCCTTAAAGTCAGAGAAAATTTTTGAACTCCCCCTCTACCCCATTTTTGGAAAAACTTGAGGTTTTTGGCCGATTTTAAGTGTTTTTGGTCGTTTTTAGTTGAAAATTGGAGGTTGTAACCACCTCCTTCTCTTAAAATGGCCGGGACCCCCTCTCAAAATTTTAAGCCGTTACATGTCTGTCCCCCACCCCTGTTATCTGTATATCCAGATTTTTAAGATAAAAACAATATTTTTATCGAAAATGATTCGTTAATAAGTAATATAAGTTTTTTACTCCATTATTTCGAAGAAGTGTGTATAGGTACTGTAATGATTAGCTCTCATTTTTTAATAAAAAATCTTTTTTGCTTGAAGGAGGCCGAATGTTCCGTTGTTCGTTTTGTACGAATTTTCTGTGCGAAGACGATCATTTTGAGCATCAGGCTAGCTGTCAAGTTCTGGATAAGGAAACTTACAAATGTATTAATATACTACATATTTACTCCATTTTTACTATTTTATTTGATCATTTTGCTATTATTACTTTCTGATAATAATTTTTTATATTTTTTTGCTTTATTTTAATTTGTTTGTCTTTTATTTTTTATATTACCTTATTTGAACTATGTAAAAGTTTCATGTATTTTATGCACTGTTTTTTATCAACCCATATTACTAGTGCTCTAATCGTATTGTAGCTGGTCAAAAGTTTCAACCAATCGCCACCATAAGTGGGCAGCACCAAAATTCTGGGGGTGCAAGATTTTTCAAAGGTCAAGAAAAGGTCTTAAAATTCGTGGAATGGTGAAAAACACCATTTTTCAACGTTTCTCATCGAATACTATCCTTTGGCATCAAAAAATTGCGAAAAAAACAAAAAGAAATGTTCAAAAATTGAATTCTGGTAAGGGGGTACTTTGGTTTCTCGGGGGGGGGGGTGCATAATACCCTCAAACCCTCCTCCCCCAACGCCCAGGTGTGGTGCATACCCCCAACTCCCCCCACGCCCACGTGTGATCGCCACCTTTTTACCCATTCTAACAAAATTGAAAAAATGCACAGTGTAGAAAAACGTAAAAAATCATGAATTTTTATTTGCATAATTAAAAATTTGCATGGTATTTTGATTAAAAATTTGCAAGGAATACCGAAAGTTTAAGATCGATTCGAATATAAACTACTAAATTGGTCTTTCTATGTCTTGGGCACACAACGAATGCATTATTGTATGCATACCCTGATGGGTAATGCGGGTGGTCAGAGGGGGTGAAATTTGGGAACGGTTATAAAGATACATGTAACAGGGGATGGGGTATCCTCTACTCAATTTCGGTCGCCCCGCCCCTTCAGACACGTATCTCTGGGGTAATGGGGTAATGGATGGGTTCAGACCCCCCTAAAATTCAGAAAAATCGGAAAAATCGACTTTCCGAACGTTATTTTTGTACCATTTTCGGCCTTTTTGGGCTTGGTCCCCCAAAAAATTGGTGTTGGTCCCCCCCAAAATAGGGCGGCCAGCTACGTGCCTGTCAAAAATTGCACGTTTTGGCAAGTGCTTGCAAATTTAAAACGTTGATCATGAATGCAGTAACCCGTATCAAAAGTGCATTTGTTTAACGCAGGCCAAACTTATTAACATAATAAATAGAGTAATAAATAATGTCTCCTAATATCGTATAAAGCAAATCGCGTTCACTTATCTTTCTTGCTGAAAAAATAATGTTGTGAAGATAAGTTATTCCATGCTATGAATTTGTAAAATCATGAAAAAACGACTCTTACTAAATTTAGTGCAAACTAAGGAAAGCTAAACTCGCATGATTGAAACTTTACCAAGTTCCTGCAGGGAACATAGGCCGTTAGACAAAGCAAACCGCGTTTCGGTTGGATAAATGTTTCAAAAGTTACAAGGTCCAATATTTCACCATAAACAGACTTTTTCGTCAACACCTTGCGTTTCGTCTACAAATCGCCTGACAGTAGCGATTTCCAAAAATTTTAGGATAGGGTAATAAACCCCCTCCGCGACTTTTCAGCGAAAACTTGCTTATTTTAGACTATTTTTAAGTATTTTTAACCGTTTTTGGCCAGTAATCGAATTATATTTACCGCCTCCCTCACCCCCCTCCCCTTAAAAAATGGCCAACTAAACCCTTCCTAAATTCTGGGCCGTTTTGTATATACATTTAAGGAAAAGACTGCAAAAATAATTATCAATTTTATTTAATTCCTTGAATCTTTTTAAATTTTTCAATCCATTCGTTCCAAAATTTTATGTCGTTTTGTACATTTAAGAAACGACCGCAAAAATAATTAATAAAATTATTTAATTCTTAAAATCTTTTTCAATTATTCAATTCTTTCCTTCCAGAATTTTGGGCCGTTTTGTACATTTTAGGAAACGATCTGCAAAAATAATTAATAACTTCATTTAATTCCTTAAATCTTTGTCGATTTTTAATTCCATTCCTTTCAACCAAAATTTTATGCCTTTTTGTACATTTAAGGAAAAGACTGCGAAAATGATTAATAACTTAATTTAATTCTTTACATCTTTTTCAATTATTCAATCCGTTCCTTTTAAAATTTTGGGCCGTTTTGTACATTTAAGGAAACGACTCGCAAAAATAATAAAATTATTTAATTCTTTAAATCTTTTTCAATTTTTCAATCCACTCCGTCCAAAATTTTAGGTATGTCGTGTAATAAATTGGGCTGGTATTCTTGTCTTCGGTGCAAGTTGTGTTTCTGCGATGATCACGTCCGGCGAAAGGGCGTAAAATATGAGCGGAATCAGGCGATACCCTGTCCAAAATGTGGTTTCGGCACAAATCATACCAAAGACTTAAGCATGTCCAGTAAGCTTATAGGTTTTTCCTGCGCTTCGTTGCTTTTCTGTGGATTACCTAACGAAAAATTTTAATTTAAAAATTATTTTATCATTTTTTCAATTGGAAAAAATTAAATCCCATTTCAATTCTTGCCTGTTGTTTCTTCTTGTTCCAAAGAGTGGGGTTTTTGTGATATATTTTGTTTAATTTTTAATTTCTTTTTAATATTTTTGAATAGAATAATTTCTAAATGTTCTTAATGTTTATTCTTGCTTCGCACTTGTGTTACGCAAGTACATATTATTATAGTGCTTCGCCATGAACATGACGCACTATAATCGTCAGATTTATATTAGATGATGCGTCGCGAGCTCCGCGTTTCGTCTATAATGCGCTATCATCTCTTTTTTATTATTATAGGATATCATGCCGTTAATCTGGCGATGCGGAAGGCGCAATTTAGCTATTAATAGCGGTAACAAGAAGGAAGCGCGCATGTGAATGCCGGAAGCGCGCACGTGCCTGAATATAGAGCGGCATTCACGTGCGCGCACTCGCCTGAATATAGAACGGCATTCACGTGCGCGCTTCCAGCATTCACGTGCGCGCTTCCTCTTGTTGGCGCTATTAATAGCTAAATTGCGCTCTCCGCGTCGACAGATTAACGGCATGATACAGATAAATATCCTATAATAATAAAAAAGAGATAGCGCATTATAGACGGAATGCGGCGCTCGCGACGCATCATCTAAATCAAATCTGATGATTATAGTGCTTCATGTTTCATGGCGAGCACTGTATTTTTGATTTTTCTAAATTTCTATCTAAAAAGGCCCTCTGAAGCTTAGCAAAAAATTTTTAACTTTACCTCTACTTAATCTGGAATTATAAAATCACTATTTGTTTCTAGAACAGCGGTCTTGTTTTTTAAGCTATTTATTTTTCATTTATATTTCTAAAAAATTATTTTTAAAATTATTTTTCTATTATTTTTGAAGATCATTTTCATACGCCTGTATGTAGGCACATTTGTATTTTTTAAGATAAATATTCATTTATTTCAAAAACTAAAACTGATTCGTTTATTTCTAAAAAATTATTTTTCATTTATTGATAAAATTACTCATTTAAATTCCATTTGAATTATTAATTTCTTCAATTCAGTATTGCTAATTTATTTCTGAATATTCATTCATTTCGAAAACTAAAACTCATTTTTTTATTTCTAAAAAATTAATTTTTATTTATTAATAAAATTACTGATTTAAATTCCATTTGAATAATTAATTTCTATACTTCAATATTTCTAATTTATTTCTGAAAAATTATGTTTAATTTACGAATAAAATTACTCATTTAAATTCCATTTGAATTATTAATTTCTATAATTCAGTATTTTTAATTTATTCTTGAATATTCATTTATTTCGAAAACTAAAACTGATTTGTTTATTTCTAAAAAATTATTTTTAATTTACGACTAAAATTTCTCATTTTAATTCCATTTAAATTATTAATTTCTATCATTCAGTATTCTTAATTTATTTATAAATATTTATTTATTCCGAAAACTAAAACTGATTTGTCTATTTCGAAAAAAATTTTTTTTTATTCATTAATAATATTACTCATTTAAATTTCATTTAAATTATTAATTTCTATAATTCAATATTCTTAATTTATTTTCAGAAATTTTAGAAAGTTTTTAAATCACTATATTTCAATGATTTCGTTAGTTTTAATCAGTTTTATATTTGCTTTGATTATAAACAGCTCGGAAGCATGAATATGGTCGACAAGCTAGGAATTTTGATGACGACGATGATAATGCTTACAGCTATGATCAGTTCTCATCTGCTGGCTTTTCTGCAGCTACTTACGAGGATAATGATGAAGACGAGGAAGATGATGATGACGAGGATGACCTAGATACTGATGGTATTTTTTCAAATACGTAAACAAATAAAAAAATAAATAAAAAGAAAGAAATAAAATTACTTCAAATAAATAATAAATTAAAGAGTAATTTCATAATTTTATAGTTTATTCGGCTAGATAATATATTCATCTACTCCTAATTTATTCAAGAATTAATTTTTTCACGACTCCTTAATTATAATTACTTTCTGTAGTCATCTTATCTAATTATACGATGCTTAAACCGTCCATTCGGCCTACGACGCATTCGAAATTACTGTTTCATTAATAAATTTTGGATGCGCAAACAAAGGGTGAAGAGTAAATTTAACTTATAAATAGCTACAGTAATAATAACTTACAGTAATAATTACTTTTATTACGCATATGTAAAGAAATTTACGCTAAATACTGTAGGTAATAGTCCTAATATTTTTAGGAAACTTCTTTCGCATTTTTTCTTAGTACCGAAATTCTCAAAACAGCTGCTGTTTTCGAGAGTATACACTTGAATGGGCGGCTCTTTGTTTAAATTACTTTACATTGCTTTTGAATGAAATAAATGTGAACTTGCAGCATTCTACATATATACCAAAGTTTTGCTGACTAAATTTACTAAAAATCGAATTTATTTCGCAAAGCGCAGTTATTGCTGAAATAGGTTGGTTGGTTGGCTTCATCGGTTATTGGTTATTATTGTTGTTATTATTATTGTTGTTATTGTTATTATTTTCATATTATTTTTTTGTATCAATATTATTATTAATAATTATTATTACTATTATTATTATTATTATTATTATTATTATTATTATTATTATTATTATTAATGTTATTATTGTAATTATTATTATTGTTATTATTATTTATTATTTATTATTATTATTGTTGTTGTTGTTATTTTATTATTATTATTATTGACCCATCCTGCGAAGTCTTGTCCTCATAAAAAGCCGTCTTTTACATTACGGGTAATTTCTTCGACACACAATTTCTGACGTCGATTCGATTTTTTTAGCCATATTTATTGATGTATGTAAGTAAGTCGTGGCTAAATATTTTGAGTTTTTACAGGTTTGCGACATTAACTTATGCAAAAAGTATGTGATAAGCAAGTAAATCTGATTATATTCACGTGCATATGATCAGGCTTTCGAGAGGAACATAAATTCAAAGAATTAAATTCTCAAAAGTTCTAATATAATACCAGAAAAGTTTTTCTCTATATTATATTATATGGTAATTTTTTGCTATATATTTTCGTTCTCGCCGAAATACGTGCAAAAGCTGGATAGGTAGAGGGGTAGCACAGGTGGGCAACACCAAAGTTCTGGGGGGTGCAGGCCCTTATCCAGGATTTTATTTCGGGGGGGGGCGAAAATTTTTGAGGCCAGATATCTCGAAAACCATTAGGAGATAGGCGAAAATAAAGGCAGTTTTGAGCGTATATCGGCGAGCTCTATACGATGGTGAAAAAATTTCAAAAAAATTCAAAATTTTTCACTATATTTCATATTGATATACAGCAAATTTATCATTTGAGCTGATTTCTCATCACTTAATCGACGAATTATTTCTTATCTCTTGCCTATGCACTTAATCATTGTGCTTTACAGAGAGAAAAAATGCATATAATCACACCTGGCGTGGGTGGTTTGGGGGTATGCACTCCCCCAGAAAACCAAAATACCCCCCAGAAATCAAAATACCCTTCAGAATTCAATTTTTGAAATTTTTTTTCGTTTTTTAGCAATTTTTTGATGCCAATGGATAGTGCTTGATGAGGAACGTCGAAAAATGGTGTTTTTATCGCCATTCCACCATTTTTAAGGCCATTTTTCGACCTTCAAAAAAATCTTGCCCCCCCCCCCTCAGAATTTTTCTTGCGGCCCACGTATGCATATAATGAACAATTCGGCGCCAAGGGCCAAAAAATTGACATATTCTGCAAGTCAAGTTCAAATTTGAGCGGTTTTGAGCGGGCTAGAAGACAAAAAACATATATAAACAATAAATACGGCGCGAAGCGCCAGAAAAATTTCATGTTTTCCATGTCAAACCTCGAATTTGAGCTGTTTTGAGTGAGCTAGAAGGCAAAAACTATTGCTGAACAATGAATCCGGCGCACAGAAAAATTGACATGCTCTCTATGTCTAACTCTAATTTGAACGAGTTTTAGCGGTTTAGAAGACAAAACTATACATAAACAGTAAATCCGGCGCGAAGCGCCGGAAAATTTTGAGTTTACTTGCTCAAAAGTAAGCTAAAAACCTGTTTTGGCGGTGTTTTAGACGCACTTCGCCAATTTTTAATTTTTCCATTTTTTAATTTTTCATTTTTCCCTTTGGAAAAACAAAAATTTCTTTTATTTCGGGGGGGCAGCCCCCCTCCGCCCCCTGGATACGGGCCTGGGGGTGTGTAAGATTTTTTTCAAAGGTAAAAAATGGCCATAAAAGTGGTGGTATGACGAAAAACGCCATTTTTCAACGTTTCTCATCGAGCACTATCCATTAGCATCAAAAAATTGCAAAAAAAAACGAAAAAAAGGATTTTAAAAATTGAATTCTGGAAGGTATTTTGGTTTCTTGTAGCATACTCCTACCCACCCCTCCCACATCCAGGTATGATTGGTAGGTATAGAAGAGGTTTTTTGAGTTTATTTTTGACTAGGGTTTTCAGAGGCCATTTTTGAATGGGCTTTTAAAAGGGTGATTGTGGCGTCATGTAAAACGTTATTTTATTTTCAGGTGACGATGATGATTCGAGCACCGAATCGAATGGAGTGAATGAAGGGACTGGAAAAACTAGTGAAAAATGAACTTGATATTCGTTTATTCCCCATCAGCGATATCACAATTTCTGCTCAAATTGATTGTTGTTTTATTTATTTTCGACCGTTTTACGCGCGAATCTGGTGATTGAGGAAATTTTGAATTGGCTTGTTGTTTTACCCTGCTATGTATTTACGCACTATGCAAAGTTACGTTTATGACACGCCTGAATTATTTCAAGTCAGAATAGGATAAAACAGCTACATAGATTCAAATAAAAGCATTTGGTGGTTTATAGTGTAATGACAATTATGATTGATTTTTTCTCTTGCCATTTTTAACTTTCATTCCAAATGGCCCATTTTCACAAAGGTCCTATTACTGTATTTGTTTTCCACTGCGTACATGATTTCTTCAATTATGTTCTCGTAGCAGCTGATTGCTTTGAACTCTTCTTAATGCTATTTAATATGCTTTGCTTAACATGCGGCTCATTTAACACTGCTGCAAACGCCAGACCCGTTCAGTAGCTCGTTAGCAGTAATAAGCCGTAAAGCGATAGTGGGTCGTTTGGAATGAAACAGATTATAGTCTGCAGTACTCAAGAAAGGATTGTTTTATTATATAAGGTGATTTATTCAAGAGCGCAATGCAGTTACCGGAATCAATCTACTTGCAGTCGTAGTACCCTTTTAAAATCGAGCGATACATCAAGTGGCATTTTTCGTAATACTAGGCTTACTGATATGTAAAAGTACTGTATGACTCATTGCGTGATGCATTGTTAAATAAAAAAATTGGTTAATTAATTAGGTAGCAGGTTTGCCAGGTGCAGGAGAATTCTCCTGAATTCAGGAGAATCTAAAATTTTCAGGAGCAGGAGCAGGAGAATGGGCTTTTCAGGAGAAATTTCAGGAGAAATCGTAAACCTGCAGGAGAATGCAGGAGAATTTTTAAAATGTCAGGAGAATTCAGGAGAATCCTGAAAATCTAGGAGAATTCAGGAGAATTTTCAAAACTTAAACAGCAAGTTATAATGATTATCATACATTAAGCTTCTTACTTCTTACTTCTTATATTAGTGATATCAACAGGCTGGAGGCTCTTCAGCGTAAATTTACTAAATACATAGTTGGATATCATAGCCCTCCTTCTTACGACGAACGCCTTAACCAACTTAACTTGTGTCGATTAGAATTACGTCGCCTTCATATTTGCTTATGTACGATGTATCAAACTATTAGTCAAAAATCTTGTCTTTCCATGACAGATTTTTTTGTGCTTAATCAAAATGCTACTCGCTGCACAAATCGTTTCAAGCTAGTTGTTCCTCTTGTCCGTTCTAATTTACAAAAATTTGACTTTTTCTATAAGTATATCTCTGTTTGGAATCACCTACCTGATTTTGTAGTCTCTTCCCCTAACTTAAATATATTCAAATCTAGATTAATTGATGTCGACTTATCCAAATTTATTATAGGGCGGGCTTAAATCGTCATTTTCATGACTCGCTCATCGCCTTTTGCTGTACGCTTTTATTCTATTGACCGTACGTTTTATTACTCTTTTACATCTTTCGTAATTGTCGCGTTTCAGTAATAAATTATTTCATTCATTCATTCATTCATACTGTAGTTAGTTAGTTGTATATAATTTTATACTTAGAGATCTTTCACATTAAGAATTTATTTCGTTCATAGTTAAGACCTAAGTGTTAAGTTATAACTATATCCAAATAAGTTTCGTGCTTCCGTAGTAAAT
This sequence comes from Mermis nigrescens, assembly GCA_036768485.1. Taxonomy (NCBI): domain Eukaryota; kingdom Metazoa; phylum Nematoda; class Enoplea; order Mermithida; family Mermithidae; genus Mermis; species Mermis nigrescens. Next base: position 3,974,808 of record JAVLUZ010000340.1, read on the forward strand.
CATTCATTCATTCATTTATTTATTCACTTAATATCACGAAGTGCAGAAATACATAGCTTTACACACCGTCTAATTGTTTTTATCAGTTTCATAGACGTTTGCAAACACCGTTTTTTCCACTTTTTGGTCTATTTGTCGACCAAAATTTTGGGAAATGGAAAAAATTTTTGGGCTTGGTTGGCATTTGTGGAAACTTTTTGTAATGTTAAAAATGCGTTTTAGAGAGTTAAAACTTCGAAAATTTTTCGGCTTCGGCGCGAAGAATTGATTAAATTCTTACTTATTAGTAATCCTTAAGCCGCGCCGCGCCAATCGCAGCATTTTTATCGACAATCTGGTCTAGAACTTCACTACGATTGAAAATCCTTATCTTATGCACGGATTCAGTTAGTTTTTGTAATGCAAAAATGCGTTTTAGAGAAGTGAAACTACAAAAAATATTCGGCGCTTCACGCCGCATTGATTTAATTCTTACTTGTTATTGATGTTTAAGCCGCGCGGCGCCAATTGCAGCATTTTTTATCGATAATCTGGTCCTAGAACTCCACTACGATTGAAAATCCTTACCATCTGCACAGTTTTTGAAATGCAAAAATGATTTAGAGAGCTAAAATTTCAAAATTTTCTAGCGCTTCGCGCCATTTGATAAATTATAGTTTTAATTGTCAAAAACGACTTCAGAATTGGCTAAAATGCTTTACTGAAGGAAGGAAATTCAAGTTTCAACATAAATAACGTTACTGATCGTGATATTCTTGTAGAGCGCGAAATTTTTATACAAAAAGTGCATCAAACACCGCTATTGCATGTGTACATAAAATTTTCCACTTAAAAACACTGATTTTTCAACACAGGCGCTCTATTTTGAACGTTTTTAGACCTCTCAAAAAATGTTGAAAAAAGTCGGAAAAAGTGGAAAAAAATTTTGGGTTCGGTCTATAATGTCAACCAAATCGCTGGGAAAAAAACGGTGTTTGCAAAGCGCCTATAAACATTTTTTTGGATATATTTCAAAACGTAAGGATTTGCTTGCTACTGAAGTACATACAATTAGTAATAAAGTATTATTTATTTTTTCAAAAGACATTGCAAACAGGGCTCTTTTCAGAAATTTTTGATGATGTAAGTGCAACTGAAAATTGGCGGTCACTGTTTTAAGCACAGAAACTGTTTTTTCGAATAATGTGTATTGTAAACAATGCGACCTCTTTAGCTTAGGCCCTTGAGCAGTATATCCTGATGAAGATCAGGAATCTGTTATTGAATGTTTGTCAGCTGTTGATGTTGAATAAAATGTTATACTTTGTGGTGCAGCATTAGTCTTCCATTATTTTTGCATCTGCCTGTATAATGCAGATATGCTCCATGAGCTTTTTGTGAGAGAATTAATGTTCATTATTTAGCCTTGAGTGTCCTTAGGATTAACAGGCAAGAGATCAGAATAAAATACTTGGGTGAACCAAGGTAAATTGGCCTGAGCATGCTTGATATGCATGTGCACATACAATTGTAGATCTGCTGTACAACCTTTCCTGCAAAATATGAGCCAGGAGAATTTTCAGGAGAATCAAAATATTTTCAGGAGAATTGCAGGAGAATTTTTCCCCAATTTTACCTCTGTGCAGGAGAATCTGAATTTTGGGACCTGGCAACACTGTTAGGTAGGTACTATGTTTTCTACTCCGCCCTGCCTACTTGCAGGGTTGCCAAGTTGATGCCCTCCCCATTTCGGGTTTTTTTTGAGGCCGTCGGAGGCATTTTTCAGCAGGCACTGGGGTTTTTTTGCGTCTATGCTTAACCCATGGTTCGGGTTTTAGGCAGTTTGATTTTAAAATTGCGAGTTTTTTTTGACAAGAGCACTTGGCAACCCTGTCTTCCCGTTCGGAAACGTGCCATCCAATTTGTTTGACTGTCTTTTCTGTTTCGATTTTTAGCAATAAGTGAGCAACAACTGAAGTAGGTACGATACGGTCCAGAGGCCCGTGTCCAGGATTTTGTTTCGGAAGGGGGGCATGCACGTCACGAGCACGACCAAAGTTTTTTTAAAAGACAAGGGGGACAAAAGGATGGCTTTTGGTTTGCAAATTTTGCTACCCGGATACCTTCGATACGGTGAGAATCCAATGAAAACCATCCTTTCGGGGCTGAAAACCATCTTTTTGGGGCAAAGTACGGCACAAGTCAACTGCAAATAGGTAATATAGCACAAAATGGAAAATTATTTTGCAGTCAAAAACCAAATTGTCTAGACTGCGAATGAGTTCAGACACAGTGTAATATTCAGGGTTGGCAAGGCTGGGTTTTTTTGGGTTCTTTTGGGTGCAAGAAATTGTTGGGTTTTGGGTTTTTTGGGTTTTTTATCCACAGGTTAAGAATTTATTTGTAATGGAATTAAATACTGCGTATTGTCAATGTTTTTTGTATCATGGTTGTTCCTTTTACAATTGCTTGTGATGCACGAGGTTCAGTGTCCATCCATTCTCATCCTCTCCTCCTTCCTGTTGCTGTTTTTCTCCTATAGTATATACTTTTCAAATGAGAAAAGCCGCCCAATAAAGTCTATGTGGCAATGTGGCATGGATTTTTCTACTAATATGGCAAATTTTTTTTTTTTTTTTCTTGAAGCAGAGCAGAATTTATGAAGAAATTTCAATATTATGCATTTAAAAATCGCTCTGCCCAATTTTTCATTCTGTTCATAAGCATGGATTGTGCTTGTGAATGACTAATTTTGTTGTTGAATTTTGTGTATTAGCTGAATAAAGTTAGTGTTTACTTGTTTTGTTTTGTGTCTTGAAGCTGTTGAAGTATTCTCAGCTACTATCTATAGCTCGAGCTAGAATTTTTATAAAAAAAAAAACCCATTAAAAACCCAAAAAACCCACAAAAAACCCATAAAAAACCCAAAAAACCCAAAATTCGAAATTTTCAAATCTGGCTTTTTCCATCCCTGGTAATATTATATGCTGTCGGAAACCAGCGGCTTATAATGCAAATATTGCGCACAGTGTAATATTATTTGCAGCCAAAAACCAGTGGCCTAGACTGTAAATAATATTGCGCACAATGTAATATTATTTGCAGTCAAAAACAGCTACCTTGACTACAAATAATATAACAGTGTGCTGAATGATAAGCAGTCTAGGTCGCTGGTTTTTGACGTCGAATAATATCAGACTGTATGATATTTAGAGCTGCACGCGGGTACCCGAACGGGTACCCGAGTACCTGGATACCTGGGTACCCGGGTAGAAAATAATTTTACTACCCGGGTACCCGAATCCCCTAATATAAAATGGAAAATTAGCACTGCAGTTATGCAATATGTGCTAAGAATTGAATTAGAAAGCTAGAAACATATTGCTTCTAAAGTGCGACTGAATCACAATGTAAATGTGATTTGATATAATCAACCGTAAAATGTTAAATAAGCGAGTCTGTTAATATTTCCTATTATCACAATATATCGCGCATACGGTCTAGGCATATTCCATTATTCAGCTCTTTAGTTACATTATTTTATTTGTGCCGAATTCTTCTTATTCTTCATTGTAAACAAATTTAAACAAGAAATTATCTGTTAGCGACGCTTTTTTATAATTCATTCACTTCAGTGACCATTATATAAATTTAAACTGCAACTTTTATTCACATCGTGCGCGCAACTGTTTTAGTTAGACCTGGTTCAAAGCCTATCGATGTTCCAAATGCAGTCAGCCATAGGCGTAGCCAGGGGGGCATTGGGGGTACCTGCCCTCCGAAATGTTTCAGATATATTGTTGATTTTTTTGTTGCAATGATGTAATGTCCAGAAAACTAAGTTCAAAAAGGTAAAAACTTCAAAATTTTCCGCGCCGAGTCATTATTATTTATTGCTATATAGATCCAACAAATTTAAAAGCTTGAATCAGCTAAAATAATCCAGCACTCCACATCACTTTAGTAATTTAATGCACTATTTGTTCGTTGAATGAAACTGCGCATGCTTGTTGAGCATGATAGTAAAAGTGCGAAAATGATTGTGAACCAGTTTGTCTATTCTCTGCTTTGTTTGTCTTTTGTGTATCAGTTTTTCCATTCTTTGTTTCCTTTATCTTTCTTTACAAGGACACATAATCCTATTTTAATTGGAAGGAATGGCCAAATTTTCTTACGTTTTTGCGCATTTCTTGTTCTATGAACTGCATTTTGTTAATTAGAAGGCCACAAATGGGCCTGAAAACGGTAAGAACAAAATTTTCATGGACACATCTTTCTATATCTTATTGGCAGCGACCCGTTGCTGCGCTACATGTACCCAGCAGAGGTCGAAAAACGCATTTCAGATCAGTTTTTGCAATGTAGGAGTTCATCAATTTCAAGTGTTTTTGAGCTTGCTTGCGAACCGAGATTTGGCCGATTTTGCGAAAATTTTAATGTTACTATTTAACATTAAAACGTTTTTTTACAAAATTTTCCGGGACTCTGCCCCGGATCCCGCTCGCCACCTCAGACGTCCCGCAGCCATAAAATCTCGTTGTACATGTGCAACGAGATTTTAGGGAGAACAAGCCACGTAAAAGGGTTAATAATTTCTAAAAATTTCCGGCGTTTCGCGCTGGCCTTAATTTGTCTGTTTTGTATGATTTAAGCGGTATAAATTGAGTTTAATGTGCAAAAACGTCAAAATTTTCCGGCGCATAGCGCCGCCAGTTACTGTTCTTTCTTTTTGTAAAGCTCCAGCATTGCGTTTAAAAGCCTGAATCACTCAAAATATCTTCAGTCAAAGTTCGTAATTCTCAGTTTTCTTGTTAGAAGCTTGAATTGTCAAAACTGTTTTGTACGAATTTGATAATTTTCTGCTCTATCAGATTATTAGTATTCACAGAGCTGCAAACTGTTAAGGGTGGAAAAAATGACTAAATTTCCTGGCACTTTGCGCCACTTATGAATTCCGAAGTGTTTGTCAATAGAAAGGCCATAAATTCTACATGAAAACGTTTATGCCCCCGAACCAAAATTCTGACTACGTCTCTGCAGTCAGCTCCAGATAGACTTAGACTTGTATTTTCATTTCCGGTTGATTTCAAAATTGCTTTTCGTCAATGTGTTTTCCTGCTGCAAATGTTTTAATGACGCTATGAAGATACAAAACCTGCTTCACAATTTTTTGCTTTGAATTATGAAAATGACTTGAATTTCATTAAATGCATACGAATTCTTCAGATTAAAGCCTTGATTCTATTTAATCTTGCATTAATTTTTCAATAATTTTACTGCTTAAATATCACTTTGCCCTAGACCTCACTGTCAACCGTAAATAAACGATGTTCACTGCATTCTCTTTTATCTAAGGTCCTACCCGGGTATACTTGGGTACCCGAATTACTCGGGTACCGGGGTAATGAAATAGCCGGGTACCCGGGTAGTAAAATTTGCAAAGTGTGCAGCTCTAATGGTATTATTTGCAGTTAAGGTAGCTGGTTATTGACTGTGTGTGTGATATTATTTGCAGTATGTCACTGGTTTTTGACTGCAAATAATATTTCACTGTATGCTAAATTAATTACAGTTGACTGCAAATAATTACTGCCGCAAAATACGCTCTGAGTTGTATCACTGGCGTAGCCAGTGTGGGAGGGGGATGCCCCTTCCCTGAAGAAAGTTTTGAATTTTTGAAATCGAGCCATGCAGTTGCTTAACGGTGTTGTGCGGTGATTTATTGAGAATAAACAACAAAATTCGACGCTTCGCGCCGATTTATTTTAATTTTGGCTATTATTTAAACTTAATGGCAACAAACAAAGAACTATAAAGCGTTTGTCACCATGAGAAGATGAGGTACCTATTAGCAAACATTTCTAGTCTATAGAAATTCGAAAAAAATTGAGAAAATTCGTGTGCTTTGAGCAGATTGCATTTTTAAAAGCTGCTTAGCACAGGGAACATGACAAATCTACAAAAGATTCGCACCTATTATTGTGTTTTGAGAATTTCTTCAGTCATTCTGGCATGGAAATATCATCCGATCTGTGCGCCAGTCTTTTTTATCTATTTATCATCTGAATTAAGGATCATGATTCGGACGATTTTTTGAAAATTTGAACGTTAAAATTCAATGTTTCCGTGCTTAATTTTTGCAGAAATTTTCCAGAGCTCCGCCCCCGGACTCCGCTGGGTGCGCTTGAGCGCGCCACCCTAGCCCCCAGTCCCAAAAGAGGTTTTTTGTTGCATTCTCTGTAATCTAAAGGTCTTCACGAGTAGTAAGACATGCAAAGTGTGCAGCATTAAATGTGAAAATTTTCAAAGAAAATTTTTTTGTTCCATTTTAATTGTTGCAGGACGACGTGAATAGTCCAAAAAAGGCATTATTCCACGTCTAGGACGCATTTTTATACGTTTTTATGGACTTCCTATATAAAAACATTTTCAAACCCCGGCATGCTTCCAGGCTAAGCTAAGGTACGCCTCTTTGCACCGATTTCTCCTATCTTTTGGCGGTTTCTATCGCTTTATTGCAGTAAAAGTCAAAAAACTAGCGCCTCAAGCGCATAATAAGCATTTTTCCTTTATAAACGTTAATAAATTTCAATCAAAAAAATTAATTTTCTTTTGCTTAAATAGAAAGGACGATGTAAAAAGTCCAAAAAACACGTTATTTAAAGACCCCGTCCGTTTTTATAGGTTCTTAGATCCCCTGGCGAAAATCCTGGCTACACCTTAGGGATGTTCCGATTCCAGGTTTTTCAAAACAAAGTTCCGGTTCCGGTTCTTGGAAAACAAGAATTTCGGTTCCGGTTCTTCGCGTAAGTTGGAACCGTCGGTTCGGTACCGGTTCTTCAACTAGAGAACCGTCGGTTCCGGTTCTCGGTTCCTGTGTTAAAGTATGTACGCTCTTGATAGCTTGACTTCACTGGAACATGTGATGATGTAATCGAAAGATAAATTATTCAGGAAGTCGTTTCTATCTGGCAACTGCACGTTCAAATAAGTTTTACCTCTAGTTGACAATTTACTTATAAATAACTGAATATTATCTATGTGTTTCTTAATTGGAGGCTTATACGAAATCGAAATGCCTAATTCATGATGAAGATCTGCTGCAATGGTCGAAAGAGAAGTCGAAGAATTTGCCGATTCTCGCGTTTATAGCTAAGCAGTATCTTGCAGCCAGTGGCGGATCTAGGATTTTCCTAAGGGGGCAGTATCCCAACTTTTCCAAAAACAGCCGAAAATAGGTCCAAAAATTTGCCCTTAACGCGCGAAACAACGTTTTTTTCGGCGTTTTACAATGTATTTTTTTACATTAAATCACTTTTGACGCAATATTTTTTCTTAAAATTTTAAAATTTTCGACAATTTTGTGCTAAAAATCACTAAAATTATTTGACTTTATCAGAATTCTGGCGCGAAGCAGTTTTTTGTACAAGGTCCGTTTAACATGTACAAAGATGATCCCCCAAAGTCTTTGCACATTGTGTACACACATATTTTCGGGTACTATCATATGATATAGTAGCGATTTTAGTGTGGTAAAAACAGAGTTGTTCGACTTTTGGTAGTGTATTTTAGCTAATTTATGGGTCCCTAAGGGCAAAAATCACTAAGAATCGTCTTAAAACAGCTCGAAGCGCCTAAAAATTTGACATTTTTCCTTTTGAAATGCAGTTTCTGCCATTCTAAAGATAAATAGAGCACACAATCAGTTATTTCGACGCGAAGCGCCGTAAATTTCTGCGAATTTTTGACCTTTTTAGTAATTTTTTCCTCTCCAAAAATCTTCGTACATGTACAAAGACGGTCCCAAAAAGTCTTTGCACATCGGGAAAAATATTTGCCGAATACAAAAAAAACCGTGGCGCGAAGCGCCGGAAATTTTGTGAGATTAAGACAGATAGACGTCAAGAAGCATCATTTACAGCTTGATTTACTGTATTTATAGCATTTGATGCGAAACATCGAAATTTTCAATTGAAAATAGAAGAAAACTATGCAAAAATAGCTGTTTCTGCAGCTAAAATTGTTTTGAAACCTACATGGACAGAAAATGGCTTCTAGGTGGCCAAGAAAGTAAATAAATGTCATTAATAGGTATCATCCGGCGCGTAGCTCCGAAAAAATTTGAGAAATTATGGTCACTGAGGGCCCAAAAATAATTGCAAATTGTATATCCATTCTTTATCTCGCCAAATATTTTTGGCAAATGGGAGAGCTCCCCCGCCCCCTCAGATTCGCCCCTGCTTGCAGCGCCAGCTACAAGCGTTCCATCGGAACAGCTGTTCAGTTGCACTGGACTCAGAAACAGGCTACAAGGCGAAAAAGCTGAACAACTGTTATGTTTGAAATATAATTTACCCAGAACAATACTAAGTTTTAGTCTGTAAACTTTGGGGTAATAATAGGTTGAATTGCTGCTTCATGTCTTCACTAAATTTTTTGAAGTTCGATTTTTAACTCTAATTTTACAAAACCGATAACCGACTCCAAAAAAGATCGGTTCCGGTTCCGGTTCTTAGAAAATCAAAAATCGGTTTCGGTTCCGGTTCTTAGAATATCAAAAAATCGGTTCTCGGTTCCGGTTCCGGTTCCCAAAAAATGGTCGGTTCCAGCCGGTTCCGGTTAACCGGCACATCCCTACTACAATTATGGGCTGTATAGAGACTTAAAATGGAGTGCCTGAATCAATGTTGGAAAAAACCAAAGTTTGAAAATTTGCTGATTTCGGTGTTTTGGTTTTTCATGGTCTTTAATGCTTTAATATTCTTCCAAAAGTTCGATTCATAGACAAGTGCTAAAACGCATTGTCATGGGTAGAAAGGGAATGGTAAAATCCGGAAATGGAAAATCGAAAACGTAAAGCCGGAAATGGAAAATGGAAAACTGTGTAAAAGCCGGGAAATAGCAAAATGGGTAAACGCCGGAATATTGGAAAATGGGTAAACACCGGAATATTGAAAAATCGGTAAACGCCGGAAAATGGAAATAAAAAATTGAAAAATTTTAATTTTTTTAAATTTTCTTCACTGAAAATAGTTTTTTTTACGAAGGATTAAATTCAAATCGTGGATATTTTGATGTCTTTAGTTGAAATTTCGTATCCATGGTCAAGACGAAAAATCGCTGGAAAATGGAAATAAAAAATGAAAAAATTTCATTTTCGAATCTTTTCTCTGGAAATACTTTTTTTATGGAAAATTGTGCTAAAATCGTGGATATTTTGATGTCTTTAGTTGAAATTTCTTATCCATGGTCAAGATGGAAAATCACTGGAAAATGGAAAAATTAGGTAAAATCGAAAATGGAAACGGAAAATGAAAAATTTTCCATTTTGAAATTTTTTCACTGAAAATGATTCTTTTATGAAAGATTAAGCTAAACTCGTGGATATTTAGAAGTCTTTATTTGATATTCCGCATTCGTTGTCAAGATGGAAAATCGCCAGAAAATAGAGAAATATTTAAAATTCGAAAAATCCACCTCGTCCATGGATATGAAATTTCACCAAAAGACATCAAAACATCCACGATTTTATCCTCATCTTCGTAAAACAACCATTTTAAGTGGAAAAATTCGAAACTGTGAAAATTTTCCATTTTTCATTTTGACAATGGATACGAAATTTCAGCTAAAGACATGAAAATATCCATGATTTTAGCTTAATCCTTCATAAAAGAACCATTTTCAGTGTAAAAATTCGAAAATGGAGAATTTCCCATTTTACGAATTTTGCCCATTTTTTCTCTTTTCTGGCGATTTTCCATCTTGATCATGGATACAAAATTTCAACTAAATACATCAAAATATCCACGATTTTAATTTAATCTTTCATAAAATAACCATTTTCACTGAAAAAAATTCGAAAATGTAAAATTTTCCTTTTTGTGTTTCCATTTTCCGGATTTTACCCATTTTTCCATTTTCTGGCGATTTTCCATCTTGACTATGGATACGAAATCTATACTAAAGACATCAAAATATCCACGATTTTAGCTTAATCTTTCGTAAAAGGACTATTCGAAAAATGGAAAATTTTTCATTTTCCATTTCCGTTTTACATTTTCCGAATTTCACCCGTTTTTCTATTTTCCAATTTCCGGCTCTTACCCATTTTTTCCATTTTCCAGTTCCGGGTTTTACCTATTTTCCATTTCCGGATTTTACCCATTTTCAATTTCCGAATTTTACTTATGCCCTGCATAGAATTGACCAGTTGATTTGGCAACTTCAAGTGAAAAAAGTCTGAAAAACGAAAAATTTCTCAGATTAAGCACTTGACAGTACTAGTGAGAAAACCATGAGACAAGAACGGCCTATGTCATCAAATTCTACATTTTTCTCGTTTAATGCATAGAAATAGTATCTATAGAAATTAGAAAATATGGTATGTATGTCCAGATTGACAGTAAGACAATATTACAAAATTTTTTGCTTCGTGAATCAATCAAATTCTGTTGCTCATTATTAACAGCGATTAGATGACTATTGAGCTGGCATAACAAGAGGGCAGTTTTCTATTCTTTATTATTTGGTAAATTTTCTGGAGAGTAATTGATACATATGTATATTCTTCCAATTTTTTTGCAAAGTTCCTGGTCTAGGTTCTCACTGATGTGCCGCAGATAATGCCAATAGTGCAAGCCATGAGTATTGCTCTTTTAAACTGAAACCTGGGCAGGACTAATTTTTCAGGTATTTTTTATATGATATGGTCGATTCTAGTTTGATTTGGCATTTGTTTCTCCCTGCGGCCAGGTAGCTTATGCGTTCGTGTTCGGCTAACGTCTTAAAACGGATTTATTGTTGTACAGGTGCTGGGAAATTCTGATAAATAATTAAAAGATACGAGTTTAGCCATTTGATTATTGATTAATTACTTACCTATTAATTCAGCTGCGTTTTACTTGAAATTGACATGAGCAAGAAATTTCGACCCAATTTTTAATTTTGTTGTTTAACAATGCGCACGTACCCAATGTCGTTCAAACCTATTTGCTTATAATCTGTTCCGTACACTGTTAGATATGGATTCGGTGGTAAATGGAATTTTGGATGAAGCGAATGTTATTAAAGAAGAAGCCAATAAATGTTTTAAAGGTGAATGGCGGCGCTCAGGCCCTTATCCAGGATTTCGTTTCGGAGGGGGACGACTAAAATATTTTCAAAACATAAGGGGGGCCTAAAGATGAATTTCAGTTTGCAGATTTTGCTACCCTGATACCTTAGATACGGTGAAATTCCAATCAAAATTGGAAACCATCTCTTTTAGGTCTGGGTGGCGCGCCTAAGCGTCTCCCCCTCCTCCGGTGGGGTCCGGGCAGAGCTCGAAAATTTTGTAAAAAGAGCACTTCAATTCTGAGTCGTAATGTTGACATTTTTACGAAATCAGCCGGATCATGCTTCTGCATTCACCCTAAAAATGGTTAAAGTTCATCAGCGAATTCATATTCATCGCCGAAAATTCCTGTCATTCTTGCTTCCTGAAAAACTGATTATCTGCTATAAAACCTGCGCAAACAGAAGACATAGATGCAAAATACGATTTAGGTTGTACCTATCAAACTTAAAAAGGGGATGTTTAAAAAGCAAATGGGGAGTAATGGAAAAAGTCACTATCACATTTCATTTCGAAGGGGGCACGTACCCCCTATACCCCGTTGGATACGGGCCTGGAGCCGTATTTAGTCAATATATACTTATTTTAAAATATTTCTTTCAAATTCTGCATTTATCAAATCGTGTGCGCAGATGCCTGCTGCCCAATATACTTTTGCTACTGGATTAATCTGCAGGTTTTAGCCGACTTTGATTTGAGCCATTTATTTTTCTAAAAAATATGTTCGATCATGTAATAAGTCAGGACATTTTTGCAAATTTTTGCTATAAAATGTAAGATTTTTCGAAAAATTTCTGCAAAATGACTGCATAAAATTAATTCACTGAAACGACAAAAAAAACGCCATTTTGCACCTGGATAGTATGTTTTTAGAACAACGCCCAGACATGCAGCAGCTCTAAATTTTGGGAGTTGATTGGGGTAGTAGTGGTTGGCCATCTGGGAAGGGGTGATTGGGAACCCTCAATTTTCCCCCAAAAAATGACAAAATAACAAAAGTATTCAAAAAACTTAATTTTTCCTGAAAATGGGGTCAAAAAATTTCTGACTTCGTAGGGATGGGGGAACTATTAAGATTGAACCCATCTCTCCCCCACTGTTACATGTACATATGGTCCCGTCCCTCTATTATGACGAAGATCTGAGATTTCCTCTGGCTGGTCAAGTCTGACTTTGTTTTCCTGCAATTAGCGCCGGATTAATAATTTTATGTGCCCTTTAACGACATAATGCTGCCAAAATGGATCAAAATTGCTAAAAAAGATTTGTCATCCGTACTACATAAAAGCGTGTTATACCGGCTGTTTTGACCATTTGTTTTGAATGAGATGTCTTTTCCCCCATAATTATGGAAAATAATGCTGCTACGCTAACTGCAGGCATTTTTTACATTTTTACTCTTTTTAATTTTATTCAATTTTTCTACTTTTACTTTTTCCTATCATATTGTTTTTTCTTCTCCGGTTTGATCGGTATGATGAGTATTTATTATGAATGCAATGAATGCAAGATTTGTCAATTTTCAATTATTCTAATTTTCTCCTTTTTTGAATTATTTGTAAATTGAAATAACTCCTTTTCATCTTAAGACCAAGATTACGATAAAGCAATCGAACTTTACACCAAAGCTATCAGTTTAAACGAAAGCGATGCGGTTTTTTACGGTAATCGCAGTTTCGCGTATCTCAAGACTGAACTTTACGGTTATGCACTCAATGACGCCAGTAAAGCCATTGAACTCGATAAGAATTATATCAAAGGCTATTACAGGCGAGCTGCAGCCAATATGGCCCTCGGAAGGTTTAAAGTTGCGCTCAGGGACTACGAATTAGTGAGAAATTAAGGCATGCAATATGGGGATTGGGGATCCCCAGCCAAAGGCGGTCGTCCCCATCCCTAAAATTCAAATTTTTTCACCTATTTCTCCTATTTTTTGGGGGAAATTGCCTCATTCGATGAACAGTCTCGATAGTCACTGTCTGCAATCAAAAATCACAAATAAAAACTGTTTGTGGCTCAAAAGTACACAAATCTTTTAGGCAGCTAAACAAGTAAATGAATGTCGTTAATATTTTTTGTTGGATTCGAAGTTCTCGAAAAATTTGTGTAACTGCTTTATTTTTTATAATGATCCATTTTTTGAAAAATTTCTAAATTTTTCTATAAATTGTAATTTCATTTGCAGATATCTGTTAACATCATTTTGCCTATTCAAAATTTGTTTTCCTGTAGAATTTTCAATTGATAATCCGATTGCATGTTAATTAATTATCAATTAGATCCATTATTTTATGATTTAATTAAATCTTTATGATGTCATGTTTTTATTTTTTAGTTTATTTGCAGGTGTACAAAGTAAAACCCAATGACGCCGATGCCAAGAAAAAGTATGTCGAATGCAATAAAATCGTGCAGAGGATTCAGTTCGAGAAAGCGATTGCCGTAGATTCGAAAAAATCCGTCGTCGATTCGATCGACATCAACGCGATTAGTGCGTTCGTTTTTACATTGTTTATATTATTTTTTGGCTAATTAAATAATTAATTTGGTACAGTGCTCGCCACGGAATTTCAATAAAGAACCGATGCGTTTATTTAGGAATGCTTTATTGCGTTTCAATCGCCGGGGACCTAAACAGTATGCTGACATGCTTTACTTTAGGAAAATGCGATCCAAAAAGCGCGAAGCGCTGGCAGTGGCGGATCTAGGATTTTCCTAAGGGGTGGGGGGCGGTACCCCTAAGGGGGGGGCGGAACCCTGACTTGGGGGAAAAATTAGCCGTTTTAACCCGAAAATCGCTAAAAATCGCTCAAAAATGCTTAATTTTGCGCACTATTTTGGGCCAATGGGGGGCGGCCGCCCCCCCCTCTGAATCCGCCCCTGAGCGCTAGTTAGTCGTGAGAAAACGCGACCTAAACGCTTAGATCGGACCGTGACGACCATAGGTGGGCGGCACCGGAATTCTGGGGGTGCAAGACTTTTCAAAGGTCAAAAAATGGCCTTAAAAATGGTGGTATGGCTAAAAAACACCATTTTTTAACGTTTCTCATCGAGAACTATCTATTGGCATCAAAAAATTGCGAAAAAAATGAAAAATTCAAAAATTGAATTCTTGGGGGTATTTTGGTTATTCGGGGGTGCATACTCCCCAAGCCCAGGTGTAGTGACGACTCAGCGCGCGTAGAGCAAATTAAATATTGATCATACTCGTGCAATTCATTTGCATATGATTTTAAGAAAAATAGAATAAAATAAAAAATTCAGAAAATATGTAACAAAATCGGCTTATCTCAGATTATTCCAGGTTTTAGAAGTGTTTCAATTGAAAAACTCGGTTTGGAAAATCTACTAGCCTATAAAGGCTATATTCGACCATTGCTTGAATATTGCTCGATTATTCGGTAGCCTTATTTTTTTAAGGACATTACTATGTTAGAAAATGTTCAGAAATATATTACCCGTCGCGTTTTGAGGGATAGAGCATCGAATTATAAGGAAAGGTTGGCCCGGCTCACCCTGGATTCACTAGAAGAACGGAGAATTACAATCGATCTGAATGAAACTTTCAAATATGTAGAAAACATCGAAAAAAGAAATTTTCGAAATTTTCGAACTTTCAAAGCAACGCTTTAAGATTGATCAAAATATGCTGTTTATCAACTACTCTAGAACTGAAATAAGGGAAAATTGGTTTGATAACCGAGCATGCAATTGGTGGAATTCATTACCTCACGAAACTAAAGGCTCAGGCTCGTTAAACTATTTTATTAATTAGTTAAAAAAGCGACTTAATAGTTTTCTGCCGGGGGCCAATTCAAATGGCATCATTGCCCAAGTGTCCTCCCGTAGAACATGATTTAATGCGTTTTTCTCTCTATTTTTTATCGTCTTTTACTACTTTTTGCATGACTTATGCTTCTACGAAATAAAAATTACATTACATTATATATGATATGGCGTACATAGTGCGCACGCGCGCTTTATCATCACGCGTCTATTTAAGGACGGGCGCTAAGTCGGAAACAAACCGACCTATAAGCGTTTAGGTCGCGTTTTCTCGAACTGAAGCATGTTAGGATACCCTTTAGGTCTCAGGCGATTGGGTCGTGAAAAAGCGTTCCTAAATAAACTCAATCGGTTCTTTATTGTTCATATCTCGCGGCGTAAACTGTACTTGTCTCGATTAAATTAATCAGATTCAAGTTTACAAGAAATTGAGTACGGTGGTGGTTTCTTAGAACGTTGCGGTACAAAACAAACATTTCGGTTTTTTAAATTTGAAAATTGAAAGAAACAAAAATTTGACATGCACGTTGATTAACGTATTTACTATCAAAATCAAGTAGTGTTTTTAGTGTAAAGCCGTCTGTGATCGGCTTGCACCAAGAATGTACGAGTTGGCCTAGAAGGGGGAATTCCCTCGCTGGGAGTCGTCGTTCCCATATCTCCTCCATTGTCAGGAATTTTTAGGCTCCCTCATCCCCGTTTTGGCCAAAATCTGCGCGTTTTTTAGCCATTTTTATGTGTTTTTCCGCTGGTCTGATAACAAAATTATGAGCTGTTACATACTTATCGGTATGCAGTAACTTGACACTGCTGGAGTTGTGCAGAACGTAACTTAAGGAATGGGGGTTCGGAGCCCCCTCCCCTAGAAAAATCTAAAAAATATGACTTTTAAACGGATTTTTGTGCTATTTTTTGCTTTTTTAGGCTTAGTGCCCCCAAAAATTGGTATTGGTCTTCCCAAAAATAGGACGGTCAGCTACGTGCCTGAGACAGATATCCCAGAAAGCTGTTTAAATTGTGAAACAATATAAAGTCGACCTTGAGTAATTTAATGATTTGTGGGTGATTTTTATCATTTTTGCTTAAAATTTTTGCTCTTTTTAGCACCTCATTTTAATGTTTTTTTAATTTTAGTAATCACATTTTGGTAATCAAATGCAGGTATCGAAAAAGAGTACTCAGGACCATGCCTTGACTCTGCGAACAACGTGTCCCTAGAATTTATGAAACAACTCATGGAATTGTACAAAAATAATGGCAAACTGCACAGAAGATACGCATATCAGGTACAGTATGTATAAAAACCGAACTGAATGATTAATTTGTTAATTAAATTCAATTTGTGTAAATTCGGTTCCATTATTGCATTTAATATTTGCATAAAGGTCGGAAACAAGGTACTTCTACTACTAAATTAATTCAATTAATTAGTTATTTTAAACTTTAAGTGATCATTCAGAAAAGTTTGGATTCAATCTTAATTATTATTGGTCTGTTCATAAGTAAATGATAATTGGTCATTTAGTCGTGCATGGACAAGACCCTAAAATTCTGAGGGGTCTGAGTTGGTTCCACGAAATTTCGAAGATTATTTCAGTTTTTTAATTTTGATTCTAATTTTAAGCCATATGAATTTTGGTCATGACCTTCTGGATTCTGGAGGGTCGAGATTCACTCCCTTGTGCGCATTTGATTCAATATGGATAATAATAAGAAATATTCCCGTATTTCAATACATTATGTGTACAATATTTTATTTGTACTGTTATTTTACGAATTAATGACCTGTTTTACTTTTAATTTTACTTTCTTTTACTAGAAAACCGCTTTGAATTTGCTAAGGTTTATGCGAAAGTTACCGATTCAAAACGTTTACTTTAGTTTTTCGATTTACATACGCGTAATCTGCGGACATAATGTACATGCATAACACATCCATAAGATAAAAATTATCAATTTACGAAATTTTGCTTATTTAATATATTACATAAATGATTAATTATCTACTCAATTTATTACAGGTTATATTAATTATACAGTATAAATGGATAAACAAAAAAGTTGATAAAAGATAAAAAAGATGAAAGAAGAAAAAGATAAAAAAAGATAAAAATGGATAAGGGAAAGAAAAATAAAAGATGAAAATATAATAGCTGAAGAAAAATAAATAAGATAAAAGAACAGATAAAATAAATAAAAAAGATAGATAAAGAAAAAATAAAAAAGATTAAAAGATGAAAAATCAAGAATATAAAGATAAAATAGAAAGATAAAAGATGAACAGATAAAAAAGACGGAAGATAAAAAGAAAAGATAAAAAAGAAAGAAAGATAAAAAATTTTAAAAAAAGATAAAAAATAGATAAAAAGGATATTAAAGAAAATAAAAAATAAGAAGAAAGATAATAGTAGAAGAAAAATAAGTTAGATAAAAAGAAAAGATAAAATAAATAAAAAAGATATATAAAGGAAAAACAAGAAAGATAAAAAGATGAAAAATTAAGAAAATAAAGATAAAATAGGACGATAATAGATGAAAAGATGAAAAATTAAGAAAATAAAGATAAAATAGGAAGATAATAGATGAAAAGATAAAAAATACGAGAGATAAAAAGAAAAGATAAAAAAGAAAGAAAGATAAAAAATAGATAAAAAGGATATTAAAGAAAATAAAAAATAAGAAGAAAGATGAAAAGATAAAAAAAGATAAAGAGAAAAGAATAAAGCATATAAAAATGAATTAAAATGATAAAAAAGATAAAAATGAAAGAATAAAGATAAAGAAAAAATGAAAACGAATAAAAAAGATAGAAAACCTGAAATAAATAAGTTATGTACTTGTATCGATCGAAAGTAAAAAATTATGTACTATTCACAATTCGAACTGTAGCGCGCAAAAAGGAATACAAATAATAGTAATACTAGTAAATAGCCTTGCATTGCTAGAATATTAGTTGATCGATTCTTTCAATCGTTATTTACGCATTCTGTTTTATTTCACATTGAATTGTTTTTTGGTGCTTTCCGATCGCTTTTGTGTACGTAATCTTTACGTCTAAGATAGTATTGTATAATTCGAATAAAATTTTGTTATAAAATTTAAATAAAATTTAAGAATGGTGTAATCAGAGCAGGCAAGTGAGAGTATAAACTTGCCTGTTTAAACTACACCAAATATCAAATTAATTTTACGCTCTTTACTCGAAGCCATCGACAACCAATGGACTTCTTAAGCGCGGCGTAAACACTTAATTTTATCGTATTTAAAGGATATTTAATCGAAATTTAAAAAATTGGGACGAAAAAATGATATATACACACACTCCTAGACTTTGACAACATTGAGGATTTTTTACTATTTTTTGTGTCTTTGTTATTCATAATCGTCGTATACTAAATGCATACGTGTGAAAGATGGATGGAAATCGGACATAATGCTTAAAATTTTGGTCCCAACAGAAATTTATTTAACTTTACAAATTTTAATAGCCGATTTGTTAGGCTATTTCTAGGGAGGTTTGGTGAATGACCTTCTTTGGCCAGAAGCGGCAAAAATATTTACCTGAAAATGGCCAAAAACTGAACTTTTTGCCAAAATCTGGGGATGGTAAAAAAGTTTTTTCCGTTTGGGGGATGGGAAGACGACCGATCTAAGTAGGGGGTCCAGGCGCGTATCTCTGGGGGAAATGAAGGGTTCGCCCCTACCCCCAATCACGGTTTTTTTTTGTACTCGGCAAAGATTTTTCCCGATGTACAAAGACTTTTTGGGACCGTCTTTGTACATGTACAAAGATTTTTGGGAAGACAAAAATTGCAAAAAAGGTCTGAAATTCGAGAAAATTTCGGCGCTTCGCGCCGAAATGAGTAATTGTGTGTTCTATATATCTTTATAATGGCAGAAATTGCATTTCAAAAGTAAAAATGTCAAATTTTTCGGCGCTTCGCGCCGTTTTAAGACGATTCTTAGTGATTTTTGCCCTTAGAGACCCAGAAATTAGCTAAAACACTACGAAGAGTCGAAGAACTCTGTTTTTACCACACTAAAATCGCTGCTGTACCATATTATAGTACCCAAAATTTGTGTGTACAAAATGTACAAAGATTTTTAGGAAGACAAAAACTGTAAAAAGGTGTAAAATTCCCGAAATTTTCGGCGCTTCGCGCCGAACTGATAAATTATTTGTCCTATATATCTTTAAAATGGCAGAATTTGCATTTAGAATGGAAAAATGTCAACATTTTTCGGCGCTTCGCGCCGTTTTCAGATAATTTTTAGTAATTTTTGGCGTCAGAAACCCAGAAATTAGCTAAAATACACTACCAAAGATCGAAAACCCCGTTTTACCGCTCTGAAATCGCTACTGTACTATATTATAGTACACAAAAATTTGCATGTACAAAATGTACAAAGACTTTTGGGGACCATCTTTGTACATGTACAAATGGACCTTGTACAAAAAAAAACACTGCCCCCAATTCGAAAAAAATCGGAAAATAGGACTTTTAAGCGTTATTTTGTGCTATTTTTGGGCGTAGTCCCCCTGAAATTGGTGTTGCCCCCCTCAATTGGACGGCCAGCTATGTGCCTGCTGGGATCCCTCATTCCCCCTGTATTATGTGTGATAAGCCCCCTGCTGATGCTCCCTCCATCTCAAAGACTTGGAGTTTTTGCCTTCTGACTTCTAAAGTTTGTGTTTTTTGTCGGTTTCTTGCTTTGAAAATTTGAAAAACTTCAAAAAAATTTTCTTTTTTCTTTTCTTTTCTCGTTTTCTTTTTTGCTTTTCTTTCCTATTCTTGCTTTCTTACTTTTCTTCTCTTTTCTTTCTCTTTGGCCGAAATATTAAGCTATTATCCCCCATCTGTCACCAAAAAATTGGCCGACTGTCCGCCAACAATTTTGAGCTGCTATGAAACTCGTGTTAAAGAACAAAATATTTGACGACAATTAGAAAATTCATGCGTTTTTTACTGAAAATTGCTTAAGTTAAATTTGTTTTTCATTTAGAATTTTTTAATTTTTTAAATTTATTTACTTGATTACTTTTTGAAAGAAAAATTCTGTAGCGGAAATCACGACAAAAGCCTATTTCGGCAGGGCTTCCTATTGAAGTTTTGTGCAATGTAATTTGCGAAGACATGTTTTAGTATGTAAATTTTGTCATAACCTTTTCATTTTTAGTCGTAAATCTTATTTAAAGAATATACGTATTAAAATTTTCAATTTTAATTTTACGTCAAAGTGATTTGTTTCTTATAGATGCTCCTTGACATTAGGAAGATATTTATGCAGCAACCGAGCCTTGTCGATATAACCGTGCCACCGGTACGCTGTAGATAAGAAACGTGTATAACATAAATTTGCCGGTTTTAAAATTAGAACAGTTTTAGCATAAAACGGTTTGTACATACATACATATATACTATGGGCATAAAAGCGTTTTGAAGGTAAAAGCGCAAAATATTAATGTGAGTTACAGCTCATCTAGCCTTTTCTCTAAACATATTTTTTAGCAATTTTTTTATTTTCAAAGGCCTTTCTAGATTTATCGCTACAATCAAAGATGCAGCGGCTGGAAATTTCGGGTGGAGTGGTCTTCGGCCGTTTGAGGGTGGTAAATTACCTCGATTTTTGGCCAAAAACGGCCGAAAATTCAATTTTTTTCGAAAAATCGAGGGCGGTCAAAAAACTTTCCGGCTTTGGGGGGATGGAGGACGACTAACTTTGGGTGGGAAATCCCCCATCCCCGTACATGTAAGGACTCGAAAATTTGGGGGAGGGGTACACGACCTCCATTTTTTTGGTTAAAACTGCCTAAAATGGCTAAAAAATTCGAATTCGATTTTTTCCGAAAAATCGGGGATGGGGTCAAAAATTTTCTGATTTTTTGGGGAATTGGAGGACGTCCAACTCTAGTTTGGGGGATCCCTGCCAATCCCCCTGTCACATGTATGCCCATCTTCGTGTTGCACATATGCATTTACGATAATTTTGGAAAGTAACAATTTCAAACTTTTTCGAAAAATTATATTTTCATTCGTTTAAGATCATGATTTTCGCTCAATTTTTAGTTTAAAAATGTTCTCTTCGATATGTATATACATAGCTTCAAGTTTGCCGTATTCTCCATCAAGGTGTAGTATTTGGTCAACATTCCGAAATCACGAATACAACTGCTTAATTGGACTCTTATTAAGCGATACATTAATGAAATTAGAAAAACATTTCTAACTACAATGTCGTTTTCTTTACTTTTTACCGACTGTATTGAATAAACCTGCTTTAATACGCATTTTCAGATGTTTTTGCCGGAGTCAAACTTTTATTCACTCCTCGTTATAAAACTTATATATAAACTTAACTTTTAAAGGCAAAAAATTCCAGATTGTCGAGTGCTTTGTTTATTTTATTCGATTTTTTGGTATTTTCGAACTTTTTCAGGTTCGTGTACTTCTAGAAAGATGTAGAATCGTCAGAAACGCCGAAAAATTATGTTTTTGATGCGTACTAATCGTTTTTGAACCCAAAAAAGCAAAAGGCAATTTGAAAAATCAAATGTGGAGTCAATCATACGTGACCTTGAGGGAGGGGGTTTCACCCCATCTTCTGGAATGGGAGGGGTTTCACCCCCATGTGGGAGGGTTTTCACCCCATCTTCCCCCTCGCGATTTTCCCTAAAATTCGTAGAAAATTTCTTTTCCAAGCGTTTTAGCTAACCGTCTGCTAAAAACAGGGCTCAGTTTTCGGCGCTTCGAGCCATGCTCACTTCTCGACTATATTTGTTCGATTTATTGAAAGTTTTTGTTATTTTTCGAAATATCTTGTTTTTACATTTTATAGCGATAGAGCATTGTCAGAAAAGCCAAAAACTAAGCTTTTGTGTTGACCATTCACGTAACAGTTCGAAATTTTGGGTGGGCGGTCCCCACACCTGGGCTACGGGTCCAACTTCGGTATCTACAGTCGGGCTGCAAGTATCGACAAAGTTTTAATGTAAAGAGTCAAAGACAAATGCAAAAATAGAATGAAAATATATCGAAGCTCACGTGGGAGCAATTAACTATTTACCTGTGTGTTCATGACATCCGCATTCTATATTTTGCTATATTATTTTCCTTGCGACTTCTTATCCATGCGTTTATTCCGACTAAAGTATTAGTATTAGTATATCGAAGTAAATAAGAAAAAACTGCCAACTAACCATACAAGAGCATGGGGTTTTTCAGGCACGTATCTCTGGGAAAATGGGGGGTTCCGGACTCCCCAAAATTCAGAGAAATCGGAAAATAGGACTTTTCAAACGTTATTTTTGTGCCATTTTTGGCTTTCTTGGGCTTGGTCCCCCTAAAAATTGGTGTTGGTCCCCCAAAATAGGACGGCCAGCTACGTGCCTGATCCCCTGAGCTTTGAATAACTGATAGCTGCATATGCAGCGATTTGGGGTCGAAAAATCATTGCTGTATAGCCTTTTTCGGGCTCAGAAAATTGGCTATTCAGCCTTTTTGGGGCTCAGAAAACTAGCTGTATAGTCTTTTTTGAGCTCTGAAATGCTATTTACTTGTCTTTTCTGGAGTTTCAAAATGATATATACAGTTCTTGTCACGGAAATTGCAAACGCAGCGCCGCTGTGATTTACTACGATTGACCAACTACAGTAGAACGTAAGCGCTTTTACCGTAGCCACGCGTGTTCGGCCATAGAAAGATTGCGTTCGGCGTTAGTAGACCGCATGACTACATATTCCGTTATTTGTCACACAAACGGTAAAAAGAATTTCTCAATCTGCTTTGATTTTTTGCATGCGTGCGTCTAAAAAGTGTGTGTGCATGCTGCAGGTCCCAGTCCGAGAAAAAAGATAAAAATAGATTGGAATTTTCGTGCATATCATTATAATTATCATTTCCTCCATTGGAATCACATCTAAGAGATAATGGGCATAAAAATGGAAGAAAATAGGATTTCCTGTGTGCGATCAATTGCATATTGCTCTGCCGCAGGAGAGCATTTTTAAAATTAATTTCAGGCTGAGAACGTTCGGCGTTTTAAAACAAATTCATCGCCAATGAAGAGCAAAAGATTTAAAAATCATATAGATCCAGGGAACCTTTGAGGCGAAATCTTTGTGAGCTTGTGTATTAAAATATCAGGAGGTGAAAATTTGTTTGTTGTTTTCAAGCCTTTGCCTTTATTACATTTTTTTAGGCGTATGTCCGCTGAATAGAATAAATGCAAAATTGTAGATACACATATTTAAGAACTTTAAATTGAACAAGAAAAATTGCGAAGAAAGCTGGCTGGTCAGAATAAAATTCGCGCGAAATAATAGAGCGGGCAATATTTTTTGAACTATATGCTTGCCTGAGGGAGACAGACACTATGTGATGTATTGCACTTCTGAACTGAATATATTATTGATGTACATATCATAAATAAATGAAAAAGCGAGAGATACAAAATATTTTTTGAAAGCGGATAATGAGGAACTTTTTATCAATTTTGTAGTTTAAAGGCATAATGATATTTATTATTTAGTTTATTTTATGTAACAAAAATTTTAAATATGCAGCACCTGAACACAAGGGGTCAGAATAAGGTAAATCGCCAAAAAATATAACTAAAAATAGAATTCTGGGGTCTACAGTAATTTGCAGGGGTGTATGTATTTCAGCACATGGGGTCACAATCCCCATGGCCATTTGTGGCCAGACGGAAGGAGCAGCAACAGTGTTTTTAATACAATATTATTTAAGTTTACGTCCCTCCAGAATCCCTTTACTGTGCTGGTATGACATATGATTAATTTTATTATTCTTTTCAGAACTATAAAGGAATCGATAAAGATTTATCATTAATTAATTGATTCATTCATTTTAAAATTAATTTTAAATATCAATTTTCAAATTTCTGTCTAGTCGTATTCCATGTCAGTTCCCCTCTAATATTACTGATTGTATCATGTTAATATTAATATACATAGAATTATGTAATAAAAGAATTGTAATTATTTTATCCAATCACTTCAGACGCTTAATTAGTTCAATTTTTTCAACAAAATAGATTTTCGTTCTTCCATGCCTGTGTCAAAAGAGCGGCCAGCCTTGGCTATTTTTATCTTCCCGATTTACGCTGACGTGCTCGTATTACTCTCCGACTGGTTAAAGAAAAAGACACGCTTACCGCATGTTTCTATTAATACGCATTAAGAAGGATCATACTCATTCTACTACTCACGCGATCCACTAAGGATGATGTACAATTAATTTGCAAAACTATTTTTCATCTGTATTTCACTATTTCGTTAAATTTCCTATCTAGCTTAGAGCTTACAGTCACTATTCATTCTCTCTTCCCAATTTCGCAATATAATAGTGAAAGATATGGTTTGTAGAAGAATGGAAATACCTTTTAAAAAACCTTTTTGTCCAAAAGATAAGAGTAATTTGCTTTGATTTTATTTCTAATTTTGATTTAGTCAAAAAGATGCGCTTTTTAAAAATCATATAAATAATGACAAAAGAAATTTTTGGAGCCTATATGATTTTTTGAATCTTGCTCTTCATTCGTTGGCTATGAATTTGTTTTTAAAACGCAGAACGCTTTCTCAGCCTGAAATTAATTTTTAAAATGCTCTTTTGCGGCAGAGCAATATGCAATTGATCGCACACAGGAAATATTATTTTCTTTCATTTTTGTATGCCCATTATCTCTTAGATAAGATTCCAATGGAGGAAACGAGAATTATAATGATATGCACAAAAATTCCAATCTATTTTTACCTTTTTTTCTCGGACTAAACCTGCAGAGCATGCACGCACTTTTGAGACGCACGCTGTGCAAAAAATCAAAAGCAGATTGAGAAGTGCTTTTTACCGTTTGTGTGACAAATAGCGCAATACTGCTAACTGCAATCTACTAACTCCGAACGCAATACTTTCTGTGGCCGAACACCGCGTGACTACGGTTAGAAGCACTTACATTCTACTGTAGTTGGTCAATCGTTAGTAGATCACAGCGGCAGCTGCGTTTGCAATTTCCGTGACAAGAACTGTAGCTATTTTCTTGACTCCAAAAATGGGTTAATAGCATTTTTCAATCCGAGAAAGAGCTATATAGCTATGTTTGTGAGTCCAAAAAAGGCCTGCTATAGCTGAGTTTTCTGGGACCAAAATGGTCATATAGCTAATTTTCTGGCCTCGAAAGGACTAAAGAGCCGTTTTGACCGAAGCTCATAGCCATCCTAGTAATTTTGGTTTTCCCGCCCCCCTCCTGAATCTTTGACCATGCGCACATGTGCAACTAACTACATAATACATATCAATCAATACATACCAAATAATACGCCAACCATCCGACTAACCAACTAATAAACAAACAACTAACTAAACAACTAGCCAACCAACTAACGACTTAACCAATCAACAAGCAGTCAACTAACCAATCCGTACGATATTATCAAGCACGTATCTCTGAAGGAATGGGGGTTCGGACCCTCCCCCAAAAAAATTCAGAAAAATTGAAAACATAACTTTCTAAACGTTATTTTGTGCTCTCTTTGGGCTTAGTCCCCTAAAAAAATTGGTGTTGGTCCCCCAAATTAAGACAGCCAGCTACGTGCCTGGAAATTATGCAAAATGTATAAGAAAATGCGCATCTACTTACGTAGACCATTGCGAAATTTGTTGAAAAGCATAAGACTCAAAAAATTATAGCTTTATCTATTAAGTGAATGCTATTCTCAAAACCGATTGAGCTCTCCCCGTACTTCGACTGATAAAACAAAGATGCATAATGCACATAGAAATTCATTATTTATTTGAAAATCGTGAGATAAATTTTCACAAGAAAACAACCCTTCATGAAACTGGCGACCAAACAAAATTTTTTGCTCCTAATATCAATGGGATGACCGGCCATTGTATAGGTATGGCGGTCTCCGGCCATATTGCGGAGTTGGGTAAATGACCTTCAATTTTTGGCCAAAAACGGCCAAAAAACACCTAAAATGGCCAAAAACGCAAGTTTTGTTTCCAAAAATTGGGGATCTAAAATTTTCTGGCTATGTGAGAATAGGGGACTACTTACTTTGGGTGGGGGACATATGTACTACAGACCCAAAAAATTTTTACTAAGTGCCTTTTTTGGGCTATAAGTACTCGTTAAAAACACTGTTTTTGACATGTCCGACAATGCGTGTTCTTTCTGGAACATAAACACAAAAGAATACTTTTTACGAAAAATCGACAATCATGGGGTGTTGCAGCCATTTTGCGGGGGTCAGTTGCCATTCTGGGAGGTCAATTCCCCCCCCCCACACCCCAGAACACGTATGGCAGGGAATCCCTCATCCCCTTGTTGCATTTATGATTTGACAATTTGACACGTGTATGGTTTTCGAGCCCAAAAAGGGCACTTTAGAAATATGTTTTTGTTTCGCCCTCCCTGCCCCAGAATTGCTATGCTGCAGATGTTTGGTGCTAACTAGCATTGGTTTTTCTGTATTGATTAGAAAAAGAAGTTCACGATATGTGGTGACATTCACGGACAGTACTACGATCTGCTCAATATTTTCAAATTGAACGGTTTGCCATCGGAGGAAAACCCTTACGTAAATGTTTAATTGATGAAGTGCTGCAATTTGGGGCTTATACCGCAATAGGTTTTAAATAAAAATATTTTTTGTTTTTAAATTCAAATTGAAATGGATTTGCGTACGTTCCTTTCAACGACGGCTTTTAACTTTAAACTTGCCTTCGAACTTTGAATCATTCTCCAATGGTGTAAAAATGGCTGATTTAGAGAATTCTCAGAATTTTGCCACAGTGCTCGCCATGGAAGTTGACGCACTATCATTGCCAGATTAATGTTAGGTGATGCTTCGCGATCGCCGCGTTTTGTCCATTATGCTCTATCAACTTGTTTTTATTTTACAGTATATGTATTATCCTGTATCACGCCGCTAATGCGGCGACGCATTTAGCTATTAATAGCTTCAACAAAAACGAAACGCGCACGTGAATCCGTTGTGATTTGCGTCAACAAAAGGAAACGCGCACGTTAATTCCTTGTGATTTGCTTCAACAGAAAGGAAACGCGCATGTGAATTCCTAGTGATTTTCTTGTTGTCAATGCTATTAAGAGTCAAATTGCTCCGTCTGCGTCGCCGCATTACCAACGTGATACAGGATAATATATTGGAGTAAAAAGAGCAAGTTGATAGAGAATAATAAACAACAGGCGGCGCTCACGACGCACCATCTAACGTTAATCTGACAATGATGGTGCGTCAAGTTTCATGGCGGGCACTGTAGGTACCAAGTGAAAAATGTTGTTTAAAAATGTGTAAAAATTTTTGCTGTATGTCGTCAGGTCTATTTGTGTTGTAGTGGCTTACTGTGTAATATGTACATAATTTTTTATTATACATATTTTATTATTTCATACTTTTGTTTGATAAAAAATTTTTGCCAATATTTTAAATGGGCATTATCTTATTGTTCAAGCCTCTAAGTAGGCACTTTTTGATTGGGTTTTAAAAAAACCGCAAGATATTGTCCAAAAAATGAGCAAATTAGTGAAAGCTTTCGGCGTTTAAACTAGATTAAATTGGCGTGTAAACAAATTACTATAGCGCTTAAACCGCTGTCAGCTGGCCGAATTTTTCATACCATAAACAAAGACGTTTTCATCCGTCTAAGACAAAAGGCGTTAAAATTCTATGTTCGTATTAGCCGAAGTCATGACGTTTAATATCGGGTGTAGACTCCTTGGTGCCAGCCATACATGATTTTTTGGGGGGTTCATTTCCACCACCCCCTGAAATATTTTTCATTCCCTCCAAATTTTGCGCTTTTTCGAAGGTTTCCAAAAAATTCTTGGAAATTCGTCAAAAAGGTCATTTTTAAGCGTTTTTAGCCATTTATCTGCTCAAAAGTGTCAAATTTTCGGCGCTTCGCGTTATATACATATAACTGATATTTTGACTACATTTTGTTCGACTTTTCTTGGATTTGTTTCGAAATTTATTTTAATTTTATTATTTTTATGCTCTAGAAAGATAGAGCATCGTAAGGAACGCCAAAAAATTAAGTTTCTGACGCGCAACCACAATTTCCAGCCCTAACGGGCACTTTAAAATTACCTCCTCCCTAGAATTCCAGCGCTGTGCATGTTTGGTGCAAGTTTGTGTTTCTCCATTAAATAATTCAAAAAATGTTTTTTATAAATTATTTCAATAGTTAAACGTTGTATACATGATAAAAGGCTAAATACTATGGTAATGGTTTTATTAATATAATTATTATTAATATTATTATCAATATTATTATTGTTATTTCTTTTGTAAATGTGAAATAATTAAAACGTATTATGTTTCTAGAAAAATTCGACAATTTCAAATATTTTTAGCTATTTTTGTGTCCATTTTACCTTTTCAACGGCGATTTTGTGGATCGGGGTTCGTTTTCGGTCGAAACTA
This sequence comes from Mermis nigrescens, assembly GCA_036768485.1. NCBI lineage: Eukaryota > Metazoa > Nematoda > Enoplea > Mermithida > Mermithidae > Mermis > Mermis nigrescens. The sequence continues at coordinate 4,003,157 of JAVLUZ010000340.1, forward strand.
TATTTACGCTTTTTGGATTTAAACTGCTGTATCCTAATTCGCTCTTCATGTCTCGAGGTAAGCTTTGTTGCGTTATTTTGTTTGTTTGTCGATTTTTATTATTTTTCGTCTTTTTTACATCTATTTGTTGTTTCTATTTCCCCTTTTACACTTTGTCGACTTTCCGTCAATTAATCGATATTTTGTTTGATCGCAGATTAATGACGTCACTGAGTACGATGCATTATCACAAAGCTTTATAAATCTTAAGAAGTATATTTTATTAACGGTTTCAGAATTGTGAATGAAGGTTCCGGTTTCCGAAATTCGAAGAAATTGGTTCCGGTTTGAAAATGTTAATTCTTTTTAATTTTTAAATCCGCTTGCGTTCTCCTCTATCTTCTACTTAAGGCTAGACCAAACATGCACAGTATGGGAATTCTGGGGGTGAAAACCTAAAGTGCCTTTTTTGGGCCCAAAAATGGCCGGTACGCGTTAAAAAAACATCGTTTTTTGGCGTTTCTGACGATACTCTATCCTTCTAGAGCATAGTAAATCATGAAAAAAATTTCGAAAAAAGTCGAATAAATTGACCAATATATCGCTTAAAACATGAATATATGGCGCGAAGCGCCGAAAATTCGGCGATTTTGAGCAAACAGATAGCCAAAAACCCTTAAAAAGATACTTTTTCTACCAATTTTCAGGTAAGTTTAGGAAACTTTTGAAAAATCGCTAATTCTGGGGGGAGGTGAAAATGATTCTGCGGGGGGTGAAACCCGCCCCCTACCCCGCAAGATCATGTATGGGCTAGACATGTAACGGTTTGAAATTCAGTGTGGGGGTCCCCTCGGCCATTTTCGAGTAGGGGGTGAATAACTTTCAATTTTGGGCCAAAAAAAAACGGAAAAATTTTTTGCCAAAAACAACATTTTGACCAGAAAAAGTCAGGGGGTCAAAAATTTTCTGGCTTCGGGCGGGGCACGGGACGACCATATTTTGCGTGGAAGATCCTTAAGCTGCGTACTTTTTACGCAATTTTTAAGTGTTGTTTTGCCATTTTTAGCCAAAAATACTATACAAAGTCATTTGGTCTGTCTTTAAAAACGGCCGACTATTTATGTGGAATAAAAACGTGAAACTTTTGCAGCTTTTATTTGAAAATTTGAACAAAAAATCGATTCAGTTTAATTTCTAAAATTTAAAAAAATACGGACTTGGGGATTAAAATTTTAAATCGAGTTTACTTTGAAGTAAAAATAAGACGATATTGCTATTTGACTGTATTCTACATCGAACAGGCAATCACGAGAGTCAAGTTATGAACCAAATGTACGGATTCGAGGGCGAAGTAAAAGCCAAATATACGGCTCAAATGGCCGAATTATTCACCGAAATTTACAACTACTTGCCTTTGTGCCATTTGATCAACGAAAAAGTTCTAGTAAACGACGCTTTCGAATACTTAACTCAAATTTTTAAGCGATGTGACTCGTTTAAAGTGGTTTAAACCATAAAAACGTTTAGTTGACTACTTACAACATGCAATTATTGGCCCAAATCGGACATAAAATGGCTCGAAAAGTTTGGGTGTGAGGCGGTGTTTTTCTTTTGTACAAGGTCCGTTTGTACATGTACAAAGATGGTCCCTAAAAATCTTCGTAAACTTTGTACACACAATTTTTTGGGTGCTATAATATGGTACAGTAGCGATTTTAAGTATGGTAAGACTAGATTTCTTCGACCTTTAGTAATCGTATTTCTGCTAATTTCTGGGTTTCTCGACGGCAAAAATCACCAAGACTCGTCCAAAAACGGCGCGAAGCGCGAAATTTCAGAATTTTAGTCTTTTTTAAAATTTTTTTGTGCTCGTAAAAGACTTTTTGTATATGTATAAAGACGAATCCGGAAAGTCCTTGTACATCGGTAAAAATCTTCGGCGAATACGAAAAAGACCGTAATGTGAGATAATTGGCCGTTTTTCAGAGGGAGGGATTGTTGACCTTCAATTTCTGGTTAGAAATGGCAAATAAACGCCTAAAAATGGCGAAAACGGCCAATTTTTGCCTAAAATTGGGGTTAAACAATTTCTGACTCTCTAGCGATGGCGGTCCATCCACCCTTCTGCTATACGTTTGGCCCAAATAAAGCCATTAGGTGTTGCGTCTTCTGTATGAATGTATGAAGTTTACACGCATATCGCATGCTCAATATTAAATTCTGAGTAAAGCTTTTTTGTGTTATTGATTTGTACATTTACGTATGCAGGCCCGTAGCCAGGATTTTATTTCTGGGGGGGGGCGAAAAATTTCGAAAGTCGGATATCTCGAGAATTGTTAGCGGGTAGTCGAAAATATGAGTATTTTTGAATATCCCTTAATGAGGCTCTACACAATAGTGAAAAAAATTTCGAAACAATTTTTCATCGTCTTTCTTTCTATTTCAAACTCATACGCAAAAAACTGTCGCTTAAACTATCTGTGAGACCATACCTGGGCACTGGGGGTTTGGGGGATATGCATTCCTCCCCCAGGAACCAAAATACACCCAGAATTCAATTCATGAAGTTTTTGTTTTTGTCGCATTATTTTGATGCCAATGGGTAGTGCTCGATGGGGAACGTTGAAAATGGTGTTTTTTCTGCCATACCACAATTTTTAAGGCCATTTTTTCGATCTTTGAAAAAATTTTGGCCCGCCATCCTCCAGAAATTTGGTGCCGCCTATCTATGTGTGAGACTGATTTCTCATCGTCTAGTCCATAAAGAATTTCTTTAATTTTCGTGTTTTTTACTCAATCCTTGTGCTCTGCAAAGAAAAACGAGCAGAAAATGAGTGATTCGGCGCTAAGCGCTAGAAAAGTTTGACATCTTCTCGAATCTAAATCAGATATGAATGGTTTAAATGTCAAAAACTATACAGAAAGTATAATTCCGGCGCGAAAGCGCTGCAATGTGAAAAAACAAAATTTTTTGGTTTTGGGTGGGGCAACAACCCCCCCTTTATTATGGGCCTGTATGTATGCGTCTTCCCTTGTAAGAATGTTGTCTTCCGTTCCTGAAATATTTTTTAGGCAAAGTTTATCGAATTATAGAATTTTACATTTTCGATTATCTTTACATTTTCGATTATTTTCCGAATTTTTGCTTCAAAATGACTTGTATCGAGTTTTAATTATAATAAGGCTCCGTTTGATATAAAGGTGCGCGAAACTAATGTTTTTCGAGTTTTTTAAGACTCCTTTTCACAAATGGTCGACTAGCTTCAAATCTAAAGGAGCCAAAATTCTCATATGGGAGTGTGGGGGTCATAGATGGACAGCACCGAGAATTCTGGGGGTGCAAGATTTTTCACAGGTCAAAAAATGGTTCGTAAAAATGGTGGTATATGGCGGAAAAACGCCATTTTTCAACGTTTCTCCTCGAGTACTATCCATTGGCATCAAAAAATTACGAAAAAACGTGAGAGAAAGTTTGCAAAAAATTGAATTCTGGGGGTATTCGGCCTTCTTGGGGTGCGTACCCTTCGCCCCAACCCCCCGCTCCACACGCTCAAGTGTGTTGAGGGATGCTACAGATATGTAAAAAATGGGAATTTGCGCAGGGGGCAGTCGGCTATTTCTAGTGGAGGAGGGAGTGAATGATTTTCAGCTCGAATGAAATTGAAAATGCTTCAACCGAAGAAAATTTGAAAAAAAACTGAAAATTTGAAAAAAATCGAAAATGCACTTACACTGGCCTAACGCGCAAGTTTTTTTGTAAAAATCGGGATGGAGTAAGAATCTCAGCTCTCGTATATAGGGAACGATCGGCTATAGTAGTAAATTTTCAAAATTTTATATTTTAAAAGGTATAAAATTGAAAACTTGAATTAAAATGAAAATTTACATCGAAATGACCTAGAGAACGCAAGTTTTTGTTAAAAATTAGAGATTTGAGCCTTTGGAAATGGGGGCGCCGGACGGCTTTGGTAGTGAATTTATTGAAATTTTTCAATTTTAAAATTTTTGTACTTGTAAAATGACAACACGAAAAATGAAAATGAAACCAAAATTTGTGAGAAATGCCTCAAAATATTTTAAAATTAGTCGGCGTAAAGATCTCAGATTTCGATGATGGGGCCCGACCGGCGTAGTAGTAGAATATCAAAATTTTTCGATGAATTCCTTTTTAATTTTATTTTTCGCACATCCACATCTAAGATATATGAGCGTCTTCCCCGTACGCCCTCTCTTCAGGCACGTAGCTGGCCCGTCCTATTTTGTGGGGACTGCAATACCAACTTTTGGGGGACTAAGCCCAAAAAGGCCAAAGTAGCACAAAATAACGTTTAAAAAGTCTGATTTTTCTGAATTTTTGGGGGGCCCGATCCATAGTTTCCCAAAGGTCGAAAGTTCAGGCGGGGGTGAAATCCCAAAATTTACGACGACTAAATTTAAAGTCGAGCCTTGTTTGCATGTCGAATATGAAAAATGGCTGAAACGTCCTAAAGCATGATTAAATGTGAAAAACTGCATTTTAATTACTTTTCGTCTTATTCTGACTAGTTTCGTCACTCTTGTAAGTAGAAAATATAAGAATTTATCGTAAACTCTGACTTTTCAGATCATTGTAAGTTCATTCTAGGTATTTTATGGGTAAACAGAACAGAAACGTATTAGTCGGCGCGAACCGCCGAAAAATTTCTGATATCTTCGCTGCTTTCGTGCCCAAAAATCATGCTGAAAATGTTTGATAGCTCAAATCGTCCGACAGTGATTCAAGTCTCGAACCCTGAGGTGGGGGTAATACTCCCCTCACCCCTCTATGGGAATGTGTGGTCTGAACCCTCCATTTCCCTCATAGATACGTGCCTGCCTCTCTTCTGCTCCCTGTTACGTTTTCGTAAGCTTTTGAACGGTAATTCATTGATTAAAATTAGGGATGCACCGATATATCGGCGGCCGATATATCGGCCTGTTTTTCATATATCGGTATCGGCCAGTTTTTGGCCGATAATTTCTAAATTTCTAGAATTTCATAAGAAAATGGATAGTTGACAAAGAATTTCAAAAATGCCACTGCATACATCAAAAGGAACTTTACTAAAAACGTATTTCACTATATTCTCACTTTTACAAGCATAATTGACATCAAGTATCAAGACCACAGTTACTGCATTTCCTTTCAAAAATGAGAGTTCCTCTACAATGTTCGGCTTAAGTCGATTTCTCAGTTGTGTAAGCACTTTTCCTGCTGTGCTGAATAGCCTCTCACTTTCGACGCTTGATGCTGGGGCTGACAGGTATACTCTGGCAATGCTGGCAAGCACAGGAAAACGTCCTTTTATTATTATGCCACCATTCAAAAATATTGCAAGTATTGGCTATCAGAGCTTTTCTAAATATTTGCTAATTTCTTTAGTTTCATCTACGCCTGAATTGGGACTGTTATTTACATAATTTGAGGTTAGGAATTTGTTTTCACTCGCCCACAGAAGCTTCTCTTTCAAGTAAAACAATCTTGGATGAAAAGATTTCGGCTAACATAACTGGAAAATACACATGATACTGCGATTATATACATCATGCTCATACTGTTGCCAAATATGACTTTTGAAAATAAAACTCAGGTTATTTCTTAGAAACATTCTAACATCATGTACACAGTGTAGGCAACAAGCCCCTAAAAAAATTCAAAAGTGCATCGAGAACACCCATCACTCAACTGATTATAGATTGAAAACTTTCCAGAAAAAGTTGGAAACTCCCAAAAATGAGAGAAACTCCCAATCTGGCAGAATTGTATGCTCATTATTAGGCAATTAGAGTCAATACAGTATTAGTAAGATTCTATTCAAAGCTTCATGCACTCAACCTGCATTTCCGAGATATGATTCTTTATTGTTTTATTGTACTTAAATTTCAGGATCATGAAGCATTGACTGCTCATTCTGTGGAATTACTGAGTACATCATCCCTGCATTTACTATAATTCTTTATATCGGCCGACGTATCGGCCAAAATATCGGCCGATATATCGGCCGATATTATCGCCATGATTCGCCAATATATCGGCCAGCCGATATATCGGCCAAACCATATCGGTGCATCCCTAATTAAAATATTTATTATTGATTTTTAATTTATTAATTAAGATTAATTAATTATTTATTTATTAAGCGTTTTTAATGTAAACGTATAGGTTATGCATGGCGGATTGTTCAGCGAAGACGGTGTAAAATTGGACGATTTGCGCAAAATAGATCGAAACCGACAACCTCCCGAAGAAGGCCTTATGTGCGACTTACTTTGGTCCGACCCCCAATTTTCTCTCGGCAGATCTCCGTCTAAACGGGGCGTCGGCGTACAATTCGGCCCTGACGTCACGAAAAAGTTTTGCGAAGAGAATAATCTCGAATATATCGTTAGGTGAATTAATGAAATATTAGTAGAAATTAATTTTGATTGAAATACTATATTATAATTGATTTTATTGCAATTTTTTTATTTGATTTAAATTTTTGAAATGACCTTGATTTTTTTAAAATTATTACTGTATAATTTTAAATTATTATTGTAAATTATTGTATAATTAGCTGAAATTAATTTTGAATGAAATATTATACTTGTTTTTTATTGCAATATTTTTTGATTTGATTTAAATTTTGAAATGACCTTGACTATGTCGTGAGGTAAATTATTGAATTATTAGTAGAAATCAAGTTTGAATGAACTATTATAATTATTTCTTATTGTAATAATTTTTGATTCTATGTAATCGAATTATTAGTGAGTGTAAACTAATGTGCTTTTACCTACTTGCATACGTCTTCTTTTCTATGATAGGCCGAACCTCTAAAATTAGTTACACGTGGAGGCTTCTGGCGTATTTCCTGTTTCTTTTTCTTTATGCGTAATTTTTTTACTTTTTTTCTTCAAATTTTTGCACGATATTGTCTTTTTTGAAAAAGACCATATCGTGGAAAAAATTTAACAATAATTTTAAAGCCGGCTCAAAATTCGACCTATTTCGGCTTTGGAAAGTTTATTTCGAAGTTCATATATTTGGATCTGTAAATCGATTTACACTGCATTCGCTTCAAAATTTGTTCTTTAAAACGGTTTTACTGATAATTAATGTTGCTGTAAAGGTGTAAAATGGGCGGGGTAAAGCATACATGTAACGGTTCAAAATTTTGGCTGGGGATACCTGGCCATTGGGGAAGGGGGGGGCTAAATGTCTTACAATTTTTAGCCAAAACGCCACAAAAAACACCTAAAACCTGCCAAAAGACACAAAAATTTTTCACAAAATCGAAGGTGAGGGTCAAAATTTTTTTGGTTCAGGGGGATGTAGGAACAATTCTGGTAGGGGGATTCCCCGTCCCTCTGTTACATCTAGGGTGTACATAAATTGTAGCATAGTTTCTTTGACGTAATCGCCCTGAAAATTCTTTCACACTTCTGGCCTTTTCAGTCTAAAATTTACGCATTCAGTAGAAGGTGATTATGGAATGATACAATGTTAGTATATTGCAAAATTACTATTCGAACCGTTCAAATAGACATACATATGTACATAGGTGGGTGGCACCAAAATTCTGGGGGTTGTATGATTTTTCAAAGGTCAAAAAATGGCCTTAACAATAGTGGTATGGCGAAAAAACACCATTTTCCAACTTTTCCCATCGAGCACTATCCATTGGCATCAAAACATTGCGAAAAAAAAAACAAAAAAAACTGAATTTGGGGCGGGGAATTTTGGTTTCTGGGGGTGCATACCCCTACGCCCAGGTATGCATAGCATACATATACCGCAACGTGAATGAAATGCTTGTGGTGTAAGTCTGCGTAATCCTTCTCGCTTTGAAAGAAAGAATTGGCTAGAGCATACTTGAGAATGTGGGTAAGGGAGTATCACACACCCCCTGAGCTCTGAAAAACCTGAAGCTATACAGCGATTTTAGCCGTAAAACCATTGCTGTGTAGCCTTTTTTGGCTTAGACAATTAGCTATACAGTCTAGCCTTTTTAGGCTCCGAAAACTAGCTTTGTAGTCTTTTTGAGCTCAGAAATGCTATTTATTTATGTTTTCTGAGTTTCAAAAGGATACATAGCCATTACTCGACTGCAAAAAGTAATTAAAAGCTATTTTGAGAACAAAAAGGCTAGATAGCTATGTTTGTGAATCCAAAAAGGCTATATAACTGGTTTTCTGAGACCAAAAAGCTTCTAAAGCTAATTTTCTGACCTCAAAAGGACTATAGAGCATACCTGGGTTTGGGGGTATGCAACCCCCCCCCCTTAGAAACCAAAATAACCCCCCCCCCCGCCGAATTCAATTTTGAAAAAATTTTTTGATGGCAATGGATAGTGCTCGATGAGAAACATTGAAAAATTGTGTTCGCCATATTACCATTTTAAGGCCTGACCTTTGAAAAAATCTTGCACTTCCAGAACTTTGGTGCCGCCCACCTATGCTATAGAGCGGTTTCCACGAAGCACATAGCTATCTAGCAATTTTTGGGTTTCGCTCCCCCCCCCCGGAAAGTTTGACCTTGCTCTCCTATAAGCTAGAGTAGCGATCGTTTAAAACGTCAGTGTTACGAGGAATGCAAATTTTTTCGAAAAAATTTAAATCTAAAAAAATTCAGTAAAATTGTAAACATTTTTCGAAGTTTGCAAAAGGCCACAAAAGTTGTGGAGTAAAAATTATTTGGTCTCTTATCAAATGCAATGTTTATTCTCTTTTCATCACGAACAATAAACGTAATTTTATTAAAAGTTTAAAATTTTCCCATTTATACGAATTTTAAGGAGCCACGAAGTTAAGCCCGATGGTTACGAAGTGTGTCACGACGGAAAATGTATTACAGTATTCTCTGCCCCTAATTACTGGTAATTTACGCTTATTATGATTTTTGGTAAAGGTATATTATTATTATTATTATTATTATTATTATTATTATTATTGTTATTTTACCATTATACCTTCTTATAGTCAAATTAATTGTCAATTAATTCAATTAATTAATTCATTATTGATTATTAATAATTGAATTTAACGCGCTTAGCAACTTAAATTTAAAGCAGCAGGCCCGTATCCAGGGTTCGGCCAAGGGTGCTTACCTGGGCTCGGGGTATACACCCCCAATAACCATTTCGCAATTTTTTGATGCCAATGGATAGTGCTCGATGAGAAACGTTGAAAATGATGTTTTTTCGCCATACCACCATTTTTAAGGCCATTTTTTGACCTTTCAAAAATCTTGCACACACCTCCCCCAGAACTTCGGTGCCGCCCACCTATGGGGGGGCGAAGCCAACATAAATTGGTCTACATCTCGGGAAATTCGTTGGGATAACTCGCAAAAACCGCATTTTTTGATATACTCTATCCATTTAGATCACAATATTCAAACTTTTCGAAAAATTTATCTGCCACTCAAGATACTATAAACAGTGTCGTTATTTGGTCGCACTTGAGCCAAAATTATGGGAAATACTTAATATCTGGCGCGAAGCGCCGAAAATTCGAAGATTTAGTGTTCGTCAAAGACGGGCAATTTTTCCATCGTTCCGTGCATTATCTTACCTTTCAGAAAAATTTTTCCGGCTAAGGGGGAGGGGCGACCCCCCATCTTCCCCTAAATACGGCCCTTTATGTACGTATTTAACACCGGCATTTAAAATTTGTGTTCCTTTTTAAAATTTTAATAAATTTTGTATTGAAATAGTTTTGAAAAAAATTAAAAATAACAAATTCAAGGGCATGAACTTGAGGGGGGAGGTGAAATCCCAAAATGAGGGACCTGTTAATTAAGTGGCGTTGATTATTAGCCGACACTGTTTTTCGTACGAGCTTCATCTACGGAAAAGTCATTGTATGAGCGAACAAATTTTTGTAAATGATTAGATATACACATTTTTACATAGTATCAGTGCGCGACCTGCATGCAGTCCTAAATGTGATAATTCAGCCTGAATTTATTTGATAATTTCGGCGAGAATCGCCTATAATTTTTGTGAGCTTTTGATGGAATTCTTACATCAAACTCGACTGAGAAAGCTAAACTAATTTGTACTACAAAATCAGAAATATTACACGCTGATTGAATCTTGTAATAAGCAACACTGCGTTTATATAGATGCAATGCAACATCAAGATAAACGGCCAAGAAGCGCAAAGCTATTAAATAGTACTTATTTTTGCATAAAATCTTTAAAAAACAGTAGAATTTGATGCGAAAGAAATTTGAATCTGCATAAAGATGCCTAGATTACAGAATGATTGATTTTGGAGTGTTTTATTGCCTCTTGAAGCTAAATACAGTATATTAGCGATATTCGGCGCGAAGCGCTGACAATTTCTTGGAATTGCCCTAAAAATAATTTTAAAAACGTTAAAATTACTCACTTTGCCCCAAAAAGCAGTGTTTTTTTTGTACAAGGTCCCTTTGTACATGTACAAAGATAGTCCCCAAAAGTCTTAGTATTTTGAACACACAAATTTTTAGTTACTTTAATATGGTGCAGTAGCGGTTTTAGTGTGGTAAAAACAGAGTTGTTCGACCTTTGGTAGTGTATTTCAGCTAATTTCTGGGTCTCTGAGGGCTAACATTACGAAAAATCGTCTTAAAATAGCGCGAAGCGCCAAAAAATTGACAAATGTCCTTCCGAAATGCAATTTCTGCCATTATGAAAATAAATAGAACACGCAAATACTCATTTCTGCGCGAAGCGCCGAACATTTTTGTGAATTTTAGGCCTTTTTGCAATTTTCGACTACCCAAAAATCTTTGTACACGTACAAAGACGGTCCCGAAAAGTCTTTTTACATCGGGAAAAATCTTTGCCGAATACAAAAAACCGTGCCAGAAAGTATTTTAACGTTGTATGAAGATGGCTCCGAAAATGAATGCACGAGTTAAAATCGATTTGTGGCAAAAACCTGCATTTCTTGGCCATTTTTAGGTGCCTTTCAGCTGAAACTTGGTCGTCGTTTAGCCCTCCCCTTAAAAGTTGCCAAAAGCCGTACGTATAGCAAAGGGCTTTGAGGAATTCCCCACCTAAGGTTGGACGTCCTCCCCACACTCCCCCCCCTCAGTCAGAAAATTTTGACCTACCTCCACAATTTTTGGCGAAAACTTACGCTTTTTGGCTATTTTTATGTCTTTTCGCCAGTTTTGGCCAAAAGTCGGAGCGCCTAACCCTCCCCTAAAAATGGCCGAGAAACATACGTGTAACAGAGGGTTTGGGCGATCCCTCACCCGCGCTTGTACGCCCCTACCCTCTTCCGAAGTCAGAAAATTTTTGACCACCCTCCCCTATTTTTAGCGAAAACTTGCGCTTTTTGGCTATTTTTATGTGTTTTTGCCATTTTGTCCTAAGATTGGAATCGCTAGCCCCCTCCTTCTAAAAAGGGTCGGGGACCCCTACCCAAGATTTCCAACCTTTACATGTATGCCGAGGACCACACATGGGCGTGGGGGGGTTTGGGGGGTATACACCCCCCCAGAAGTTGAAATACCCCCCCCCAGAAATCAAAATACCCCCCCCCCAGAAAAATTTTTTTTTGCTTTTTCAGCAATTTTTTGATGCCATTGGATAGAGCTTGATGAGAAACGTCGAAAAATGGTGTTTTTTTGCCATACGACCACTTTTAAGACCATTTTTTGACCTTTAAAAATTTTTTCACCCCCCCCCCCCCCAGAATTTTTTTCACCCCCTCCCCCCAGAATTTCGGTGCTGCCCACCTATTAGGGATGTGCCGGTTAACCGGAACCGGAACCGGCTGGAACCGACCATTTTTTGGAACCGGAACCGGAACCGATTTTTTGATTTTCTAAGAACCGGAACCGATCTTTTTTGGAGTCGGTTATCGGTTTTTTAAAATCAGAGTTAGAAATCAAACTTCATAAGTGAAGACATGAAGCAGCAATTCAACCTATTATTACCCAAAAGTTTACAGACTAAAACTTAGTATTGTTCCGGGTAAATTATATTTTAAAAATAACAGTCGTTCTGCTTTTCCGCCATGTAGCCTGTTTCTGAGAGGGTCATAAATGATTCCAGTGCAAATGAACAGCTGTTCCGATGGAACGCTTGTAGCTGGCGCTGCAAGCAGGGGCGAATCTAAGGGGGCGGGGGGCCGCTCCCCATGGCCCTCAATTTCTTAAATTTTTTCGGCGCTACGCGCCGGATGATATACCTATTAATGACATTTATTTACTTTCTTGGCCACCTGGAAGCCATTTTCGGTTCATGTAGGTTTCAAAACAATTTTAGCAGCAGAAACACTTATTTTTGTATAGTTTTCTTCTATTTTCAATTAAAAATTTCGATGTTTCGCATCAAATGCTATAAATACAGGGGATCAAGCCGTAAATTATGCTTCTTGTTGTCTATCCGTCTTAATCTCACAAAATTTCACGGTTTTTTGTCTTCGGCAAAGATTTTTCCCGATGTGCAAAGACTTTTCGGGACCGTCTTTGTACATGTATGACGATTTTTGGAGAGACAAAAATTACTAAAAAGGTCTAAAATTCGCAGAAATTTACGGCGCTTCGCGTCGAAATAACTAATCGTGTGCTCTATTTATCTTTATATTGGCAGAAACTGCATTTCGAAAGGAAAAATGTCAAATTTATAGGCGCTTCGTGCCGTTTTAAGACGATTCTTGGTGATTTTTGCCCTTAGAGACCCATAAATTAGCTGAAGTACACTACCAAAAGTCGAACAACTCTGTTTTTACCACACTAAAATCGCTACTGTATCATATTATAGTACCCAAAATTTGTGTGTACACAATGTACAAAGACTTTTGGGAGTCATCTTTGTACATGTCAAACGGACCTTGCACAAAAAAACTGCTTCGCGCTAGAATTCTGATAAAGTCAAAGAATTTTAGTGATTTTTAGCACAAAATTGTCGAAAATTTTAATAGTTTAAGACAAACTATTGCGTCAAAAGTGATTTAATGTAAAAGTATACATTGTAAAACGCCGAAAAAAACGTTGTTTCGCGCGTTAAGGGCAAATTTTTGGACCTATTTTCGACTGTTTTTGGAAAAGTTGGGATACTGCCCCCCTAGGAAAATTCTAGATTCGCCACTGGCTGCAAGATACTGCTTAGCTATAAACGCGAGAATCGGCAAATTCTTCGACTTCTCTTTCCACTATTGCAGCAGATCTTTGTCATGAATTAAGCATTTCGATTTCGTATAAGTCTTCAATTAAGAAACACATAGATAATATTCAGCGATTTATAAGTAAATTGTCAACTAGACATAAAACTTATTTGAACGTGCAGTTGCCAGATAGAAACGACTTCCTGAATAATTTATCTTTCGATTACATCTTCACATGTTCCGGTGAAGTCAAGCTATCAAGAGCGTACATACTTTAACACAGGAACCGAGAACCGGAACCGGAACCGACGGTTCTCTAGTTGAAGAACCGGAACCGGAACCGACGGTTCCAACTTAGAGCAAGAACCGGAACCGGAACCGAAATTCTTGTTTTCCAAGAACTGGAACCGGAACCGATTTTTTCGAAAAACCTGGAACCGGAACATCCCTACCACCTATGCCGAGGACCCCCTCTCCTAAAATATTGAGCTGTTACATGCAATTTTTACAGAGATAATCATACGTGGGCAGCAAGAAAATTCTGGGGGTGCATAATTTTTGAAAGTCAAAAAATGGGCTCAAAATGGTGGTATGGCGAAAAAACACCGTTTTCAACGTTTCTGATTGAGCACTATCCATTGGCATCAAAAAATTGCAAAAAAACAACAAAAAAATTCAAAAATTGAATTCTGGGGGCGGTATTTTGATTTTGGGGGTGCATACCACACCTGGGCGTGGGGGGTTTGGGGTATGCACCCCCTCCCAAGAAACCAAAATACCCTCCCCCAGACATCAAAATACCCCCCATAATTCAATTTTTGAAAATTTTTTCGTTTTTTCGCAATTTTTTGATGCCAATGGATGGTGTTCGATGAGAAACGTCGAAAAATTGTGTTTTTTCGCCATACCACCATTTTTTAAGGCAATTTTTTGACCTTTGAAAAATCTTGCACCCCCTCTAGAATTTTCTTGCTGCCCACGTATGATGCATACCCCCATGCCCAGTTACATCCCTCACTCGCTTTTTTCCCTGTCTTTTGTTTGATTATTTCTTCTTTTTTGAACTTCTCATTTGTTTAGTTATCCTAATTTTTGAAATCTTGTCGTTTTACAGATAAAAATTCTTGTATTCTATTTTAAAAATAAGTTGAAAAGCTTTAATTTTTTTAGAAAGTTTTAAAATTCTGCCATTTTTTGTTCAGCGATACAATGGGTAACAAAGGCGCTTTTCTGGTTATAAATGGTTCGGATCTGAGGCCCAAATTTACCACCTACGAAGCCGTCGAACATCCCAATGTAAAACCGATGGCTTACGCAAGCAGCCTTTTTGGACTAACGTGATAATCGTTTTTCGCTCCTTAGCCTGAATTGCTCGAATTTGTCGTTTTAAACTGTACAAATCGAATTGCGTATTACGTCTTGCTTGTTTTATCAGTATAAAATGTGCGAAATTCACAGAAACTATACATAGTGTGTTTTACATAAGATTTAAGAATTTTCGTTGATAGTAAGCCGGCGGATTACGGCAATTATACATCCGATCAATGCTATAATCGCAAGCATATGTAGGTAGGCGGCGCCAAAGTTCCAGGGGTGCAAGATTTTTTCGAAGGTCGAAAAATGGCGGTATGGCGAAAAAACACTATTCTTCGGCGTTTCCCATCGAGCACTATTCATTTGAATCAAAAAATGGCGAAAAACTAAAAAAATCAAAAATTGAGTTCTGGGGGTACCTCCACGCCCAGGTATGATCGCAAGGACTTTGTCGGGGATGATTTCTAACACTTATGCTCAAGGTGAGAAACAGGTTATGTACATACTGTACGCTGGCAACGTCTGAATCCTGGGAGTAAAAGTCTTGAAGGCCCTGAAAACTCAGTGGAGAAATGCACAATACTGCACTTTTAGTTTTCTGATCGATCCATCAATTAGCGCAGAGAAGTTTTCTGAATTCAATTCTGGGATCCGGGTCCACGCACTGCCATGCGATGGCTCGCCCCTCCTAAAAGATTAGGTCTTTCACCCACCCCTGAATTTTCTGACAAACTACATGTTCTCTTTCCACATGTTGCCCAAAAACCGCAGGTCCGTTATTTGTATCGGGTTGGGTACAATCCGAAAACGAAGTCGATATGGGGCAAAATTTCTGCCACTTAATCATGTACCGTCAACTGGGGTTACATTACCACGTTTTCGGCTTTTTCTCAAGTATAACTTATGATGTAATAGTTTTTGGAAACTGTAATTTTGCCAAAACATGAGCGAGTTGTTGAATGTATTCCATACAATTATTTTACTCAAACAGGCTTCAACAACAAATAATATATACAAAAGTCGTATGGAAAAGTTTGACCTTGAAATGGGGTAAATTTGCCACTCCCTGAACAGATTCAAAAATACACTGTTGCAGGCAGAACAAAAATCGCCTATACTTTGTGCGGTACAATCTTGTACAAAGATCGCTCCAAAATCTTTGTACAAGCTTCAAAATCTTTGTCACATACAAAAAAATTTAAGTCTAGGCAATATTAGTACACGAAGAATACACGAAGAACTTAAAGAATCGATTCTTTCTTTGTTACCAGATGAATAATACAGTAATAAATCGAAAACAACAAAAAATAGCGCACCACACATGACCTGCGACAATGAAAGCAGTCTGCAATAAAAAAAACTTGATTGGCAAAATTACCCCATACTCGGCAAAGAAACCCCAGTTGACGGTATATAATCAGTGTACGTTTGATAGTGCAGCTGTTTCCAGCAACTGCATTAGCTCCATCTATGTACTTGTAATCTTATTGGTTAAACTTTTATCGGATTATCAATCTCTCTGAATAGCCCGTTCATTTTGATTGATGGCTCAATTACTCTTTGCTCTTATCTTCACTGAGTTGTTTGTTTGCTCGTGTAAGTACCGTAGGATGGAGACTAACCATTTTCATAGAGAGAAGTATATGCTTATATAAGTTAGCTGGTAGGTGTGTCAATCTAAATTCGTATACGTTACATAAAAGGCGGAGTACTTAAACTATGTACCGTCAACTGGGGTTACATTGCCACGTTTTTCGGCTTTTTCTCAGTATAACTTATGATGTAATAGTTTTTGGATACTGTAATTTTGCCAAAACATAAAGAGCGAGTTGTTGAATGTATTCCACACAATTATTTCATTCAAACAGGCTACAACAACGAATAATTTACACAAAAGTGGTATGGCAAAGTTTGACCTTGAAGTGGGGTAAATTTGCCACTCCCTGAACAAATTCAAAAATACACTGTTGCAGGCAGAACAAAAATCACCTATACCTTGTGCGGTACAATCTTGTACAAAGATCGCTCCAAAAATCTTTGTACAAGCCTCAAAATCTTTGTCACATACAAAAAAATTCAAGCTTAGGCAATATTAGTTTTGATGACAGATTGCCCATATTTCTATTCAGAGACTGAAGAGCACGATTCAAAACTCTTGTCAGTGCTTAAACATAAATTAAATCCTTTATTTTGATGAGTTTTCGAGTTTAACAATAGGGTAAAACAATTTTTCATTTTACGATAGGTTACGGGGGAACATTGCCAACCGATTTTTCTGAAAACTTTATATACAACAAAATATGAAAAAGACACATTTTCTGGATGCAAAATATCTCTAGTTTCGATAAGCCTAAACAAGAAAAACAAACTGTTTCAGGTTTCTGAGTGGCTTGAACACTTATGAGTTGATAAAAATTTGCTAAAAAATGATAGCCCTCACAAAAACGAGAATAGACACATGAAGAACTTGAAGAATCCATTCTTTCTTTGTTACCAGATGATCAATACTGTAATAAATCGAAAACAAGAAAAAATAGCGCACCACACATGACCTGCGACAATGAAAGCAGTCTGCAATAAAAAAAGCCTTGATTGGCAAAATTACCCCATACTCGGCAAAGAAACCCCAGTTGACGGTACCTAACACTACATGAAAGTTTTACCGTATCACACGACGTCGCAACGTTATATCATCGTCGCAATTCTTACACTAGCGGCTTTGAGTGAATTGGATACTTTATTACTGAGTCATTGCGGATGACTCAATAATAAAGATAAAAGTCCATTAATATATATGTAGCATGAAAATTGGTTCAATCCTGTGTTCTTTTCAATATCCGTGATTCGTGAGGATTGAACGTTGCTCGCTCCTATGTATGAACCTTGCGGAGAACCTGCAAAATATAGAATCTTTCAAAAACGGGCCATCCTCAGACACGCATGCGCTGGGCGAGGGGGAGGTTCGGGACCTTTATGCGACTACAGATCTTTCACTAAATAATAAGTAAAGTAAGACAAAACCGTACTGTCATGACCAGTATTCTGTTTGACTAAAACGAAATTGTAGTCTTTAGGTGACAAAAGTACAATCCGGAAACGGAAATGGAAACAATAGGTAAAATCCGGAGACAGGAAGATGAGTAAAACCGGGTTTCCCAAGTGAGCACGGCCTATCAAGGCAAAATTTCTCCCGCTTAAGGGAACCTAGTTTTAGGGGCCTGGAAACCATACGTGGGCAGCAAGAAAATTCTGGGGGGTCCAAGATTTTTGAAGGTCAAAAAATGGCCTTAAAAATGGTGATATGGCGATAAAAACACCATTTTTCGACGTTTCTCATCAAGCACTATCCATTGGCATCAAAAAATTGCGAAAAAAAACGAAAAAAATTTTCAAAAATTGATTTCTGGGGGAGTCTTTTGATTTCAAGGGGGGTCTTTTGGTTTCTGGGGGGGTCCAGACCCCCCAGATCCCCGCCACGCCCATGTGTGCTGGAAACGGTGTACTTACATACACT
>JAVLUZ010000340.1:4021170-4109306 GCA_036768485.1 Mermis nigrescens
TTTTTGCACCTAAAAATCCGGTCTCTACTGATAATGCATCGATTTCAAGCATTTTAGCGATGAAGCTGATAAATAATAAGCTTCAAAAAATTTTTCAATCAAAGTCCCAGAATTTATTGCCATGCATAATTGATAGTCGCATGTAAGTTGGCTTGCTTATTTTACGCTAGCTTATTTAATTACTGTCTGTGCTGCTCCGGAATCAGGATTGCCAGGTTGGGGGTGTTTTCCCTCATTTTGGGGGTTTTTTAGGGTCCTTGGAGGTTTTGTTAGGGTTTTAGGTCGTAGGGGTTTTTCAAAATTTTTCAGGGGTTTTTTTATTTATTGTGCAAGTATTAAATTTTAATGAGTCTGGAGACAGTAATCAATTACTGTAAGTTTTTGTTAAGATAAGCCGATGGAGTAAGTAAAGAATATATACTTTCAGAATACTATGAAACAAACTTCAGAAGAGCGGATTTTTTTGCTCAGTACTTAGAACATGTTGAAAGAAAGCGCGAAAAAAATATTCATCCGTCTATGATCACTATTACAAAAGCTATGGGTTTCGTTAATTAGCCTCTTCTCGACCTACGCAAGCATCTACTCGACCTAAATATTTGAAGATTCAAACAGCTGAATGCAGAATCACACGTAGATACCCAATTTACGTCGATAAAAGCATCTATACATCGACCTAAGCATCTATACATCTACCTAAGCATCTATACATCGACCTAAGCATCTATACATCGACCTAAACATCACATTGACCTGAGCGGGAGCGACCTCGACCCAAGCAGCTTAAAACACCTTTTCAGATATATTAAGCCTAAGCCTAAGTATATTAGAATCAAAAACTTAGATTTCCCTATATCTTATCAAGTAAGACCGAAAAAAACATGCAAAAAAACATGAAAATTTTTTAAAGGGTTTTTAAAATTTCAAACAGCTGTCCGCGCCTTTTTTCTTTTTTCTCCTTCATTGCTATACTTCCTTCCATAATTCCGGCCCATATTATTTATTTCTGACAAATGTGTAAGTCCTTGGATCGATCCGTTTAATCGTCCCACCCAACACTCAAATCGACAGTTGCCTGCAACTTTGCAAGTATGGCTCAGATTTTCACTAAATTTTTTTCCGCGCTCCAATTTATCATGTTCTACCAGTTTGGCACAAAACTTTTGGCATTCCGTATTCGTTTTGCTCCTTTTCTAAAAACACCATATTCTTAACTTTAGCCGAAGCCGACAGTACAACACAATCGTGCGTGCCCAGTTCAGCTGAACTTTTTTTATTTCAGGACTTCGGTTTTTAGCCCTGTGATCCGGTAAAATTTATTTCAATTCTTCTAAAATATCGTGTTAATGAACAGTCGCCATCGATTCGACTAATTTTATTTGAAAGAATAGCGGGTATTACTGGAGTACGTCCACACTTTTTTTAAAAATCATTTTCGTTAAAAAACAAAATTGCCATCTATGTAAATCGACATCGCTGATCTCAAATCCGTTGTCTATTTTTAGCCTGCTTGCATCGTTGTTACAGTATGCCTACAGTACAACTCAACACTTTTTTAAAAATCATTTTCTTTAGAAAATAAAATCGCATATTAGTAAATCGACATCGCTGATCTCAAATCCGTTGTCTATTTTTAGCCTGCATGCATCGTTGTTACAGTATACCTGCAGTACACCTCAACACTTTTTTAAAAATCATTTTCGTTAAAAAATAAAATCGCCATATAAGTGGAATGACATCGCTGATCTCAAATCCGTTGTATATTTTTAGCCCGCATGCATCGTTGTATACCTACGTTACTACAGTATACCTACAGTGCACCTCAGATTTTTATTTTAGATAACATACTTTAGAAAATTTATCAAGATCATGGCACAAGATATTAATATGAAAAGCAAGCAGCAAGCCGTTTTCTCGTGCGAATTTGGTGGCTGATTCCTCAGTCCTTGTGATATAGCAAAATTCATGCATATTGATATCTTGTGCCATGATGTTAATAAATTTTCTGAAGTAACTTATCTGAGATCTGAACTAGCGATCGACCGGGGCGACTTTTTTGGCCGGAGCCGGGGCTGGCCGGGGTCAGACAAGGAAAATATCATTGCATGACACATACTTGGGGTGGGCATAGGAAAAGAAATAATGAGCGACTGCTCCATTCGATAGTAAATGGCAAGCGCAAAATTAGGTGCGCCTTTTCATATCAAGTTTTATTACTATTTATGTCACAAGAAACAAATTTAGTCCAGTGTTTCATTGTTTAAGTCTATGTTGCTGCTATTAGCACACTATATCATTTGAATCTTCGCTACTGCTACTGCTGCTGTAGCGATTGGATGCAATAGGTATTGGTTGTAACAAATGAGACACCACACATTTCCATAAGGGGGAGGGGTATTACCCTCAGGGTCCAAGACACAAGTCACTGTCAGAGGTTTTTTGGTGAAAACCTTTTGAATTTTTTGAACTTAATTTTTTAGTATGGCAAAAGTGTACCTAACTATTAGAATTTTACGAAGTGATACATTATTTTAGAATGTGAGCTAGAGTAAATAGATAAACTATCACTATAAAACATGCATATAATCGCTTGAAATTTTATGAGGGTCCCTCAGTATACATGTAACGGCTGGAAATCTAGGGTAGAAGTCCTCGCTATTTTTAGAAGGAGGGGGTTACAACTCGATCAAAAATGGTAAAAACACACGAAAATGGTCAAAAAAGCGCAGGTTTTCGCCAAAAAATGGGGGAGGGTCAAAGATATTTTCTGACTTTCAAGGAAGTTCGAGGCTTCAAAGTGTGGATGGGGGATGGCCCACCCCTGTCATATGTATATTTCTCTGCCATTTTTAGAGGAAGGGGTATGCGGCTCCATTTTGCAGCCGCTTACCCCCTGAAAATCTTTAAAATGATAGAATTTGCAATAAGGAATTATACACCTTTTTACAGTTTTTGTTCTTCAAAAATCTTTGTACATACACAAAGACGGTCCTGAAACGTCTTTGTACATCAGCAAAAATCTTCGCCGAATACAAAAATACCGTGCTTCTAAAATGTGATAATTCGGCCTGAATTTAGTTGATAATATTAGTTTGGCGCGAAGTGCCAAAATTTTTATGAGCTTTTGATGTAATTCACACATAAAACTCGACTGAGAAAACTAAAACAACTTGTACTACAAAATCAGAAATATTACAAACATTGTAATATGCGAATTAAATCTTGTAATAAGCAAGACTGCGCTTAGAATGGAAAAATGGAAAAATGTCAAATATTCAGAAACTTAAAAATTAGCTAAATACACTACTAAAGGTCCGAAAACTATGTTCTACCACACTGAAATCGCTACTGTACCATATTAGAGTATACCAAAAGTTGCATGCACAAAACAGTGTTTTTTTTGTATTCACCAAAGATTTTCCCCAATGTACAAAGACTTTTCAGGACTATCTTTGTACATGTACAAAGATTTTTGGGGAGATAAAAACTGTAAAAAGGTGTAAAATTCCGGAAAATTTTCGGCGCTTCGCTCCGGTATGAAAATTTGTCTGTCCTATATATCTTTAAAATGGCAAAATTCGTATACAGAATGGAAAAATGTCAAATTGTTAGGTGCTTCGCGCCGTTTCAAGACAATTTTAGTAATTTTTAGTGTTAGAGACCCAGAAATTAGCTAAAATATACGATCAAAACTCAAAACACCCTGTTTTACCACACTAAAATCGCTACTGTGTCATATTATAGTAACTAAAAATCTGTATGTACAAAATGTACAAAAACTTTTGGGGACCATCTTTGTACATGCACAAATGGACCGTGTACAAAAAAAAACACTGGTACAAAATGTACAAAGACTTTTGGGTACCATCTTTGTTCATGTATATACAAAGGTTCAATGTACAAAAACACTGTCACATACTGATAGTATGCGAAAATAAGTATGTTTAAAAATATATTTATATAATAAAGCTACAAAAATTTGTTAGCTCATACAAAGACCTTTTCGGAGATCTTTGTACAAGCACAAGAAGCTCGTACATCAAAATAGAGTCGGCTAATAATAGTCCACCACTTAATTTTCTGGTCCTCCAATTTTGGATTTCACCCCTCCCTCAACTCTGGACCTTAGGAAACTGTTTGAGACATATTTAGTTTATTGGATCGGACGCAATTCTGGAGCGTAGTTTACATTCGCCTATATTTAACCTCCGTCCTAATAACTATTACACAAGAAACGCGTTTTAAAGCACGCGGTTCCCATTCAATTAAATAAAAAAATGTTTTTTGTAAAAATATTCTGTTGAAAACGTACAATTTCCAACTAGAAATAGAACGCATTTGTCAATTCTAAATCTTTTAGCCATGGCTATGAATGAATGAGTTAAAAGTAGCATTTAGTTTAAATAAGTTAAGTGGAGGAATCGAAAATATGCAGATTTTCCTGAACATTTATTCAGTAAAAGCTCATTTATACACAGTAGCAAAGTTATAACAAGGACTAAGTAAGTATACATATGGTCTAATCAGTACAGTTCTCAAAATTAACACTTGCTCATTGATAAATAAGTGCCAGTATCACAGCCTGTACAAAATACGAATCACACGTAATTTTTCCCGGCCCCGGCCATTTTTTGACCTTGCCCCGGCCGGGGCCGGGGATGCTGAAAAATGGCCGGGGATTGCCGGGGCCGGGGCCCCGGTCGATCACTAATCTGAACATAAAAAATCTGAGGTGTACTGTAGGTGTACTGTAAAGTAGGTGTACAACGATGCATGCAGGCTTAAAATAGGCAACGGATTTGAAATCAGCGATGTCAATTTACTTTTATGACGATTTTATTTTTTAACGAAAATGATTTCTTAAAAAGTATTGAGGTGTACTGTAGGTATACTGTAACAACGATGCATGCAGGCTGAAAATGTAAAACGGATTTGACATCAGCGATGTCGATTTACTAATATGACGATTTTATTTTTTAACGTAAATGATTTTCAAAAAAGTGTAGAGGTGTACTGTAGGTATACTCTAAGAACGATGCATGCTGGCTAAAAACAGACAACGGATTTAAGATCAGCGATGTCGATTTACGTAGATGGCGATTTTATTTTTTAGCGAAAATGATTTTTAAAAAAGTGTGGACGTACTCCAGTAATACCAGAATAGCGAACCTTAAGTACACGAAGATGAGTGTTGTTACAATAATGTCAGGAATCTAGGGAAATTTTTGGATTTCTATGTATAAAAAATTTAGACCTGGCAACACTGCCCGAGTCTCGGTTTTCATATCGAGGTTGATCGTTCAAGTTGCCTTAATAATTCATCGTTCCATTTGTTTATTCTCCACGTCAATTTTTCCTTTTTTGTGCCCTATTGATATTGATTTGATTGGTAGTCTTTTGGCTAGTTGTTTTTGTTAACTATTCAAATATTTGGATGTACTGCACTTTCTATGATGAAAGCTTAAAAGCATTGAATTCAGAGAGGCTTTTGAGCTCCATAGAATTTATTTTGATCATTATTCATAATAATCTCTTACCGTCTGAAGATTTTTATCAGTTTTATGGTCATTCGCGTACTAGGAATGCATTTGCAAATAAGATCTATTTAGTTAAATTAAGACTCGATTGTAAAAAGTATTGTTTTTCTACTAGATCAGCTAGAATTTGGAACGATCTTCCACAATATATTCGAAATTCTCCAAATGTTGTGATATTTAAGAGAAATTTGAAAAAGGTTGATTTTAGTAAATTTTTGATGGGGCACACGTGAGCGCAATAATCATTTGCATGTCCATGATTTTTCGCATTTTATGTTATCTGTTTTATTTTTTCTTGCGACGTTTTATCCTTGTGTGTATCTGAATAAAGTATTAGTATTAGTATTAGCATTCAAACATTTGTATTTTAGTGAGGTCTGCCTTAATGGCTAGCACAACGGATTTGTAAATTGTAAATTCGGAACTTTTGCTTTAGCTAGGCGTAGGCCTGCATGAATTGGCAAACTTTATACACGTTCTATTATGAGAAATAAGAATGAAATATGCTGCGCAAAACAACCATTTCAAAACATTTTTGTTCAACTAAAAAAGACGAAAAATTCATGAAATATGGTTTTTTTATTTTTGGCTGCTAAAGATATGGCACGGTGGAAAATGCACAAAAACGATGTTATTTAGCGCATCCAGCTCGTTTGTATGCGTTTTATTGACTTAATTGTAAGCATTTTTTAATATGGGGGTTTTCATTTGGGGGATTTTTTTGGGGGTTTTTAAAAATCCGACCTGGCAACACTGTTCGGAATCTGACAAATCGAGTCAAACTTATTCTTAGAATTATAGGGGCAGCCAGAATTTTCGCTAGGGAGAGAGGCGAATCGGAAAACATTTATTTCACACTGCAAATTTTTTTTCGGACAGAATAAACAATGCCACTTTTGGGTATTGTATCGTTTTGTTCTTTCATCGGTTTAGTTTTGTATATATAGTGCAAATTTTTGTGACTAGGCGAGCATTGCATAGTGCGATCTTTTTTACATATGTCGAATACATCGCATAATTGCGATTACAGCCAAGTTTTTGAACAACAAGCAAGTATTCGTGTGCTGTTCTGCTTAACAAAAAAACTATGTTTTCCAGATTGATAACGGATTTATTATAAAACGGAATATAAATCAAGATGGCGATTATGCCTATTCTTAAAAGCCTTTTTCTGAGCAATGTCAGATAACAATGATTTCTTTTGAAACGATCAGTCGCACGGCTTCCTACATTGCCAACTTTTGTTGTGCTGTGGCTCAGTGGCGTATTCCTGCTGCAACCTTCATCTTCTTGACCGTCTGTAATGCCCTATTTTGGTAGGTATTTGTCGAAGAAACTAGAGATCTTTATCGTAATGAAGTGACATGCAGAATAAGTTATATATTGAATTGTATGTAAGAATATCACATTCATACCTGGGCAATGCATTTTGGTTCTGGAGGTACCGGGGTCCCTTTTGTTGAGGTTGGTTGGTTGGTTGGCTAATTGGTTGGTTGGTTGGCCACTTAGTTGATTGGTTGGTTGGCCAGTTGGTTGGTTGTTTGGCCGGTTGGTTGGCTAGTTTGGTTGGCTAGTTGGTTGGTTGGTTGGCCGCTTAGTTGGCTGGTTGGTTAGCTAATTGGTTGATTGTTTGGCCGGTTGGTTGGTTGACTAGTTGGTTGCTTGAGCGGTTGACCAATTGATTAATTGGTTGGCCGGTTGGTTGGTTGGTTGATTGGCCAGTTAATTGGTTGAGCGGTTGGCTAGTTGGTTGGTCGGTTGGTTGTTTGTTTGGCCAAATGCTTAGTTGTTCGGTTGGGTAGGTGCTTGGTTGGTTGTTTGATTGGTTAGTTGGCCGCTTACTTAGTTAGTTAGTTGGCTAAGTTGGTTGGTTGTTTGGCCAGTTGGTTGGTTGTTTAATTGGCTTGTTGGCTGGTTGGTTGGCCGCTTAGTTGGTTGCTTGGTTGGCTAGTTGGTTGGTTGTATCATTTTCTCACTTTTTTTAGATCAAAAAATTCTACCCACCCCCAGTCAAAAACTGTTATTTCTGGCGCCACCCAGCTGGGGTTCTGAAGGTACCGAAGTGCCTTCTGGCGCCACCCGGTGGCGCGGGTGGCGCGGCATTGCCCACCTGTGATCACATTTGTTTAATAAATGCATTATTAAGCAATCTACGGTGCAATTTTATCCTCATTTGATGCCTATAGATGCAAAAGGTCAGAGTTAGCAGGGGAGCAGTGTTCTTTTGATACTAGATACTTTTAACATGTACAAAGATGGTCCCCAAAAGTCTTCTGTGTACATTTTGGAAACGCAAATTTTCTTTTAGTAAATGATACAGTAGCGATTTTAGTGTGGTAAAACTGGGTTTTTCGACCTTTGGTAGTGTATCCTAGCTAATCTCTGGGTTTTTGACGATAAAAATTTCTGAAAGTTTTCTCAATTTCACATCTTTTTTAATCTAAATCCAAATTCTGCCAGTATAAAGATATGTACAGTGCTTGCCACGCATGTTTACGTTTTAATATGCTCTATAGGATGATAGAGCTTGTTGAGGCGTATATGTTTAACACGTCGGTCGTGCGTGGGCGGAAATAGGACCGACGTGTTAAAGATATAACCCTAACAAGCTCTAGAAGCTTATTAAAGCGTAAACATTCGTGGCGAGTAGTGTATCTATTCTAGGTGGCCTAAATTAACGGTCTTGTTCGCATCAACCTGACAGACGATTAAGAAATTAACATGCTAGCGCCATTAATAACACACTTTTTAAATCCTTAGCACATCTTTTTATTTTATTGTTCCTTATGTTGTGTATTACAATGAAAAGTCTTGAACCTACCGACGAGCGCAAGAACGATGAAAATCATCAGAAATCTGTTTCACTGTCGGTCTGATTTGATCTATTCTACTCATTAAGATTTTGGTACACCTTGCGCTAAGTAAAATGGAAAGAGCAGTACTACAAATTCGGCTCCTATGCTTTTTCTTCATATTCCTTTTTCATAGGAATGTGCGTTGACGACAGCTTCGCCTTTACCTAAATATAGTCGTCTCCACTGAAAATTTCTAGATCGGTTGTTACATTGATGCAAATGAGAATGTCAATTTAGGCCACCTAGAGTACTATGCTCATAACGCGCCGTAGATAGTACGGTCCGCGATTGTGCATTTATGCCCAAAGATATAGGTGCACAAGGTCAGGGTCGGCAGGGGGATAAAATCCTGAAAATCCAAAACAGTAAATTTAGTCTTAACGAGTTTTTTGCTGTTATTGACGATGAAAATGGTCAAAATAATATATAAAACGTTTTTACGTGGTAATATCGCTTTTGAAAATCATTTTTAGTCCAATTTCGACAGCATTATATCACTTTTAGCATTAAAAAATGCAAAAATTTATCAATTTTGGGCGCTTTTTGACTAATTAGTACTTAAAAGTACTGAGCTGGCGCGGAGCGCCAGAAAATTTCTGACGTTTTTACTGCTTCTGACCTCAAAAATGCTCAATATCGCCGGACAGTACCTCGTCCGGCTGACACTTGAGGGGGCATGCCCCCCTCACCCCTATGTGCGTGTATGCCCAAAGACGGCTCCAAAAAGTCTTTGTACACCGGGAAATATCTTTGCCGATTGCAAAAAAACCGTAGGGGAGGGGCAAAATCATATAAATTCAGACTAGTAAACTTAAGATCCACGCTTTTTTCCTAGTCATTTGACGAAAGTGGTCGAAATAGCCTAAGGCTTTATACGATAAGTAAGATAAGATTATATTTTTGAGCATTTTTAGCTTATTTTAATTGCATTATGTCGCTTTGAACATTAGAAAATATAGAAAATGATCAATTTGACAATAAATTTTGTTTTTTTAAGATCATTTCGACTTTATTTTGAATAAAATGGAATATAAACGAAATGTGATATTATTTTGAGTTAGGGTGATATGCGTATGATTTATTATTGTTTTATTATTTTTTATCAGTATTATTAAGATATACATTTGTGAGGAATAAGAGCAAGGCATGTGTACATGTATTGCGCATCAAATGCCAGATTCGAACGTAATACATATATAACCACATGGTATATTATTATTATTTATAGATTAGTTATATTGTATTTACGTATTACGCGGCCACGTTAAAATAGGTGGCCCGGATACTGCTTTAGCTTCTATGTACACCTATTCTATATTTCCCAGGTATTCTGTGTTTTACGTACAAGATATTCACAAGTTTACGCTTCTGATTGGCCTGTGCGTCACTTCCTTTTGTATCAGCGTCTTAAACCCTATTTTCTCAGGTATGCAATCATTTTGAACCTCTAGTAATATGTCCAGAGCTTTATTTTTATTTTCAGAAATTAAAGTTAGAGAAACATTGACTGGCTTAAAGGAGTAAGTTGTTAATGCATTATTCTAGAGTCATTTAAGTTTCTATTAGTAGCGTGATTTTGGTAGGTCACGCCACGAATTTCAGCGTCTAACTGCCGTACAGAAAGTGGCATATTTAATTGTGAACGGTTTTGTACTGCCCTTCAGCGCGTTGCTTCTTCCAGCTTTACGGATTTTAATCATCATATTGACTAAACGTTCTTTTGAAGTACGTTTTTCCGCTCTATATTATTTGCAGAGCTTTTTAAACTAGCTGAAGACACTTTTTGGCCAAATCGTTGAATGCTGATATTCTTATTGGAATGTCGAATAAGAAATTGGTTTATTATGAAAATTAGGATAGCCACTTTATTTATTAGCGATTTAATTTTTTCTATCGATTTATGTATACCTTCAGGCCCATATCCAGGATTTATTTAATTCCGGGGGGCGAAAGTTTTGAGGTCAGATATCTCGAAAACCATTTGGACATGGACAAAAATAAAGGCATTTTGGAGCTATCTCAACGTTCTGTGCAATGCTGAAAAACAATTTCTAGAAAAAATTCAAAAATTTCTACTTTTCTCCCTAGGTACTCATATTGCACAAATCTATCGTTTAAACACTACACAACAGATTTCTCATCATTTAATCGACGAACTTCTGTCTTTGTACTTAATCTTTGTGATTTGCAATGAGAAACAATACAGAAAATGAATAAATCGGCGCGAAGCGCCGAAAAAATTTTGACATGTTCTACATGTCTAACTGAA
Organism: Mermis nigrescens; assembly: GCA_036768485.1. Classification (NCBI taxonomy): domain Eukaryota; kingdom Metazoa; phylum Nematoda; class Enoplea; order Mermithida; family Mermithidae; genus Mermis; species Mermis nigrescens. The sequence continues at coordinate 4,031,832 of JAVLUZ010000340.1, forward strand.
ATTTGAGTGGTTTTGGGCGGGCTAGAAGACAAAAACTAAAGATAAACGATAAATCCGGCGCGAAGCGTCCGAAACTTTTGAGTTTACTAGCTCAAAAGTACGCTAAAAACCTGTTTGGTGGTATTTTATAACTACTTTGAGAATTTTTCATTCCTTCCTTTGGTGGACCCTTATGTGTTTCAAAAATTATTTTTGATTTCCGGGGGTGGACCACTCTCTCGATCCTCCTGAATAAGGGCCAGTATACTTTTAATTAATTTAATTACTGATTTGAACTAATTATTGGTCTAATTTATTTGTCTACGAGTACATATTTATTTACTTACTTGTTTCTTAAGATTTGCTATATACATGTATTCAGGCCCTAACCAGGATTTTATTTTAAGTGGGGCGAAAATATTTGAGGCCGAATATCTCGAGAACTATTGGGAGGTAGGCGAAAATAAAGGCAGTTTTGAGCGTATCTCGGCGAGCTCTATACGATGGTGAAGAAAAATTTCAACAAAAAATTAATAAAAATTTTCACTTATTTTCATATTGATATACAGTGAATTGATCATTCAAGCTGATTTCTCATCACTTAATCGACGAATTATTTCTTATCTCTTGCCTTTGTACTTAATCATTGTGCTTTAAAGAGGAAAACAATACAGATAATGAATAATTCGGCGACATATTCTGCATGTCAAGTTCAAATTTTAGCGGTTTTGAGCGGGCTACAAGACAAAAAACAGATCTAAACGATAAATACGGCGCGAAGCGTCGAGAAAATTTCATGTTTCCCATGTCATAACTCAAATTTGAGCTGTTTGAGTGAGCTAGAAGGCAAAACTATAGCTAAACAATGAATCCGGCGCACAGCACGAGAAAACAAATTGGCATGCTTTCTATGTCTAACTCAAAATTGAGCGATTTTTAGCGGTTTAGAAGGCGGAACTATACATAAAAAATAAATCCGGCGCGAAACGCCGGAAAATTTTGAGTTTACTAGCTCAAAAGTACGCTAAAAACCTGTTTCGGTGGTGTTTCAGACGCACTTCGCCAATTTTTCATTTTTCCCTTGGGGGAACCCTTGGGAGAAACAAAAACTTTTTCCCATTTCGAGGGGGGGGCAGGCCACCCCCGCCCTTCCCCCCTAGATACGGGCCTGCATGTATTTATTTTAGATTTTTTCTTATTCTCTATTTCTACTAAATATGAGTTGTAATTTATTTTCATATGTACCGATTTTCAATTGAGACAATTCATAATTTTTATCTGATTGTGCTTTCAAGCATTTTATTTCTGATTTGAAGAGAATGAGTAACCTACTGTGACCATTGGTGCCCTTCTTTATGCTAAATAAATACACATAAGTGACTTTTGCTTCAAGATTTATTTGTACCGTACATGCTAAGTGTACTTGAAATAATAAAAAAATTGATTTTTCCTTTGTCTTCCTTGTGTAAATCGGTCGGTATGGAATTCGTTGTCTAAAAATTTCTGTTGAACCAGGTTGTAAGAAAAACTCTCCACAAAACATATGTTCACATATCTTCAACTCGTTTATTGATAATATGGTTGCAAAAGCATCTTATTGCCTCCTCGTGTAAAAAAGTTGATTTAAGGAATAAGAAAATTGATTTCTGAGGATAATTTTAATTTGCAGTTTGCATAAGAAGCACAAGGTCGGGCAGTGACTCCATCATATGTTTCCGCTTCATTTCGCCATTTATATTCTTGTAATTGCATATGTATGTTTATCTTTCTCTTTATTATAGATATGTGAAAACTAACTGAAAAAGTTAATAAAAAGTTGGCACTAATTTACATGGATACACATTAAAAAATATTGTTTAATTGACTTTTGGACTGCCAAGTATCTACACACAAATCTTGGGCATTATGCGAGTATAGTTTCTTCGGTACTCAGTATATATTGCTCTGAAATTTACGGGAAAATTATCTGAGGAAATGATAAATTTTGATTTTTCTATTCATTCTTTTGTCTGTCACCTTTTTACAATAATTTCGATTCCTTTGCATCAATCCTAGTTCCTTCATTTCTTCATTTTTGTCCGTTCTGTAATTACTGTAGTTATTCTGCTACCTAATGCGTGGAAATCAAAGTCATAACGGTTACAGTAGTTTTTTGCTTTTTAAGTACAACAGTGTACAATCATTAGCCGTGCGCTAGGATTATACGCACTTTTAAAAATGGTTACAGTGATTATCAATGTATGACACTGAGAAAAATTCATCGAAAACCTATTTCATTTGTACGGTATTTAAAATTTTAGTTCTTCATAATGCTGAATAGTGGCGTTGCAAGCGCGTTGCTGTACCAAAAGAAGAACGAACAGGCCTGTTGGGCTTCCTATATTTTGCGTAAGTCGTCTTGTCTTCGTATCCGATTTCGCTTATTCTTAAATTGCATATTTTACACTTCCTGCGTCTATGTCATGTACTGCACAGTTTAAATCACTGACATATGAGCTATAGTCTGTTTCATTTAACTTTGCGGTTTTCTTCTGAATTTTCACACAAGCATGGATAGAAAATGAACAGAGGAAAGGTATGCATTTGGTGACTGTAGTATCGAATAGAGTAAGTTTTGAAAAAATATAGCATAAAACATCTTCCAATACAGAAAGAGTACCTTCGGCACAGTATTTTTTTGTACTCGTCAAAAATTTTTCCCGATGTACAAAGACTTTTCGGAACCGTCTTTGTACATGTACAAAGATTTTTGGGAATACACCAACAAAAGTCGAACAACTCTATTTTAACTACACTAAAATCGCTATTGTACCATATTATAGTACCCAAAAATTTGCGTGTACAAAATGTACAAAGCTTTTTGGGAAGACAAAAACTGTAAAAGGTGTAAAATTCCCAAAAATTTTCGGCGCTTCGCGCCAAAATGAGTAATTCTTTGTCCTATATATCTTTGAAATGATAGAATTGCATTCAGAATGGAAAAATGTCAAATTTTTCGTGACAATTTTTAGTAATGTTGTGGCGTCGGAAACCCAGAAATTAGCTAAAATACACTACCAAAGATCGAGAACCCTGTTTAACCACACTGAAATCGCTACTGAACTATATAATAGTACACGAAAATTTGCATGTACAAAATGTACAAAGACTTTTGGGGACTATCTTTGTACATGTACAAACGGACCTTGTACAAAAAAAGCACTGCTTCGGCAGTATTAAACGAAAAGACACCAACTTCAATATCCCACCTTTTTTATCTTTCTATCCCACTCGACTTATTTTACAGCTTTTAAACTAAACAAACATTTTTGCTTTGTATCATACACATAGTGAGTAAACATGCATAACATGAAAATACTGGGCGGTGAAACCAAAAAATTTTCCAAAGTTCCTTTTTTGGCTTAAAAGCAATGGATACGCGTCAAAAAAGTGATTTTTTTACGCTTTTGACGATTCAAAACATGACTGTTTGACACGTAGCGGCGAAAAAATTGATATGCTTAAAGAATTATCAATACACTGAAAACATTGAAATTTATTTAAAAGTAAATCCATGCATGCACTGCATGCTCGTATCCTTGGTGTGAAAGTGAAAATCCAAAAATTTTGTTTATAAAGTTTTCAGTTAAGAAACGACAGGAGTTTCGGACATTTCTCTCATAGAAATATTCAAAAATATTCCGCACGTCGTGTCATTAATTTAATCAAAATCATTATGCAACATGTATGCAAATGCATGTAAATTTTTTAGATTCTGTCCCGAAAAAGACTACAAAATGGAGTTCAACAGAGTGAAAATGCACATTTTTTGCTCTTTCGCGTGATTTTTATATCTTTCTTACCAGAAGACGTCCAAAGCTGGAGTGTTTCTGCTTCGGCCGAAGACCGACGCAAAGCGGAAAAAAACCGAAGGCCAAAGCTTTTTTAACAACCAGAGCTTTTTATTCCATTAAAATTTAGACAATTACTAACAAAAAATGACGTGATTCATCTGAACTTATCGTATACTCTTCTTAAGTCTTGTTAAAAATATGCTCACCACAGTAAGTGTTAACAGTTTACACAGCAAACGTTTTAACAAACGCTGACTCGTCTTACAGCGCATATTGGAAGAAATTACTGAGGGAAAGTGAGTTACATTATGTACGTATACACTTTAATTAAACATTAGCATACCTACATGTATTAGCATTTAGCAACCTAAAATTCACGTATACACTTCAATAAAACATTAGCATGTTTGTATTAGCAATTAGCAACCTAAAATTCTGGCGGCGATCAGCTGAATGAGAGCGATTTGTTTGACTTTTTTGATTGTTTGATTTTCTCTCATTTTTCCAAAACAAGCCCATCCAAATGAACTCTTCAGCCCGTCCAGCTTTTGTGTCAATCCATTATATGGACGGGTCGTATGGGTTATTGCCCAGGTGTGGTGAAGCGCAGTGTTTTTTAGTATTAGATCCATTTGTACATGTACAAAGATGGTCCCTAAAAGTCTTTGTACATTCTATACATGCAAATTTTTGTTTACTATAATATGGTGCAGTAACGATTTTAGTGTTGTAAAACAGGGTTTTTCGATCTTCGGTAGTGTATTTTAGCTAATATCTGTGATTTCTGACGCCAAAAATTAATAAAAATTGTCTCAAAACGACGCGAAGTGCCAAAAAATTTGACATTTTCCTATTCTAATTACAAATTCTGCCATTTTAAACATATATAGGAAAAACAATTACTCATTTCGGCGCATTTTCTGAAACTTTGCCGAATACAAAAAACTGTAATAAAGCGCGAAGAATAAATTGTAAGATGAAGGATTGACTTACATTTCGGTGTTCGTCTTTTTTGTAGAAGCAATATGTAAATAAAAAGTTCTAAAATTATTGTATACATAGATCACGAAAATCGCCTGAATAGAATCATGCACACGTGGGCAGCAACCGGACTCCAGTGGTCTAAATGTTGTCAAATTTGAAAAAATCGAAAAAACGTCAAAAATCCAATGCCAGGGTTTGCGTGATTCTGGGTGTCTGATAGATTCTCGGTTTCTGATCTCCCTTCCCCAATGCGCCCTTTTGTTGAAGCATATTATCATTAATTTATTTACTAATGCAAAATTTTTTAAAAAGGTTGGCTGGCTTCCAAAAAGGTTGCCTGCGCCCTTAAAAAGATTGGTCGGTTCCCAAAAAAGGTTGGCTGCTCCCTTTAAAAAAGGTTGGGTCGGGTTCCCAAAAAATGGTCGGTTTCCAAAAAAAGTTGGCTGCTCCCATTAAAATGGTTGGTCGGTTCGCAAAAAAGGTTGTCTGCCACTTAAAAAGGGTTGGTCGGTTCCCAAAAAAGGTTGGTGCTTCCATAAATAGATTAGTCGGTCCTCAAAAAAATTGGACTGCTTCTCAAAAAGGGTTATCTTGAGTTGTCATGCACTTGGAAAAAGGTTACTTGGTACATAAGTAGCATAAGTAGTTTGCTCATTTGCTTCTCAAGTCGTCATATTTAGACTGTCAATCGACCTTCAGCATGTATCTATGCCCATGTACAAAACATAGCCCCCATCCCGGAGACCCTTCGCCCCGTTGCAAAATTGGTCCGGCCCATTGCCGGTTGAGGGCAATATGGGGCATTGCCCAGGTGTGTAGGGGGGTGGCCGCCCCCATGAGCCAAGAATATTTGACGAGGCAATGAATGGATATGTAGTTTGCAATGATTTTTGGTCGTCAGAGATCGTCATTTCTCAAATTTTACATACATTTTAATGACCTTTATTAAGTTTCTTTGCAGCATGGAAGCCATTTTTCGCTCATGTCATAGCTTCCAGAACAATTTCAAGAGCAAAAAACAGCTATTTGAGAATAGATTTCTTCCATTTACGAGCATGACTTTTAGAAATTTTCCAAACTCCGGTGACAAATGCAGCAAATACAGGAAATCGAGCAGTAAATCAAGCTTCTAAACGTCCTCCTCCGCCTGAAATTGTTGAAAAATTCAAAATTTAAAAAAAGTTTGCGTCAGGAGTTATTTTAAAGAAAAGTGGACAATGTAAAACGCCGAAAAACGCTATTTAGCACGTGGAGAGCAACTTTTTGGACCTTTTTCTGGAAAAATTGGTGTACCGCCCCCCCCCTCAGTAAAATCCTAGATCCGCCACTGAGGCCAGATACCTCGAGAATTATTTGTATATGGGCAGAAATAAAGGCATTTTAAGCGTATCTCGACGAGCTCTAGGCAATGGTAAAGAAAAAATTGCCAAGAAAATTTCAAAAATTTTAACTCTTTTCCATTCTCATATTACGCAAATCTATCGTTTAAATAATCTAAACAACTGATTTCTCATCATTTGATCGACGAATAATTTTCTAGTCTTAGTATTAAATCTATGATTTACAAGGAAAGAGATTACCGAAAGTGAACAAATTTGACATGTTCTATATGTCTGACTCAAATTTGAGCGGTTTCGGAGCGGGCTAGAAGACAAAAAGTATAGATGAACAATAAATTCGGCACGAAGCGCCGGAAAATTTTGACTCAACTCAAAAGTAGGCTAAAAACCTATTTTGGTGGGCGTTTTAGGCCAACATTGAGAATTTTCCATTTTTCCCATTTTTCCTCTGGGGGACCCTTGTGTGTTTCAAAAATTATTTTTTTTCCCGGGGGCGGCCCCCCGCCCTCCCCTCTGAATATGGACCAGAATGTACATATTTAAGTTCAAAAATTGCAAACCTCCAGCTTTGGAAATTTACCGACTTTCACTTAAATGATGCTGTGCTGTGTAAATAAATAACTTTCAAGGAAGTATGTAATTTCAGTAAAGTAAGGTACCTCTCAATACATGCATATAAGATTTTCAATTTTGATGAGGAGTGAAGTGGTCAGTTATTTGGGGACTGTACAATAGGGATGTTCCGGTTCCAGGTTTTTCAAAAAAAATCGGTTCCGGTTCCGGTTCTTGCTCAAGTTGGAACCGTCGGTTCCAGTTCGAGTTCTTCAACTAGAGAACCGTCGGTTCCGGTTCTCGGTTCCTGTGTTAAAGTATGTACGCTCTTGATAGCTTGACTTCACCGGAACATGTGAAGATGTAATCGAAAGATAAATTATTCAGGAAGTCGTTTCTGTCTGGCAACTGCACGTTCAAATAAGTTTTACGTCTAGTTGACAATTTACTTATAAATCACTGAATATTATCTATGTGTTTCTTAATTGGAGGCTTATACGAAATCGAAATGCTTAATTCATGACCAAGATGAGAATTTGCCGATTCTCGCGTTTATAGCTAAGCATGATCTTGCAGCCAGTGGCGGATCTAGGATTTTTCTAATGGGGCAGTATCCCAACTTTTCCAAAAACAGTCGAAAATAGGTCCAAAAAGTTTGCCCTCAACGCGCGAAACAGCGTTTTTCGGCGTTTTACACTGTATACTTTTACATTAATATCACTTTTGACGCAATGGTTTTTCTTAAAATTATAAAATTTTCGACAATTTTGTGCTAAAAATCACTAAAATTCTTTGACTTTATCAGAATTCTGGCGCGAAGCAGTTTTTTTTGTACAAGGTCCGTTTGACATGTACAAAGATGATCCCCAAAAGTCTTTGTACATTGCTTGTACACACAAATTTTTGGAGTACTATAATATGATACAGAAGCGATTTTAGTGTGGTAAAAACAGAGTTGTTCGACTTTTGGTAGTGTATTTCAGCTAATTTATGGGTCTCTAAGGGCAAAAATCACTAAGAATCGTCTTAAAACGGCGCGAAGCGCCTATAAATTTGACATTTTCCCTTTCGAAATGCAGTTTCTGCCAATATAACGATAAATAGAGCACACAATCAGTCAGTTCGACGCGAAGCGCCCTAAATTTCTGCGAATTTTAGACCTTTTTAGTAATTTTTGTCTGTCCAAAAATCTTCGTACATGTACGAAGACGGTCCCGAAAAGTCTTTGCACATCGGGAAAAATCTTTGCCGAATACAAAAAAACCGTTGCGCGAAGCGCCGGAAATTTTGTGAGATTAAGACGGATAGACGTCAAGAAGCATAATTTACAGCTTGATCTACTGTATTTATAGCATTTGATGCGAAACATCGAAATTTTTAATTGAAAATAGAAGAAAACTATGCAAAAATAGCTGTTTCTGCTGCTAAAATTGTTTTGAAACCTACATGAACAGAAAATGGCTTACAGGTGGCCAAGAAATTAAATAAATGTCATTAATTGGTATATCATCCGGCGCGTAGCGCCGAAAAATTTGAGATATTGAGGGCCAAAAAATAATTGTAAATTGTATATCCATTCTTTATCTCGCCAAATATAATTGGCAGATGGGAGGCGGCCCCCGCCCCCTTAGATTCGCTCCTGCTTGCAGCGCCAGCTACAAGCGTTCCATCTGAACAGCTACTCAGTTGCACTGGAATCATTTAGGACCCTCTCCGAAACAGGCTACATGGCGAAAAAACTAGCAGAACGACTGTTATTTTTAAAATATAATTTGCCCGGAACAAAAACTAAGTTTTAGTCTGCAAACTTTTGGGTAATAGCCATAGAGTTGAATTGCTGCTTCATGTCTTCACTAAATTTTATGAAGTTCGATTTTAAACTCTAATTTTAAAAAACCGATAACCGACTTCCAAAAAAGATCGGTTCGGTTTCCGCTTCTTAGAAAAATCAAAAAATCGGTTCCGGTTCTTAGAATATCAAAAAATCGGTTCTCGGTTTCGGTTCCGGTTCCAAAAAATGGTCGGTTCCAGCCGGTTCCGGTTCCGGTTAGCCGGCACATCCCTACTGTACAATGGTCTTAAGGGGCATCTAAAAGAAAAGCGTAAAATGGTAAGTTTGATTCTTTACGTTAGGACCGAAAAATTAATTTTTGCAGGGGTAAAAGGATGACCGAATTAGTTATGCTAGGAAATCTGCCCGTCCCCTTTGCATGCACATTTACGCGTGTCTTGGGCACACGTTGGTGTTACGGTTTTAGGGGTTTAGACTCCGAAGAATCCGGTAGACCTCCTAAAATCGATAGACCCTCTGAATTGATTTTTTTGCACGCTTTTTGGGGTGTTTGACAGGTATTTGACACCCCAGAATTCGGCTGCTTATGTATAGTTTTTGTCTTTTTTATAGTCTCGTTCGTTTTATCCGCACCGCCATGGCGATACAATCGAGTGAGCGAACAAATCAACGAAAATTTTCGGAGATCGTGGCAAATCGCATCAAATACTATCGATCGGAATATTCTGGCGCCGTCCAGAAGTGGTTTACACGCGCTTTACACGATATTAGCTTACTTCTTATTCGGGTATTGGATTCCCGGCTTATTAGCTTCTTTACACAACGCTTGGACGATTTCGATAACATTCGTCCGGTGTAAACTCGTTTTGCCTGTACAAAATTTCGTCCTTGCTTCAAAATACGTCGTGGAATACGTATTTCTCGGATATTGGCTACCGCCTCTCAAAAGCTACTTAAATCGGAAAATGGATGATTTCGTAGCATTTGTAAATCGGACGATAATTTGGCCCGTTGAACGGTTTACGATTCGAACTATCGATTTTTTCAAGTATTATTTATTGGGTTATTGGATTACGCCTCTGATTCAACGCCTGAAACGCCAATGGCTTAAATTTGCGATCTACGTTCGAATTACGGTCATCGATCCTACCGTATCGAAGTATTTAGCGTGCAAAAATTTTACGATTTATTGGCTGGGCGGTTATTGGATTCCGCCTTTTGTCGATTATTGCCGAAATTTCAAGCGCCGAATGGTCGCCGGAGTATTCGTCAACCTAGTTCGGCCTATTTGCGAATTTTTCGCAAATTTTACCGAAAATATGATTTACATACTGACCGGTCGATGGATACCGGGCTTCGTCGACTTACTTTACACAACAATTTGCCTACCAGTCGTAAATTCTATCCAAACGGTTTTGGATCTCGCGCTTTACATCATTTACGGCTATTGGATACAGGACTTGTCGAATTTTGCGGCTTTAAAGAAAAGCCAATTGAAAATATACGTAACAGGACGCGATAATCGAACGAACTCGCTTGCGATTCTTTGATCTGAAAGAAAACGCTAAAAATTTGGCTATCGAATCGGCCGTCAAAATTCGGATGCTCGTCGTAAACTTCGCGATTAAACTAACATATAAATTGCTTAAATTAAAAGACGATTTGATAGCCGCCTTTATAACGAACGCTCATGGGCTTAAGCGACATTTGATAAACGACTATTGGATACCGGCGAAATCGAAGAGCAGGCGATGGTCGATAAAAGCTAGATTATACCTAAAGTACAAAATTTTGTTGCCAGCTTTAAAATACGCCCTTCTGGGCTCCATTTACGCTATAGAATTTCTGTTTGCGTCGATCCTGACTCCGCTATTCGGGCTTGCTTTTCAACAATTGAATCGGGCGTTTCAAATATTCATGGATAAGTATGGTTACGACGGCTGGCAATGGTTTGTCACCCAGTTGCCGGAAAAGTCGCCGTTCGTTGGTTAGAATTATATCTATTTATAGTCGTACAAATCGATTAAAACGGAACGGGATTCAGGCTTAAAATTATTAAAAGTTAACCGTGTATGTACTTGTATTCATCCAAATTTTTTTCCATTGTTCAGTCCAGTGTTTTTTGCATAAGGTCCGTTTGTACATGTACAAAGATGGTCCCCAAAAGTCTTTGTACATTTTGTACATGCAAATTTTTGTGAAGTATCGTATAGTACAGTAGCGATTTTAGTGTGGTAAAACAGGGTTTTCGATCTTGGGTAGTGTATTTTAGTCTCAAAACGGCGCGAAGTGCCAAAAAATTATACATTTTTCAATTTTAAATGCAAATTCCTGCCATTTTAAAGATATTTAGGACAAACAAAAATTTTTCCGAATTTTACACTTTTTTACAGTCTTGTCTTCCCAAAAATCTTTGTACATTTTGTACACAGAAAGTCTTAGGTACTATAATAATACTTTTGGTAGTGTATTTTAGCTAATTTTTGGGTCTTTAAGGGCAAAAATCACTAAGAATCGTCTTAAAACGGCGCATAGCACCGAAAAATTTGACATTTTTTTGAAATGTAAATTCTGCCATTAAAAAGATATATAGAACACACAAATTACTCATTTCGGCGCAAAGCGCCGAAAATTTTGCGAATTTCAGATCTTTTTTGCAATTTTTGTCTTCCTAAAAATCTTTGTATATGTACAAATACGGTCCCGAAAAGTCTTTGTACATCGGGAAAAATCTTTGCCGAGTACAAAAAAAAACACTGCTTCAGTCTTTGGTTGAATCGAAAGCGGAACCATATTATATACATTGGTAAACGAGGGAATGTACTTCCAGTGATTCCCATCCTAGCTCGACTATTACCCTTGGTTCCTAGAATTTTAGATCGTTCACGGGGAAAACTTTCTGTCTAACCTTTTTCGCCGTTTCTGGTCAAAAATAGAAGGCCTGATATCCTTCTGTCATTAAAATTTGATCATTTTTTTATATTTTTTATCCGATTGTTTGATCACGCTGTATTCTGAATTTCGCTCATATTGATTAACAAACGTTAGGCTTTATACATGCATGTAGAAAGGAATGAGAGGGGGTATTATCCCTGCTGAAGAGTCTGAAAATTAGGCAATGTTGGGTAATTTCCGCGCAAAATAGTTTATACAAGCTATTTCGACCTAATTGAATCGAGAAACACTACTACATAGTATGAATTCCGGATTTTACACCCCCCCCGGCCAACCTGACCTTGTGCATCTATGGCTATATTGAATCACCGATGATATTATTTTCATGACGTTTGCATTGTTAATAGTTCAGAAGGATTGTGAGATATTTTATATCTTCCATTTTGCGTTCTACCGCACCCGTAAGATGGAGATGGAAGATTTTCCCCAGAAGTCGGTCGCGCCACTAAAGAAATTACTGATTTCCCCTTCAGACGTTGAACAAAATCTAGCGTTTTTAGCCAAATTCAAATTGCTTTCAGCTGTTTTTGACCAGAACTATAAGGTTATTCATCCCATTGTAAAAGTAGCCAATCCGATAACCGAGCTTTTACATGTATAAATGCTATATTTTGATTTTCAAGCGAGCAGCTTTTCAAAGGGCATAAAATAACTTAGCTTACCTTACCACCATAGATGGGCGGCACCAAACTTCTGGGAAGTGCAATATTTTTCAAAGGTCAAAAAATAGCCTTTTAAATGGTGATATGGCTAAAAATATCAATTTTCAACGTTTCTCATCGTGCACTATCCATTGGCATCAAAAAATTGCGATAAAAACAAAAAATTTTCAAAAATTTTATTCTGGGGGTATTTTGGTTTCTGAAGGGTGTGCATACCCCCAACTCCCCACGCCCAGGTGTGCTTGCCACCCAGCTTCTTAATTAATATATCTAATGAATCGATGATTATTCATGTTCTTTTTTTACAAGACGACAGCGATACCGAATTGAGGGATTTCTTGCCCAATGTTGATCACAGCGATTCCGAGGATGAACGGGTCGTCAAGCGCGTTAGTCACAGAGAAAGCGATCAAACGGTCAATGACTCGGCGTTTTCTAGTTCGGATGACGGTAAGTTTTGCATCATTATAGCATTACGGCATAAAAATATCGATTTCTTTAGCAGCTATATTGTCTTACAGATACGTGGTAGGCATATGTAGGTTAGCGGCACTAAAGTTCTGGGGGATGCAAGATTTTTTCAAAGGTCAAAAATTGGCTTTAAAATGGTGGTATGGCGAAAAAACACAATTTTTCAACGTTTCTCATCGAGGACTATCCATTGGCATCAAAAAATTGCGAAAAAAATGAAAAAAATTGGAAAAATTGAATTCTCGGGGAGGGGGGGTATTTTGGTTTCTCGGGGTTGCATACCCCCAAACCCCCACGCCCGGGTTGGTAGGTATTTGCCTCTGGCGCATCATTCGAGACATATATTCTTAGTCATTGAATTCGCCGTTAGCTACTTTTATGCATTGTGTATTCACGATAATTGTAGCGAAAGACATATCGACGTAGAGTTTGGGCCAATGGTACTTGGCAACTTTAGGCTTTCCTGCTGCCGAATTTTCATTCGGGTTTTTAGCCTCTTTAATTTTTTACCCGAAAAAATAGACCTTTGCCTTATTTGAATCTACTCTTAAATTATTCTGCTTATTAATTGGAAGATCATGATGTTTCAAGGGTTGTTCAAGACTAATTGTCTATTTCTCGGCATAAAAGATTTATGAGTAGTATGTATTTATTTTTCATTCGTATTCGACTTATGAGTCGAACATTGCACTTTTTAACTTTGAAATTAATCCAGACTGATCGATTAACCGATTACATTTTTTGATTAATAATTGGTGAATAAAAATTGATAGATTGATTGAAAATTTATTGATTGATTAAATAGATTGATTTTCGATAGAAGTCATTCGATTCATTCTTATAGTAGATGCAATTGATCACTTCGTGAAAATGACTCCATGTCAAAGACCCCCTCTCAAAACTTTTAGCTCCTACGGAAATAGTTTCCGTGACTTATTGATCTGTTCAGTGTCAGTCAGAAGGTCTTGTTACATAGGTAGTTTATTTTATTATTTTTTACATTTTTGCTGTAATTTTATTATTATGCATTACATCGTTGCGCCCCAAATATTGATAGCAAATGCAGGCACGTATCTCTGGGGAATGGGGGGTTTGGTCGGACCCCTAAAATTGAGAAAAATCGGCAAAATATGACTTTTTAAACGTTATTTTGTGCTATTTTTGGCCTTTTTGGGCTTAGTCCCTCAAAAAAATTGGTGTTGGTCCCCCCAAAATAGGACGGCCAGCTACGTGCCTGAGCGTGTGACACTTTTAGAAGAGTTCAGTCGGAACTTAAGAATTCCTGCCTTCGAACATGCTGATTCGGATGAAGAACAAGAGGCTGCTTTTCAACCGGAATTAGAAAGTCTCAGGGAAAAATCATTCAATGGTTCGCGAACGCCTGAAAATTTTGGCGATGCGGCCGACGTACGTAGCGACGCGGTGCAGCGAGAATTATCGCCACAATCAATAACTAAAAGTAAAAAACTGAAAAATTAATTAATTAAATATTAAGTATGCTACATACTTAATTATTCGCATTGGTGCATTATTTATCTGGAATATGATAATTTATTGAACCGCAAAGCGTTCAATTGACCAAATTGTCAAAGCTTGAGTTTATGGTAGCGCACTGGGAAAATTGTTAGATTGATACCCGTATTATTTCTGCCACTATTTTTTTTGATTAATTTTCATTGTTTTGATTTGACACGCACTTTGGGTTAGAAATTTATCGCAATGATACCATGTACCTCCATGAAATTATTCTGATTTCTATCTTTTTTGGCCTTGACCGTAACTTACCAGAAAACAAAGATTTTTTAGCGGAAAAATGGTAAAATAAAGGTTGAAAACGGACAAATGTCAAAATGTTTTAGGAAACGTGCTTCGAGCGGTACAAAAAAATTGAACCAAGGTATTTTTTATACTGTCCTTTCTATCACACCTATTTCGAAGGATATTTTAGACCAAAAATTATCCCGCTGATTTTGCCATGCTGTGCAAGTTACGATGTCGATTATTTTTGTCATGCTTATTGTCCCGTAGCATGTTTTTTTCTGAAACTAAAAAATTGCCTCAAGCGGAATAATATTGCGAAAGTTCGCAAAACGCGGTTCTAGCTCATAGCTCACAGATTGCATTATTGTACTAAATTACAGTACAATAAGATTTACTAAGTGTAAAATTTACAAGAACTTGTCGATACCTAGGTACCATCCTTGAACGTGCACAAACGAACCTAATCAGCGGACAGGTAAAAGCCCGAAAGTTTGGGTGGGCGTAGTCGGCTGACATGCACAGCATGGGAATTCTGGGGGCGTGAGATTTTAAAGTGCCTTTTCTATGCTGAAATGGTGGATACGTGTCATAAACATCATTTTTCGGCGTTTCTGACGATGCCCTATCCGTCTAGAGCGTAAAAACATAAAAAATTTGGGGAAAAATAGTGGATAAATTCGGGTAAATTGAATAAAATATAGTCAAAAAATGAGTATATAATGCGGAGCACCGAAACTTTTACACTTTTGAGCAAACTGATAGCTAAAAGCATTTTGCTTTTTTCTAATTTTTTTCAAAATCGCGAATTCCAAGAAGGTTCAAAAAATTTCTGGGGGATGTGAACCCTTTTGGGAGTTAAAAGCTTTCTGGAGTGAAACTTCACGATTCTTAAGATTATACATATACTAGTTGAGCTGCCCGGCGTTGCCCGGGCTGAACTTAGGCCTGATAGCTATATGGAATTAATATGTCTCTTGTATTTTTTTATTTTTGAAGACTTTTGATGTTTTTGGGATATTTCTAAAAAAAATTGTTGGTACAAACCATATTTTATTTTTTGGATTTTTTTAAAATGTCTTTTGTCAACCATTTTTTTTGATCAAATCCATATTTTTGACGTTACAGAATGGTTTTGAAAATTGTTTAGCCATAATCATATTTTTGATGTTCTGGGGTGTTCTGGAAATTTTTTTAATAAAACCCATATTGTTGATGTTTTGGGATGTTTTGGAAAATTTTTTTCGTCAAACCATATTTTTGATGTTTTAGGATGTTTTGGAAAATTTTTTCAATCAAACCCATATTTTTCATGTTTTAGGATGTTTTGGAAAATTTTTTTCGTCAAACCATATTTTTGATGTTTTAGGATGTTTTGAAAATTTTTTTCGGTCAAACCATATTTTTGATGTTTTAAAAATTTTTTGTTTGTTGTAGCAAAGGGTGTCATATATCACGTGATATGTTATAGCTGATGGTATCTCCTATCTTATATCACTGCATGTTATGGCACAGACAGGGTATCTATACCAAACCTATCTTATAGCATTGCCTATCTCGTAGCACAGGGTATCTTATATCCCATACTATCTTATAACATTGCCTATCTTGCAGCTCGGGGTATCTTATATCACTTCCTATCTTATAGCATTGCCTATCTTGTAGCACGGGGTATCTTTTATAACGTTCTATCTTATAGCATTGCCTATCTTGTAGCACGGGGTGTCTTATATCACGTCCTATCTTATAGTATTGCCTATCCTGTAGCACAGAGTATCTTATATCACGTCCTATCTTATAGCATTGCTTATCTTGCTGCACATAGTATCTCATACCATGCCTATCTTATAAAATTGCCTATGTTATAGCATTATTTGGTTAAACCCGTATTTTGATGTTTCACAGTGCCGACCGATGCTATAACATATAACAATGTACATAGTGTCGCCACGCCACTCGCCAGGCATGCTCCTCTTGGCCGGGGTATCCCTATACAAACAGTATAAACTGATTTTTGAAAAAAATAGCAAAAAATCGGCCATCTCCCGAAATCGTGGAGGCTTATAGCACAGGGGCCAAACCCTGCTCCTCCCTGCCCAGGGCCAATGGGTGCGTTTGTCGAAATTTCAAGATCGCTACGGCTCCTTCCCCCATTGGACCGACCTCGGCCCAAAATATCAGCCCACTAAATTTCATTGGGCCGGAGCCAACCCGGCACAAACATACGAACATACAAACAAACAAACTTTCAAAAATATATAGTAGATGGTAGTCGGCCATTTTTTAAGGGGAGAGTGTAAATGACCTTCAATCTTCGGTCAAAAATGACAAAAAAGCACCTAAAAATGGCCAAACAAACGCAAGTTCTTATCAAAAATCGGGAGAGGGCGGTGGTCAAAATGTTCGACTGTGGGAAAAATGCAGGGTCGACCGGCTTTGGTCGGGAGGTTTCCTATCCGAATACATGTATGAACCTAACACGGTTTTTTGTATTCGGCAAAAGATTTTTCCCGATGTACAAAGACTTTTGAGGACCGTCTTTGTACATGAACAAAGATTTTTGGGAAGACAAAAACTGCGAACGAAGGTTTGAAATTCGCAAAAATTTTCGGCGCTTCGGGCTGGAATGAGTAATTGTGTGTTCTATATATCTTAATGATGTCAGAATTTGCATTTTGAAAGGAAAAGTGTCAAATTTTTCGGCGCCGTTTTGAGACGATTAGTAGTTATTTTTGCCCTCAGAAACCCAGAAATTAGCTGAAATATACTACTTAAAGTCGAAAAACTCTGTTTTTGCCACACTAAAATCGCTACTGTGCAATATTATAGTACCCGAAAATTTGTGCGTACAAAATGTACAAAGACTTTTAGATACCATCTTTGTACATGTACAAACGGACCTTGTACAAAATAAAAACACTGGAACCTAATGTAACTTTATGTTTTACATGATTTTAGCTTCGTCTGTTTACACAAACGACATATTAGGTCATATTTCGAATGTCGTGGCTTCAACGTCTTCGGCTCTACCCGCTCTTCCGTCCGGTGTAAAATCAGTGCTAACCAATGCTGCTTTCTACGCTTTGAATAAAGCTTCCGATACGGCTTATTACATGTGGGATAGCAGAAACCCTCAGAGACGTTCTGATTCTGCTGAATTTGACCCGGACGAAACTCCCGATTTTGAAATAGTTGAGTAATTGCGAGTTTGCATCTTTTCCTACGTCCGTAAATGTTAAAGAAATTGGATCCCTCTAACTTAGCATGTACTGCTTGGATATCCTGTGGGGTCGGCTTCAGATTTTCAAACTAATATGATGTGTACCAGTGTTTTTTGTATTCGGCAAAGATTTTTCCTGATGTACAAAGACTTTTTGGGACCGTCTTTGTACATATACAAAGATTTTTAGGAAGACAAAAATTGCACAAAAGGTCCAAAATTCGCAGGAATTTTCGGCGCTTCGCGCCGAAATGAGTGATTGTGTGTTCTATGTATCTTTATTATGGCAGAAATTGCATTTCAAAAGGAAAATATGTAAAATTTTTCTGCGCTTCGCCCCGTTTTGAGACGATTTTTAGTTATTTTTACTCTCAGAAATCCATAAATTAGCTGAAAATCACTACCAAAAGTCGAACAACTCTGTTCATACAACACTAAAATCGCTACTTTACCATATTTTAGTGCCCAAAAATTTGTGTGTACAGAATGTAAAAATACTCTTGGGGACCATCTTTTCACATGTACAAACGGACCTTGTACAAAAAAAACACTGATGTTTACACGTTAACACGCCATCTGTCCATGTTTTTTATAGCATAAAAACACATTTTCCTCAAAATTTTTATCAAGTTGAACGAAATATTGCCAAAAAATGATAATTCAATAAAATGAACACTTGTAAGCCAAAAATCGCCAAAACGCTCAAGACGGTATGCTTCCTTGTGTGTTTCGATAACTTGTAAATTATGGGGGCGGCAGCTTTTTGCGGGGATCAGCAATCATCCTGTGTGGTTAAAAGCTCCTCAAACTAATTCTCCCACACAACGTGTAAACATGCTCCGGATTTTTTCGGGGAAAAAGCTCGCTTTTAAAAACCGTGTTCATCGTTCAGGCACTTTCTTGCCATTTTAAATACAAAATACATGGAAATTTGTGCATAAGCATTCAAAATCTTTAGCCGCTTCATGTACGCCTACGTCTTATTGGTGCTAATACTTTTGTATTTTGTGTTCTTTGTATGTTCGCATGGACAAAGTCGTTTTATGTAGATTATTAGCATGCTTTTACTCGCTTTTGATTTATTTTTCTACTTTTGCTTCATAATTAGCTTAAAAAGCCGATCGTAATCTGTAGTTCCTGCCATTCGCTACCTACGTCACAATATTTTTGCCTTCGTTTTATAAATTTAGAAGCAAAGAAATGGTTTGCATCGTTGTTTCATTGTCGGTTTGCACCGGGCGTATTTGCCGTACGCTACTTTTTTAAATTATGCGTTTTTACACTGTAATTGAGATATTGTTAGTTTTTCTTTGTCTAATGATAGCCTAAATTGGTTTTTATGTATAAGAATGGTTTATTTACATTGCTGCAATTTACTGTCTTTTCGAGTATCATTCGAGTTTGTAAGTCCATGGGGTTTTGTTATGTAATTTGTGTAATTTCTTATTCGCCGCTGCGCTGGATTTTATGAAATTTTACTACCTTATAATTAATATCGTAAAATATTTGATTTAATAGCATCCTTTTGATTATAGTTTAAATCATCTGCCATTTCACACAATTTGGTCGAGGATTTGATTTGACTTGAATGGAATTCAGTTTCAAACTAATATTGTTGTATTTGATTTTTTCGAAGACGATGAATATTATTTGAGATATATGTTATCGCATTAATGCTATCATTATTTGAAGTGTGGTGCGCTCACATGGGCGTGGGCGTCTAGATTCGCAGAATCCAGACCCCCTCAGAACCCTGGATTCGATTGCTTCCCAAGCATGGTTTTTTTGTATTCGGCAAAGATTTTCCCCAATGTACAAAGACTTTTTGGGACCGTCTTTGTACATGTACAACGATTTTTGGGAAGACAAAAATCGCAAGTAAGGTCAAAAGTTCGCGAAAATTTTCGGCGCTTCGCGCCGGAATGAGTATTTGCGTGTGCTATATATCTTTATAATGGCAGAAGTTGCATTTTAAAAAAATGTCAAATTTTTTGGTGCGTCGCGCCGTTTTTAGACGATTCTTAAGGATTTTTGCCCTTAGAGACCTAGCAATTGTCTAAAATACACATCCAAAGGTCGAAAAACCCTCTATTACCTTACTAAAATCACTACTGTACCAAAGTATAGTACACAAAAATTTGCATGCACAAAATGTACAAAGACTTGGGGACCATCTTTGTACAAGTACAAACGGACCTTGTGCAAAAAAAGCACTGTTCCCATATGTGATTTGGATTATCACTCAGCAGGGACTCCTTCATCCCATATTTCTTCTTGTTTCCGCATTTTTTCAAATAGCATTTTTTACCATTTTAGCCTTCATTATACATTCAAGAGAGAAACAGGACTTTTATTACTATAGTCTGTTTCACAAAAGTATGGGCATAAATTTTAAGAATTTTTTTCGTAAGTCGACGGATCACGACGATCAAATCGATGCTATAATCACAATCTATCAGCTTATTGTAGGACCTAGTTTTTAAAATTTATGCCCAAACTTGTTTGAAACAGACTATAATTAGCCCTCCCCCACTGCCTCCAATTCGGAGCTTTGCATTTTCCGTTATTTTGTAGCTTCGTCAACCAACGATTGAGTCCTAGATTAGCTAACAGTCGTCCAACAGGACTAATTGCTATATTTTTATTATTAATGAAAAAGGCTTCGGCTTGTCGTTTCTATAATTTTTGTTTATCACCTCTTGCAATGCATCCTCTCAAGCGATCATCAACGATGAATTTCGAAAAGCTTTTTTGGATAGCATGGGAATTTAGGACGCGGTGGACAATGTTTAGGAATTACTGAGTATTTTTAATTTTTCATTGAAGAATACGTTTGAAGACTTCTTCAAATCAATCAGTTGTCGATACCATTGAGGTGTTCTGTATTTAATCTATTTCTTCGGGCAAAAATTTCAAACTATATAACACCTTATGTTAATTCTGTGCGATTATTTTAATTTATTAGTTTTCATTCCCTTATTCTTTTGCATGTTTTTATCGCTAAATTAAACGGATCGATAATATTTACTGTAGTGATGTCTGAACTGTAGTCTGTTTCACGTAATTTTGAGCATAAATTTAGGGATATCAGAAAGCTTAAGGTAATTATAGATCAATTCAACGAATTTATCGCAATCTGTCAGCTTCTTGATGGTGAATATTTTTAAAATTCAAGCTCAAATTCATGTGAAACAGACCATAAGTCATGTGCACGTGTAGATATTTTATAGCCACACCCATTTGTTGTCCAACGCTGTTGCATTATTTATACGTGTAAGCTCTTGATTATAACTGGTTGCCATGTTTTAATTAGCCATCAATGGAGCTGTTAACAAGAGATTTTTTATATATGCCAGGTACGTGGTATGCATAATGACACTTTCTTTTCATTCGTCGTCGTCCGCATAACGAGTTGTTGTGTCGTAGTGCTGTGTATAGCGCAATAAGTTGTAATCCTTTTGACAAAATTGCGCTGTGCACTCCTTGCGCGTTTTCGAACGACAATGTTCATATTTCATTGATAAAATGGCGTAGATATCAGCATCATAAAGTGGTTTTACTGGGTCACTTCTTGAATAAGTATATACAAGATATGCATTGATTAGAAAGGTGTGATACGGCTGTCAGTTTTGTGATCGTCATTTTTTCGTGCAAAAATTCGTTTTCTGAAGCACCCGATGATGTGCAATCAACTTGATAACAAAGTGATGCTTGTTTCCGATAAATACGCGCCAAAATTGTATAGATTCAGGTGATCGACCTTTTGTTTGCTTAGTGAAAAACATTTCTAAAGATTTTAATTGGTCGATTATTTTCAATTTTAGAAAATTCCTAATCATAATTGGAAGCCTGTTGGGATTATTGGGAATATGCATGTTTCTTGCGGCGCTTCTGACTCTAGTGACTCAGAGAGGCAGAGGAGGCGTTGTAAGATACGAGTAAGCATTTTTTATTATATGATTATTTTGTAAAATATTGAGTTCAGTAGCTCCTACACTCGGTTCTCAGAAAATGATGAAAGTCAATAGACCAGCAAATTTCGATCAATCATAAAGACTGAAATTCGTGTGTGACATGTGAATCCAAGTGATAGTGACCAGACATGCACGCATGTAAGAGATCCCCGTACTGAGAAACAGAAATTTTCTGGGGAAATAAGTCAACACGAACGCCAAATGCGGATGGAGATCATAACTTCTCGACAAAAGTGCTTGAAATTGACCAGAAGCTGCACTAGTTTTTTGCTATTTTTTTGAGACCATTTTGGATCAAAAAGTTGTATGGCTGACCCCCCTCAGATCGGTCATGCTGTGCACCTAAAATATGTACATATGGTACTTAAAAATGTATATATTGGCGAATCTCCATTTTTAATTCCGTCAACTGTATCATGGGCCTATGGACGGAGGGAGAGCGCTGAATCAAAAATATGTGCATAAAAAGTTACAAACGACGGTGTAGTTCTGATTCTGCGATTTTTGAAATAAGTTTCATAATGCATATAGTCTGTTTCACGAAACCTCGTGCATGAAAATCAATTTTTAGCGTTCAATAAAATGGCTACAAGAGTGGCTTCCATCCAGTCTACAGTAATAAAACCTTAAAGCTTCATATGCTCATTGATGCTGTGTACATAGCCATTATTTTCGCTTTAGTTTAAACCGCTTTTGTAGTCTATTTACGTTATTTAAAAACTGCAATCTATGCACAACGTTTCGTGAAATAGACTTTAGGTAGGTACTTACTACCCTCCAGTCACAAAAGTTATGATGTAATGTACGTTCTCTACAGTTTCATTTTTCGAAAGCTTTTCAAATACTTGAGTCTAGAGATCCCTAAACCCCCTTTGCCTCTGCTCATGAGCTTGCATAGGCAGCGACCAACAATTTTAAGAATGCATCGGTCTGTTCCATTCAATAAAATCACCTTGTTCCGCACTTCCTTTTGCATTATTTTATAGGAGGCGTGATGAGACGTTTATTTTACTAGATTATTGTTCTCCAAATATGCAAATATCCTTCATAAAAACAAATAGAGTTAGTATTTACACTGTATATTATTCGCGATTAGTTTTATGCAAAACAGTTGAGTATTTAGTCTGAGATCATATTTCAAACGTTATATTGAACTGGAATATTTTTGCGTCGAATGATAGCACCATCATCTTGGAACCAGTCTTTAGAGAAGTTGTTGCCTTTCGCAACAGTCCATTCCACCGTTATTCGGTCTTGAGCCACGTCAGTGGCAGCTACGTCAAACGGCTCACAAGTCACATACAGAATGACCTGAATATAAAATATAACAAAAAATATATAGAATGACCTAAATATAACAAAAACGATAAAAAATATGTCAAATTAGGTTTACTGATCACAAATTGCGTCTGTGCCTCGCATATTACCAAAATTCTGAATGAGAATCATAGGTAATGTTTATATCTATAGGATTTTATTGCAAAGTTCGCATATTTATTGTAAATTTGTGACGGTGAAGCTTCTTTGACAAATACTTGTTTTCTGGTCACTCGACGAAGTCATGACGAATTTGCTAGTCATTTTACCGCATACTGGCTTGAAAATTAAATATGCAAATCGTATGAATCCGCCGTAAACATAAAGCACATGAGTAGGTATGTTACCTAATACGAGCTAAAGTGCAGAGCATGGGTTCCGTCAGAAATATGTACAAATGGAAATCGAAGTAGTGGGGCAACTCGATAAAATATTTTACTTAATTATGTACTCTAAGCCTGAGAAGCATCATGAGAAAAACCTGGCTTGTAGGATAGAAGCCGAAATTGTTAAGCATTATGAAAAACACGTCAATTCTCTAAACCGGGCTGCATCAAATCGACCGAAAAAAAACTTTTTTCTAGATTAATTATTAGAAATTCATATTATCACCTGATGGACCGTCTACAGCAGAAAGACCTGCATTCAAACCCCTGTTGATTTCTAAAATTAGAAATTTTCTACACAGGGAATATGCCCCACTGATAAAATGAGATGCTTCAACATCAAAGTAAATTTAACCTACTAATCATTTGCAAGATCAAAATTTGTGTATGGGGCACATAACAGTAGAGTGGCTTGAGCGCTAAAATTTATCATATCGAAACCGCAATTTGCATGGAATGAACTTCGAATATCTCTAATTTTTTGGATATTTAATTGCGATATAGAAAATGATTAACTTTATACTTCTAAGTCTACATAGCAACATATGTATATTTTGTAAAAATCAAATTTGATCTCAAAAATATCAGATTAGTATTTGTGGCTTACATTTTGCTTCGGCTGGATAACGCCGCACGCTGGTGCACCACTGAGTCGACTTGGCGCGTTTGTTTTTAGCGTCCAGGCAATTGGCCGAGCACCATCATTCGTAAATCGCACACAAACGCGATACTTGTCAACAAAAGGGGCATTGAACCAAATGCGTTCGATCGGCTCGCTGATGATATCGCCGGGAGTCGCCATGGAACACTGGATATGACCTTTTACTCTATTGCAAACTTATGACAATATCTTCAACCCAAAATGTGCAGGATCGGTCGGTTGCTAAAGAAAAGGGCAACTACACACGGTTTTGAAGAAGCGACCGATCAAGGAGAGCACTGTTGGAAGAATGAAATGTTAAATCTCGATGTTTAAATCGAAGACAGTTTAATTAGGCATTATAGGACAGGATTGAACATTTTACGGCGAAGGTTAAATTTTGTGAAGATGTCGAACAACTTGAACTTGCGGTGGGACGCTTGAAAAATTGTGTTTCTTCCTTTAACGTGGCACACGGCTTCCGCTATGCTCAGTATTGGTTGAGGATTTGGATTAGAGTTAATAGCTATCCTCAGAAGGACAAAAAGGGAAATATTTCTAGGGAAAAGGAAAAACGGACAAAAATGAAAAGCTTGCAAATGCTTGACGATCAAAGCCTGTCGATTAAAGCGATTTTCACCGTATGTAATGCACAGATTACTGAGGTCAAGTAGAACTCATGAAAAGCGTGGCTAACCGGTCGTATTGTGAACTTTCGGTTTAAGTCACCCAGAACCCTGCAGATCCTCGCATAATTGGCTCTAAACCCCATAATGTTTGATTTTTAAAAGTAATCAGTTTTCGATGGGTAGTACTCGTTGACAAACGTCGAAAAATGTCGCTTTTGTTAACATCTCCTTTTTATAGCAATTTTAAGAATTTAAGAATTTTAAACTGATTTGGGTGGGTCTTGCCTATGCATGGTTTAGTCTATTTCATTTAATTTTGCGGTTTTCTTTTGAATTCAATCCGGATGAATCAGGCTACAAAACGGTTTAAACTTTTGATGCAGTAATGCGGTTTGGCAATAGCAAACATCTCACCATAATTCTAGATACTGTAGAGAATCAGTACTATACTGCTAGTTAAAACCACTTTTGTAGGCACTTTAAATTTTTTCAAAAAGCTTAAATTTAAATGAAACGGACTATAGGTGGTAGGCATAGGTGGGCGGCACCAAAGCTCTGGGGGTGCAAGATTTTTTCACAGGTCAAAAATGGCCTTTAAAAATTGTGGTATGGCAAAAAACACCATTTTTCAACGTTTCTCATCGAGCACTATCTATTGGCATCAAACTTGCGAAAGAAACAAAAAAAATTCCAAAAATTGAATTCGGGGGGGGTATTTTGATTTCTGGGGGTGCATACCCCTGACCCTCTCCGAACGCCCAGGTATGGTGGTAGGTATGTGTATTTTTCACGTATGACATTATCTTTCCATGATATATGTACATACGGTAATTCGTTATCTTAGCATGTTTTGGATGGGTTTCTTCGGATGCATAATGTTCTTCATTGGTGGATTTCTGAGCCTTTGTGGTTTGATCGTTCGTGATCACGCTGTGGAAAAGCCGAGAGATCGCACTGAATTACAGGGAATAACATGACGAAAAAAATTATATTGTCATATTGCGTCCATACAGATTTTTACATAATGTAATATATTCGTTCGAGAGAGTAAAACTGGTAGGTCATTGAGAATATTTCCCTTCTGCCTCCTGTTGAGGTCTATAGTCCGTTTCACATAAGTTTGGGCATAAATTTTAGGAATTTTTTCGAAAGTTAGCGGACAGATTACAATAATTACATATCAAATCAATGCTATAATCGCAATCTGTCGGCTTATTGTCGGATATAATTTTTAGAATTTATGCCCAAACTTGGTGTGAAACAGACTTGTAAATCCCACAAACCCTCCCGCTATGTGTACATACACGTTATGCATGAAAATCGGAATTTCTATAGTCTGTTTCATTTAACTTAGAGGTTTTCTTTTAAATTTAATCCACATGAATCAGGCTACAAAAGTGATTTAAAATTCTTTCGCAGTAAGGCGGCTTAGCAATGGCAAATTTCTCATCGAAACTCGATATACTGTAAAATATCACAACAATGGTGTTAGTTTAGCACTATTGTAGGCACTTTAAATATTTTCAAAAACAATAAAGTTGAAATGATGTGCATATATATGTAGAACGAAGCAAGTGCTCCGAAAGTGGTTCTAGGCAGCTTGCAGACAGTATTCTGGGCATCTGGTCGTATTCGGGGATTAGGTTTCTAGGATGAGGTAAAAAACGTCCATGACAACAACCTACAGTCAGTTTGTTTTTCGATGTCAATATAGCAGTGGTGGATCCAGGATTTTCAAGGAATACGGAACCCCAAATTTTTCTAAAAGCATCGATTTTTTTGATCAACAGAATCTTTGTGATCCGAAAAAGTCGAAAATTTCCGTTAATTTTTCACTAAAACGCACGAAAGCGCAAGGCACAGAAAGAATCATTGTAAGAACTAAAAAATCCTTGATCTTTTCATGAACTAAAATCTACATGTTTCAAGAAACCTTGTGCATTAAAATCAATTTTCAGCCAGATAGCGAGCAGCAGGCACGTATCTCTTGGGGGTATGGGGGTTCGGACTTCGGACTCACCAAAATTCAGAAAAATCGGGAAAATAGGACTTTCTAAACGTTATTTTGTGCTATTTTTGGCCTTTCAGGGCTTGGTCCCCCCAAAAATTGGTGTTGGTCTCCCCAGAAGAGGACGGCTAGCTATGTGCCTGGCGAGCAGCTACAAAAGTGGTTTCTTCATAGCTTATACAATTTTGCATACATCATATGCTTATCAATTGCTATGCTAAGTATCGTGATTGCTACTTCAGTAAAGCACTTTTGTTATCGCTTTGCATCGACTCAAGAATTGCGATCCATGCACAAGGTAACATAGGTCAAACAGACTAAAGTAGGTAAAGTCTCTTTCATTTAACTCTGCGGTTTTCTTTTGATTTTAATCCGCATAAATCATGCTACAAAAAGTGGTTTACATTTTTGATGCATTAATGCGCTTAGCAATAACAAGCATCTTACCATAATTCGATATACTGTTGAATATCACGATTTTATACTGCTAGTTTGAAACACTTTTGTAGGCACTTTAAATTTTTTTAAAAACCTCAAAGTTAAATGAAACAGACTATCATAGCGCTACCTATAATATACTTAGCCACCTTTTTTCTTATATGTTTTTCATAGCGAGTGCGAATTTTGTGTCCCCCCTCGCAGCAACAACGGCATCACACCTGGGAGGTGCGGTTTTTTTCAAACGATGAATAATTAAAAAACTCGATGTACCATTTTTTATTTTTTGTTTACACTCAAAATCAAGTTAGCAATGAGTGTGTAAAGTGTAAACCGAAAAATCAAATAATTTGCGGAGAACCAGTTTATTTTAAATGTTGCCCCCGAGCTGTAGATTACGAATCTGACCTTAACATTCCTTTACACTCAATGGTTGTTGCGCAAAAATGCAAAGTATACTGGTTTTTTACTCTTTGCGTGTTTTCAGCTTATTTGACTCAATTTTGGTTTCTGTGCAGTCCAATTGGTTTTAGAATGTAGAGGATAACAATATCTCAAAAGTCTTTTTTCTTTCTTTTTTTACGCAATATTTCTTGATTTGTAATCGTTTTGTGTAAAGGGTTCGAGACGAAAAAATAAATTTCTTCAGCTACTCCGCTAAGTAGGCGGAACATGCTAATTATGCTTAAATTGTGCACTGACATTAGCGTTACAGATCCTAGTTTATTTTGCTGCTAAACACCCAATATCGCGTTATTAGCACAAGTGTAAAGTTCACACTGAGTAGCGCTTTTCCGCCCAGAGCATTGGGTATCAAACAATTTGCGGAGGGCCAATTTTTTTCTATAAAATGTTGCCCCTGAGTTGTAGATTACAAATCTGACCTTAAAGTTTCTTTACACTCAATGGTTGTTGCACATACGTGTAAAGTATACGGGTTTTTTACTGTTAGCGTGTCCTAAAGCTTTTCTTACTCAATTTTGGTTTCTGTGCAGTCCAATTGGTTTTATAATGTAGAGGGTTACAATATCTCATAAAATTTAAAATTTTTTCTCTATTAACGCAATATTTCCTGATCTGTGATTGTTTTAGTGTAAACGATTCGAGACGAAAAACGAAATTTCTTCAGCTACTCCACTAAGTAGGCGGAACATGCTAATTATGCTTAAAATGTGCACTGACCTCAGCGTTACAGATCGTAGTTTATTTTGTTTCTATACACCCAATATTGCGTTATTAATACAAGTGTAAAGTTTACACTGATAAGCACTTTTCCGCCCTGAGCATTGGATTTCAAACAATTTGCGGAGGGCCAATTTCATTTTTTAAAATATTGCCCTCGAGTTGTAGATTACGAGTGTGACATTAAAATTTCTTTATACTCAATGGTTGTAGCACGAAAGTGTAAAGTATTCGGGTTTTTTACTGATAGCGTGTCCTAAAGCTTATCTAACTCAATTTTGGTTTCTGTGCACTCCAATTGGTTTTATAGTGTAGAGGGATACAATATCTCGAAACGTAAAATTTTTCCCTTTTTTAATGCAATATTTCTTGATCTGTGATCATTTTAGTGTAAAGGCTTCGAGACGAAAAAGGAAATTTCTTCAGCTACTTGCACCCCCAGAATTTCAGCGCTGCCCACCTATGGATATATGGCCTAAAATATTAAATAAAAGAAGGGGACTAGCAAAGAAAAATGCTCCGATGGAACAAAAAAGGTAAATATACTTGAATTTCTTCATTGTTAAGGATGTAGAACGATGGGACTAGGGAAAATTTCCCTATATGCGCAGAAGCCAGGAATGTGCTAAACAGTAAGACATCCCCTAAACAACACAAAAATCGAAGTATATTCTGCGGCCTATGCGCATTTCTGCAGATTTTCCGTAGTAATTTCAATAACGATGACGAGTATTTTGATTACTTTATTTTGGAAAGAATTAAAGAAATTTTTTTGTGGTTTTTCATGCAAACTATTGAGTTGGCCATGTAGGTATAAAGTTTACACTACTATCTCTTACGCCAGAGCATTGTGGAAGTTCAAGATTTCGTTAAATAAATAATGCATTGATTATTTAATAGTCATGGAAGTGTCTTCAATGCTCTTTTGCGAAACACTTGAGAACGTTTTGTGACTTACCCTCATTTTTCATAGGCCGCAGAATATACTTCGATTTTTGCGTTGTTTAGGGGAAGTCTAACTGTTTAGCACATTCCTATGGCTTCTGCGCATATAGGGAAATTTTCTCTAGTCCCCTCCTTTAACATCCTTAACAATGAAGAAATTCAAATATATTTACCTTTTTTGTTCCATCGGAGCATTTTTCTTTGCTAGTAGGTACATACTCGTCTGACTTAAAAATATTTGTCAGAGCGCCATGAAAGTAAATCTGACGAGTGCGCCGGACTGAAAAACGCGATAAAAAATTGTTAAAATCCGCAAAAAAACTGTTATATTCTCTTGCACCCAAGTGTATGTATTTTTTGACGACAGGGATAACGGTCGCCTCCATACGTGGGCAGCAAGAAAATTCTGGGGGGCTGCAAGATATTTCAAAGGTCAAAAATGGCCTTTAAAGTGGTGGTATGGCGAAAAAACGAAAAAAATTTTCAAAAATTGAATTCTGGGGTATCTTGATTTCTGGGGGGTGTTTTGGTTCCTCGGGGGGGGGGGTGCATACCCCAAACCCCCACGCCCAGGTGTGGTCGCCTCCTCTCTGAATTCGCGATTTATGATTAGAACTTGAGGAACGTCAGAAATCGTTTTTTCACCTAATCGCCATTTTTCGACCTTTGAAAATTTCGGAAGCCACACAGAATATGGGTTCTGCCAGCCCATGGAATGTTATGGCTGCAATCACACGTCGGCGCGATTATGTAGACCCCAGAATTCCAACGATTGTCTAACCGTAGCACCCGGTTACACACAGAAAGCATATAAAGCAGATAATCAATCCTGGCTTCTTTTCGTTCTCACTAGCCTAAACAAAAAATAAAGATCAAATACCTTGAAATAAACTCTCTGGAGAAATATGAGCTAAAAGCCATGCAACTTTTATTTCGGTAGCTACGTTTTCTACATGTACCGGGTGCTACGCTTAGGCGCTCGTCTGAAATCCATTTTTAGCAACATTTTTTGGCGATTTCACTCAAACCAGAAATTTCTTGCTGCCCATGTATGGCGTGGCGGCTATACCTTTATCACAAACTGCTGTTTTAAATCGACTATCGCACTATTCAGTTATTACGTACATATGATACTCACGTAGGTAAGTATGCCGTGGCGCACAGAGTGACCGGCAGAGGTGTTCTGGAAGTTGACCCCCAGAATGGCAAATGACCACCCCTCCCCACAAAATGGCTGCGACTCACACAGAATTATCGATTTTTTTCAAAAGGTGTGCTTTTTTAAATGGTTTTAGCCCATTAGTGGCTCAATAATCTCAAATTTTCGGCGCTTCGCGCCATACCCACATTTTTTGTTCAATTAATTTTTTTCGAAATTCTTTTACATGTTCTAGAAAGAACGAGCATTGTTTTAAACGTCAAAAAATAGTGTTTTTGGCGCGTACCCATCGTTTTTCAGCCAAAAAAGGCCGTTTTTAAAACATTTTTGGGCCTGACCACGCGTGGGTGTGGGGGGCGTTGAGGGGGAATACCCCTACCCAGAATTGAAAATTTTTTTATGGCAGTGGATAGTGCTCGATAAAAAACGTTGGAACATGTTTTTTCGTCATAACACTATTTTTGAGACCATATTTTGACCTTTGAAAAATTTTGTAACCCTTCCAGAATTTCGGTGCTGCCCACCTATGGGCCTGACCCCCCAGAATTCCCATGCTGTACATGTATTGTGAGCGGTATACCTATGGGATGGTCAGTTAGCGAGCACTTTTCGGGTCGAAATGCCTTCAAAAACTGGTCGTTCATGATCAATGCTTATAGCACGACTTAGCTGAGGGTCAGCCAGCGGACTTTTTTTGGGCTAAATGTCCTCATTAGTATAAATGCTAAAATAGCGTTATAAGCATACGTGGGCAGCGCCAAAATTCTGGAGGGGTGCAAGATTCTTCAGAGGTCAAAAAATGGTGCTTGACGAAAAAACATCATTTTCCAACGTTTCTCATCGAGAATTATCCATTGGAATCAAAAAATTGCCAAAAAATTCACGAACTAAATTCTGGGGAAGGGAAATTCGGCCTTTTGGCTTCAAAGTGGTCGTATGGCGAAAAAAAAACCATTTTTCGACGTTTCTCATCGAGCACTATCCAACGGCATCAAAAATCGCTAAAAAAGCAAAAAATAATTTCAAAATTTGAATTCTGGGGGAGGGTATCTCAACTTCTAGGGGTGTATACCCCCACGCCCATGTGTGGTGCACACCCCACGCCCAGGTGTGATTAAAAGTACCTTATGCAATCTGTAGTCAATTTCAAGCACATTTGAAAATCTTCTATTTCCATCCATTTCGTCTCATTCCCTCAGAAAATCTTCCATTCTTACATTTGGGAGGAAGGGTTAAATCCCCGAACCACCATGTACACGTCTCGTGCAGATCCAAACCTGCACACATGTGCATATTCGGATGTACCTACATACCTATCTATTGCATGTGCTGTTGTCAAAGATGCACGCTTTGTTTATTCAGTAACAAATCAAACAGCATAAAGGCATAGAAGCGATCAGTCTTTTATTCCTTCCCGTAAACGCCTTATCGTGCTTCTAACTGTGGCTGCGGTGCTAGTACTGAAATATGTTGCAATTTATTTAACTCAAAGCAGCAATAAAAATATCCTAAAAAAACTCAGACGCCTACTGATTATTGCATAGATCGTAGACTGGTAAGCAATCTTTTTCGGCACACAACAGGTATAAAACAGCAGATATTTCGGTACACAAGAGGTATCAAGAAGTCATTTTTCACCGGAAGCATTCATGAATTTAATGTGAATTTTACAAGAAAAATCATACCTATAGTCCCTTTCACACAAGTTTGGGCAAATATTTTAAAACTATGTCCGGCAATAAGCCGACACATCGCGATTTTAGCATTGATTTGCTATATAATTATCGTAATCCGTCGGCTTGCTTTTGAAAAAATTCTTGAAAGTTATGCCCAAACTCAGTGAAACAGACTATAAGTATTATTTTTACGTACATCACAAGTTTTTTTTTGTACAAGGTCCGTTTGTACATGTACAAAGATGGTCCCCAAAAGTCTTTGTACATTTTGTACATGCAAATTTTTGTGTACTATAATATAGTACAGTAGCGATTTCAGAGCGGTAAAACAGGGTTTTCGATCTTTGGTAGTGTATTTTAGCTAATTTCTGGGTTTCTGACGCCAAAAATTAATAAAAAATTATCCGAAAACGGCGCGAAGCGCCGATAAAATGTTGACATTTTTCCATTCTAAATGCAAATTCTGCCATTTTAAAGATATATAGGACAAATAATTTATCAGTTCGGCGCGAAGCGCCGAAAAATTTCGGAATTTTACACCTTTTTACAGTTTTTGTCTTCCTAAAAATCTTTGTACATTTTTGTACACACAAATTTTGGGTACTATAATATGGTACAGCAGCGATTTTAGTGTGGTAAAAACAGAGTTCTTCGACTCTTCGTAGTGTTTTGGCTAATTTCTGGGTCTCTAAGGGCAAAAATCACTAAGAATCGTCTTAAAACGGCGCGAAGCGCCGAAAAATTTGACATTTTTACTTTTGAAATGCAATTTCTGCCATTATAAAGATATATAGAACACACAATTACTCATTTCGGCGCGAAGCGCCGAAAATTTTCTCGAATTTCAGACCTTTTTTGCAATTTTTGTCTTCCCAAAAATCTTTGTACATGTACAAAGACGGTCCCGAAAAGTCTTTGTACATCGGGAAAAATCTTTGCCGAGTAAAAAAAAACCGTGATCACAAACCATATTATGCTAAGATTCAAAATGAATCGATTTTTTTCAAAGGTGAAAGTATCTTTCCAAATTAGTTATATTTTAACATTGATTAATGGTCAGTGATACACATAGGTGGGCGGCACCAAAATTCTGGGGGTGCAAGGTTTTTTAAAGGTCAAAAATGGCCTTAACAATGGTGGTACGGCGAAAAAACGCCATTTTTCAACGTTTCTCATCGAGCACTA
Organism: Mermis nigrescens; assembly: GCA_036768485.1. Taxonomy (NCBI): domain Eukaryota; kingdom Metazoa; phylum Nematoda; class Enoplea; order Mermithida; family Mermithidae; genus Mermis; species Mermis nigrescens. The sequence goes on from JAVLUZ010000340.1 coordinate 4,064,917, forward strand.
TCCATTGGCATCAATAAATTGCGAAAAAAACAAAAACATCAAAAATTGAATTCTGGGGGGTATTTAGATTTCTGGGGCGTATTTTGCTTTCTCGGGGGGGGGGGGGGCAGGCGCATACCCACAAACCTCCCCTCACGCCCAGGTGTGGTGATACACCCCGTCCAAACATCAAATGAAAAGCTTTCGTTGTCCTGATTGAATTTCCAGCTTGAAATTATTTATGTATGTACATACATGCATATAGGGAGGGGTGAGAATGAGTTATTAGCCCACAAAAGGATCAAAAATTCGGTAAATACCGTCGAACGATTTATAGGTCTAAACTAATGTATTTCATGCGATTTTTGACCTATAATCTCATAAACGCATTAACTGTGATAAAAAAAGTCAATTTCAACCGTCTCTGATCACATATTCTAGATTATGTAACGGCTTGAAATTTAGGAGGTGCCGGCCATTTTTAGTTTTTTTGGCCAAAAAACGCCTAAAAACGGCCAAAAAATTCAATTTTTCCCAAAAATCGGGGGGGGGGGGCAAAATTTTTCTAGTTTGCACGGATAATGGGGGAACGTCCGACTTCGGGTGGGGGATCCCCCTAAACCCCTGTTACATGTATGATTCTACCAATTCTCGGCCGCCCCGACCATGTGCTTCTATGATAATTCAGCTGGAAAAGTGGTTGTACGGTCGAAAAAAGTGGTTTTCCAGCTTTGAAAGATCGCTGACCCGCCTGCCTCGCCTAGAAATAGATTGTTTAAGCCGGAAAAGTGGTTGTCCAGTTTATAAAGTCGATTTCTGGGTTCAAAAGAGAATTTTCATGTTTTACCAATTTCGATCCCTCAGCGGGCGGGCCGAAATGAGGTAAAGTCTACAGTCGTACTCGACACTTTCTATGCTTGAATAAAGTTATTGAAAAGGTACAATTCCAGAGTTTTTAAACAAAAAATCAAAAGTACGAAATTCGTTACGCTTTGCTAAGGATTGAGTTGCCTATGTTATAACATAGAACATCGCTGTTTTAGAACATAATATGATGACGTCCTATAACATGGGCACATCAATCCTTAGCAAAATTTAAGGACTCTTAATAGTTCAAATTTTGTGGCAAAGATTGTATGCACGTATGTATAAAAATGTTGCGAGTTGTAAACTGATTTTCAGTTATCTCACGCGTTGTCGGAGACTTACGAAATAATAGTCGGGGATAAAGGCTACGCTAGTTTAGTAGACGCACTGTGCAGTCAAAAAATTAGGGCAAAAAACTAAAATTAGAACTTGTAAACTGCCTGTTTTCAAATTAGCCAATTTATTTGCACAATTTAGCTCTTCTCTACTTTCTCAAGAAAATCAACCAAGATGAATAAAATCAAACGCAAAAAATGAAAGTAAATCGAAAACATAAAAATTAAACACCAGGAGCAAATTACCTATAAACGTACGCGCCGCCAGCGACCGTCTTCTTACAACTCTTGCATCGCCAAATACCAACGCATGTCCTCTTCATATTTTCCTAAAAAAGAAAGAAGGCGAACTTACATAGCTGAATTAAGTCTTTAATTCACCGTTTCTGTGCAGTTTAGTAGCAACAAATATTGCAGAAAATACTAAGAATTAAATCCTACAACGAAGCAATCCAGATATTTTCATAGCGGGTTCGAATCCAAAATTTGCAAGCCAGATTAATTACTTAAATTAAAAAATTTTCGAATGTTGAAAATTCTTCCAATTTATTAAATAACATTTTAAGATTTGCAGAACGATAAAGGAGTATTTTCGAAAACAGTACAAAGCTAGGGTGGCACAAAAGGTGCTGGAAATATGCTGAAAAGTGACAGCAATTCGTAAACATAAAATACAGGAGAATGCAGATGAAAATGGGACATTAAGGACCAAACATGAACAGCATGGAAATTCTGGGAGGAGGGTAAAATTTTAAAGTGACTTTTTTGGTATCAAAAATCATGGATACGCGTCAACATTGTTCTTTGGCGTTTCTGATCATACTCTATCCTTAAAACATGAAAATTTCTTTTAGAAATTTGAATAAATTGAGGAAGATACACTTCAAAAAATGAGTATACGCCGCGAAGCAAAGTTTTTTTTGAACAGGATGTTTTTACATGTACAAAGATGGTCCTCAAAAGTCTTTGTACATTTTGTGCACAAATTTTTGGGTACTATAATATGGTACAGTAGCGATTTTAGTGCGGTAAATACAGTGTTGTTCGACTTTTGGTAGTGTATTTTGGCTAATTTCTGGGTCACTAAGTGCAAAAATCACTAAGAATCGTCGTAAAACGGCGCGAAGCGCGAAAAATTTGAAATTTTTCCTTTTGAAATGCAATTTCTGCCATTATAAAGCTATACAGGACACACAATTACTCATTTCGGCGCGGAAACTTTTGCGAATTGTAGACCTTTTTTGCAATTTTTGTCTTCCCAAAAATGTCTGGATATGTACAAAGACGGTCCCGAAAAGTCTTTGTACATCGTAAAAAATCTTTGTCGAGTACAAAAAAACACTGCAGGGAAACTCAAAAAAATTAGCGCTTTGATCGCGTAATAAGCATTTTCTTCTTTCAAAAACGTAAAATTGAAAAAAAAATTTCTTTGCTTTTATGGTGCAGGACAATGTGAAAAGCCCAAAAAACATGTTATCCAACGGCCCGCCCATTTTTATGGGATTTTTTGATGAAAATTTTTTAAATTTTCCGTTAGCAAAAATCGTGGTTACGGTTAGCAATAAAAGATTTCAGATTTCAGCAAGTAAAAAAGCGGTAAAAATGTGTAAATGGATAGTTATTAGGAATCCAAAAGGAAGAGGTCAAGCTGTCAACAAAACACAGGAACATCCGAAAGAAAACTCTCTGCCAGTTTAGGAAGATACGAGAGCGCAACCAGCAAAGCGATAACGGCTAAAAAAGCCAATCGAACATAGGCGTAGTCAGCATTTTCGCGCATAACGTGTTTTTGGGCTTTCAACATCGTCCCGCACTATTTGAGCAATAAAAAATTATTATTTTTTCATAATTTTTTCGTTTCTGACGGAACAATGCGGGCGCGGGTAAAATCCAGAACCGGACTCAGGACAAATGGGCTAAATCCGGAACCGGACTCAGGACAAATGGGTGAAATCCGGACAATCAATCAGGACAATGAAAAGATCAGAACAATATATTAGATATGTAGGGTCGGACTGGCCGGGACAGGACAAATTGGGTAAAATCCGGACCATCAATCAGGACAATGATAAAATCAGGGCAATGTATTAGTTATGTAGGGTCGGACTGGCCGGGACGGGACAAAATGGGTGAAATCCGGACATTCGATCAAAACAATGTCAAAATCAGAACAATGTATTATATATGTAGGGTTGGACTGGCCGGGGCGGGACAAATTGGGTAAAATCCGGACAATGACGAAATCAGTACAATGGGAGTGGGGTAGTATCCGGTTGTCATACCCTCATCAGGTCCCACTTTGGGCACCCTCGCATAGTCCCGGAACTAACCCACTACTCCCATTGTACTGATTTCGTCATTGTCCTGATTGATTGTCCGGATTTTACCGATTTGTCCCATCCCGGCCAGTTCGACTCTACATATCTAATACATTGTCCTGATTGATTGTTCGGATTTTACCCAATTTGTCCGGCCTCGGCCAGTCCGACCCTACCTATCTAATACATTGTCCTGATTGATTGTTAGGATTTTACCCATTTGTTCTAAGTCCGGTTCCGGATTTTACCTTTTCATGAAAAATGCTTTTATTGCGCGCGAAGCGCTAATTTTTTATACCTTCTTTTCCTGCAATAAAACAATAGAAACTACCGAAAGATAGAAGCAATCGGCGCAAAACGCCGAATTTTTAGATTTTACATCGCAGAACAATATCATGCAGTCATATTGCTCGCTTCTTGAACATAAGCACAAATAATAATACAAATTTTATTCGCTGATTCGACAACAAACCAAGTAACATTAATAGGTACATTGATAAGTAAGGAGAAAAAAGATGAAATATAAAAACAAAATTTTGGGTTTGGTTGGCATTTGTGGAAAATTTTTGTAATGTTATAATGCGTTTTAGAGAGGTAAAACTTCAAAAATTTTCCGGCGCTCCGCGCCGGATTGATTTAATTTTTACTTGTTATTAATCTTTAAGCCGCACCGCGCTAATTGCAACATGTTTATCGACAATCTGGTCTAGAAATTCACTATGATTGAAAATCCTTATCTTCTGCACGGATTACTTTTTGTACTGCAAAAATGCGTTTTAGAGAGCAAAGACTTCAAAATTTTCTGACGCTTCGCGCAATTTGATAAATTATAGTTTTGATTGTCAAAAACTACTTCAGAATTGGCTTAAATGCTTTACTGAAGGGTGGAAATTCAAGTTTCAATAGAAATAAGGTATACTGATCGTGATATTTCAAGTAGAACGCTTAAGTGCATCATAGACCGCTGGCTAAAGTTAAGAATATGGTACTTTTAGAAAAGGAGCAAAACGAATAATAAATGCCAAAATTTTTGTGCCAAACTGGTAGAATATGATAAATTGAAGCGCGGAAAAAAATTTGGTGAAAATCTGAGCCATACTTGCAAAGTATACAAAGTATACTTGCAAAGTTGCAGGCAACTGTCGATTTGAGTGTTGAGTGGGACGATTAAACGGCTCGATCCAAGGACTTACACATTTGTCAGAAATTAATTATATGAGCTGAAATTATGGAAGGAAGCATAGCATTGAAGGAGAAACAAGAAAAAAAGGCGCGGAAAGCTGTTTGAAATTTAAAAAAAAACTTAAAAAATTTCATTTTTTTGCATGTTTTTTCGGTTTTACTTGATAAGATAAAGGAAAATCAAAGTTTTTGCTTCTAATATACTTAGGCTTAGGCTTAGTATATCTGAAAAGGAGTTCTACGCTGCTTAGGTCGAGTTCGCTTCCGCTCAGGTCAATATATAGATGCTTAGGTCGATGAATAGATGCTTAGGTCGATGTATAGATGCTTAGGTCAATATATAGATGCTTAGGTAGATGTATAGATGCTTAGGTCGATGTATAGATGCTTATATCGACGTAAATTGGGTATCCTCATGTGATTCTGCATTCAGCTGTTTGAATCTTCAAATACTTAGGTCGGGTAGATGCTTGCTTAGGCTGAGAAGAGGCTAATTAACGAAACCCACAGCTTTTGTAATATTGATCATAGACGGATGAATATTTTTTTCCGCGCTTTCTATCAACATGTTCTAAGTACTGAGCAAAAAATTTACTCTTCTGAAGTTTATTTCATAGTATCCTGAAAGTACCATATTCTTAACTTACTCCAAGACCGCTATTACATGCGTACATAGGATTTTCTACTTAACTTATAAAAGACCGATTTTTTAGTACAGGCGCTTTATTTTTAATGTTTTTAGACCTCCCAAAAAACGTAGAAAAGGGATGGAAAAAGTGGAAAAAAATTTTGAGTCTGGTCTTGTCAACCAAATCGCTAGGGAAAAAACGGTGCACCCCACTGGCTATGTCAATGAAATCAGCCATTAAGCTTGACACATTTTAAACTTACTTTCCCGCAAAATACGCATGTGTATTTTGAATGCTGCGTAATTTCCATCTTTTTAACAGTTTTTCGTAGAGAGGCACCATAGCGCGTACCATATTTTCCAACAATGCCGACCTTCTTTGTACGTTTTGCCTGGAAATTACAAGAAAACATAAATATGCCACAAAACTTCTAAACGATCACAAGAAAGTACCATTATTTGAAATGCCAAGTGAAATCAACTGCAAATTTCAACGCAGAATCTTATGTTTGTTTTCAGAAATTTTGTAGGAATCAAACCGGCATCTCGAGAAAATATGAATACAGTAAACGGGTAAATACCCTGGTTTATATACGTTGCAAGACAGTACTTTGTTGTTCAACAAGTAGCCCTAAATAAAACAATAACATTGAAATTGTCATGCCAGTGAAAACATGTTATTATTATAGTAAGTATTTCGTCCTTCAGTACTTATAGGTATTTTAAAACCGTCTCTTTAACACTTCTGACGCATTTTTTACCCATATATGTGTTTTCGTCGAAGCAAATAAATTTGTTTGGGCATATATTTTGGATACTTAAAAAAAATAAAGTCAATCTCGGGGTGTAAATAAGCGCAATCCTTGAATTGCCTTTGGATTTATTTCATTTTCTCTGACATATCTGTAGTTTAAGCATTTCACATTTGTCGTCTATTTCGTTTTTCAGTAGATTTTTGAATCGTCTTTCATATTATTCGGTAACACATTTTTCCACTATAGTCTGTTTCATTTATCCGAGAGCTTTTTCGGTAAATGTTTTCAGAGGCTACAGTAACCCCTTCTTTCTTGTTTACTGTAGTCCGCTAGATCTCACTGTAGTTACGTAGCAGAGAAGGGTTTTTCAATAACATTTTTGCGAAATAATTTATTCTCGTCTTCCAGCAAATTAATCAACTTACAGATTAAAGTCGCGCATTCAGATCTCAAGTTGTCATTTTAAACACAATTGATCAAAATGTTAAGAAACGCCGCGAACTCCCTCATAGCTCAGTGGTAAAACGTCTGCTTGTCGTTTCGAAGCAACTGGGTTCGATTCCACCCGATAGCTTTTTATTTAGCGCACTTACTGTATGTGGTATGTCCCAAACTGTTTAAATGCCTGAATTAAATTTATATAGGCGGATTAGTGCATTAAAAATGGAAGAATTCCAGCCACTCGCCCTCACTGAGTTGATCTGCCGAATTACAGTAATTCGTCTTGTTTCGCTTACTGTAGACCTTATAAGAATTGACTAAAAAGCTCTCGAATATATGAAACAGACTATAGGCATGTCCATTTGCCAAAACGAATAAAATATGTTTCTTTTGTTGTTTGATTTTTTTTCATCAAGGAATAAACTCACTTTAGTTCATAGATTTCTGATAGAAATCTATAAAAAAAGTCATCTATGCATAGAAATCTAGTCACCATCACACATGGGCGTGGGGGGGTTTGGGGGTATGCACCCCTTAGAAGTTGAAACACCCCCCAGAAATCAAAATACCCCCAGAATTCAATTTTTGATTTTTTTTTGCTTTTTTAACGATTTTTTGATGCCATTGGATAGTGCTCGATGAGAAACGTCGAAAAATTGTGTTTTTTCGCCATACAACCACTTTTAAGACCATTTTTCGACCTTTAAAAATTTTTGCATCCCCCTCCAGAATTTTGGTGCTGCCCACCTATGGTCACCATGCTATGCACCAGGGCCCGGTTGCAATATCTAATGCTGAGTATAATCGCGAGCTCGGTATTAAATCCTTAATGCTGAGTATTAGCTGGGCCCGGTTTCAACATAAGTTTACGAGCCCTAAGAGTCCTATGAATTCCGTTTTACGGGAAAATCAGGTTTCACCATCTTTTTACGAGTTACGAATTACGACTACGAGTTACGAGTAACGAGCAACGGGTTAAGAGTTCATATTACGAGGGTTTCACCAGGGTTTCCGTAGGACTCATAAAAACTAATTTTGTACGAGTACTTTTTGGACCTTTTTGCGAGTACTCATAACAAAATGTATATCTATTCTATTGCGTATAACATTCTTCGTTAGTCATTGTCCTTGTTTTAAACAGCATATGTAATTAATTGCAGATTTTATGCCGCTCGATAGAAAAACATAGAAAGTGTTAAGAAATGTTTCGGATTTAGTCAACAAGAATTAATAAGCTTTTCAGAAAATTTATAACTTTAGATAAAAACGAAAATAATAATATTAGTAATAATAATGACGATAAAAAAATAATAATAATAATACTAATAATAATAATAATACTAATACTAATAACTTTAATAATAATAATAATAATTATTATTATAATACTAATACTAATACTAATACTAACTAATAATAATAATAATAATAATAATATATAATAATAATAATAATAATAATAATAATAATAATAATAATAATAATAATAATAATAATAATAATAATAATAATAATAATAATAATAATAATAATAATAATAATAATAATAATAATAATAATAATAATAATATTAATAATAATAATAATAATAATAATAATAATAATAATAATAATAATTATTATTATTATTATTATTATTATAATTTATCAACGAAATCAATTAAATCAGATTCAGAGACGTTACGAAGCTAAAAGTATGTCACAGCGTATTATTTCAATTTTCAAATTTAGCAAATAATTCTTAGTTGTCATCAATACGTACATAAAATATGCAGTCGGCTCTTTTCCGAAGGGAGGGCGATGAAATTCTAATTTTCAGAAATCTAATCAAAAATGTCTGATTTCCGCAATTCATGAAAATATGTCTAAGTGATTGTAACAATGCAGCTTAAGAACCGAATTTTATGGGATTTGTCTAAAACAATTTTTGAAAAATATATTATTTTTTCAATGCTAATCTTCTTACCCTTTACATGTGCTGCCAGTAAATGTATTATGTATGTTAGGTGTGTGCACGAAAGTGAAACAAAACTGAGAAAAAACAAATCAGAAAACTATGAAACGCACTAGTCTGCCACTTCTTTACGAGTCCTACGGACCTCTTTTTGATCCATGATAATATTACAAAATTTACGAATCTTTTCATTCGTAACATTCGATCGTAATATCTATAGTCTGTTTCATTTATTCGAGAGGTTTTTAGTCAATTCTTTTAAGGGCTACAGTAAGCTAAACAAGACGAATTACTGTACTTCAGTAGATCAGCTCAGTGAGGGCGAGTGGCTAGAATTCTTCCATTTTCAATGCACTAATACGCCTAAATAATTTTGATTTAGGCATTTAATCAGTGATGGGACATACTACAGTAAGTGCGCTAGACAAAAAGTTATCGGCTGGAATCGAACCCGGGTTGCTTCGACAACAAGCAAGAGGTTTTACCACTGAGCTACTTGGCTGTTCGCGGTGTTTCTTAACATCTTAGTCGATTGTGTTTAAAGTGTCGACTCAGGATATGTTGAATGCGCGATTTTTAGTAGTAAGTTAATTGATCTGCTGGAAGACGAGAATAAATTATGCCGCAAAAATGTTGTTGAAAAAACCGTCTTTACTACATAGCTATAGTGAGATCTAGCGACCTACAGTAAAAGAGAAAGAAGGGGTTACTGTAACCTCCGAAAACATTTGCTGAAAAAGCTCTCGGATAAATGAAACAGACTATAGTGAAACCGCCCAGTCGTTATTCTTGAAAAAACGCTCGTAAAGAGTAAACTCGTAGAACTCGTAGCTCATAGCCCTTGGCTCGTAAATCTCAGTTTTTGGTGAAACGAAAATTTGTAGCACTCGTAGCCTGTACTCGTGAAACCGTCCACCGTAACTCGTAACGTAACTCGTAGCTTTGTGGTGAAACCGGGCCGTGAGCGCGAGCTCGTGATTATAGTCCGTTTCATTGAGCTTTGAGGTTTTTTGAAAAAATTTAAAGCGCCTACAAAAGTAGTTTAAACTAACAGTATAGTTTTGATATTCCACAGTATATCGAGTTATGGTGAGACGCTTGCTATTGCCAAAGCGCATTAATGCATCAAAAGTTTAAACCACTTTTGTAGTCTGATTCATGCGTATTAAATTCGAAAGAAAACCTCAAAGTTAAATGAAACAGACTATAGATTAAACCAGTTGCAATATAAATCTGGATGTCGCGCTCAGCTAATCTCAAACTTATATCGCGAACCTCGGGATAATCTCGGAGTTTTTTGTTTATGCGCAGTAACGTGTGCGATCTACGACAATAGTTTCTTTAAAAAATAACCATTGGAAAAACGGAGCGACATAAATTTGCAGTGTCGCTTTAAAAGTTAATCATATGCATGAATGAAAAGTCGATGAACGCTCATTTTGAATTCGCAAAACGCTCTATGTTTTGTGTGTGTTAATCTTGCTCACGAGCAGGATTAACTTTACCATTACGAGTTAATCGCGAGCTCGGGATTAAAAATTGGCAAAATTTTATTGCAACTCACTCGCGATTATCTCGAGAACTCACGATTTGCTCGAGCTCGAGATAAGCGCGACCTTAATGCAACAGAGCGTGCATGTGGGCGGAATCGTACATTTCTTAAAACAATATGCTATTTGTTAAATATATGTATGCTAAGTAATTTACATAAAAACATGTCGTGCTACATTTACTGTTAATTGTTTTTGTTTTTTGTTTTTCCGGCTTGTCTTTCTTGAAATCCTCATCTATACTGAACGGATTTGGTCAATTTTAGTAATACAGAAATGGGTTTTAGAGAGCCAAAATGTCAAGATTTTCCGGCGCGGGTTGATTTAATCTTAAACTTGTTATTGATGTTTATAAGTAATAAAATTTCTTGTTGTTGTTGCTCGACCGCGCCGCGCCGATTGCAGCGGGATTATTCGCAGTCGACTGCAAATAATTTAATATATTGATGCTAGTGATCGACCGGGGCCCGGGCCCCGGCCTCGGCCCCGGCAATCCCCGGCCATTTTCCAGCATCCCAGGTCAAAAAATGGCCGGGGCCGGAGAAAAATTTAGTGTAATTCGTATTTTGTACAGGCTGTGATACTGGCACTTATTTATCAATGAGCAAGTGTTAATTTTGAGAACTGTACTGATTAGACCATATGTATACTTACTTAGTCCTTGTCATAAGTTTTCTACTGTGTATAAATGAGCTTTTAATGAATGAATGTTCAGGAAAGGCAGTAATTATTTGCAGTCAACTGCAGGCAATATAGCACACAATGTAAAATTATATGCAGTCAAAAACCAGCGGCCTAGACTGCAGGCAATCTAGCACACAATGTATAATTATATGCAGTCAAAAACCAGCGGCCTTGACTGCAGGCAATATAGCACACAACGTGAAATTATATGCAGTCGAAAACCAGCGGCCTAGACTGCAGGCAATCTAGCACACAATGTAAAATTATATGCAGTCAAAAACCCGCGGCCTTGACTGCAGGCAATATAGCACACAATGTAAAATTATATGCAGTCAAGCTGAATGCTTATTGATATGGGGAGCTGGCGCTTCGCTCGCATTTCAACCTTTAGTAGATGGTTTTAGGAGGCACTTTTATTTGAAATGGTCTGGCAGATTTACTTTCTCACTGGGGAATGTTTTTTTCGCGCTGCATGGGTAGCAGCTTTAATAGCTGCCCCGTCGCCCGTTAGCGCATTTTGATGGGCCAGCGTAAGCTCTGGTCCTACGTGATAGATATTGAGTAGCTGTTGCTGTTCTCCTTGCCCCCATTCTGGGGAATTGATGTTTTACTGTAGTAGAAATAAAATGCTCCGAGAAGCGAAGCGCCAGCTCTATATCAATAAGCATTCAGCTTGACTGCATATAATATAACATTGTGTGCTAAATTGCCTGCAGTCTAGGCCGCTGGTTTTTGACTGCATATAATTTTACATTGTGTGCTATATTGCCTGCAGTCAAGGCCGCTGGTTTTTGACTGCATATAATTTTACATTGTGTGCTATATTGTCTGCAGTCAAGGCCGGTGGTTTTTGACTGCATATAATTTTACATTGTGTGCTAGATTGCCTGCAGTCTAGGCCGCTGGTTTTTGACTGCATATAGTTTTACATTGTGTGCTAGATTGCCTGCAGTTTAGACCGCTGGTTTTTGACTGCATATAATTTTACATTGTGTGCTATATTGCCTGCAGTTGACTGCAAATAATTACTGCCTTCAGGAAAATCTGCATATTTTCGATTCCTCCACTTAACTTATTTAAACTAAATGTTGACTGCAAATAATTACTGCCTTCAGGAAAATCTGCATATTTTCGATTCCTCCACTTAACTTATTTAAACTAAATGCTACTTTTAACTCATTCATTCATAGCTATGGCTAAAAGATTTAGAGTTGACAAATACGTTCTATTTCTAGTTAGAAATTGTACGTTTTTAACAAACAATTTCTACAAAAAACACTTTTACATTCATTTGAATGGGAACCGTGTGCTTTAAAACGCGTTTCCTGTGTAATAGTTATTAGGACCGAGGTTAATTATAGGCGAATATAAACTACGCTGCAGAATTGCGTCCGATCCGATAAACTAAATATGTCTCAAATAGTTTCCTAGGGTCCAGAGTTGAGGAGGGGTGAAATCCCAAATTGGAGGACCAGAAAATTAGTGGCAAAACAGGGTCTTTTGACTTTTAATTGTATATTTTAGCTAATTTCTGAGTTTCTAACACCAAGAATTACTAAAATTGTCTCAAAACGGCGCGAAGCGCTAAAAATTTGACATTTCTGCATTCTAAATTTAAATTTTGCCATTTAAAAGATGTATAGGGCAGACAATTTTTTATATCGGAGGGAAATGCCGAAAAATTTTTGGAATTTTATACCTTTTTACAGTTTTTATCTTCCCAAAAATCTTTGTACATGTACAAAGATAGTCCTGGTCTTTGTACATCGGGAAAAATCTTTGGCGAATACAAAAAACACTCTTTTGTACATGCAAATTTTTGTATACTTTAATATGGTTCAGTAACGATTTCAGTGTGGTAGTAGAACATAGTTTTTCGACCTTTAGTAGTGTATTTGGCTAATTTTTGGGTTCCTGAATATTTGACATTTTTCCATTTTTCCATTCTAAGCGCAGTGTTGCTTATTACAAGATTTAATTCGCATATTACAATTTTTGTAATATTTCTCATTTTTGTAGTACAAGTTGTTTTAGCTTTCTCAGTCGAGTTTTATGTGTGAATTCCATCAGAAGCTCATAAAAATTTCGGCACTTCGCGCCGAACTATCAACTAAATTCAGGCCGAATTATCACATTTAGAAGCACGGCCTTTTTGTATTCGGGGAAGATTTTTGCTGATGTAAATTCAGGCCGAATTATCACATTTAGAAGCACGGCCTTTTTGTATTCGGGGAAGATTTTTGCTGATGTACATAGACGTTTCAGGACCGTCTTTGTACATGTACAAAAGATTTTTGAAGAACAAAAACTGTAAAAAGGTGTAGAATTCCTCATTGAAAATTCTACCATTTTAAAGATTTTCAAAGGGGGGGGTAAGCGGCTGCAAAAATGGAGCCGCTTACCCCCTTCCCTGAAAATAGCCGAGGGATATACATGTGACAGAGGATTTGGGCCATACCCCATCTCCGCTTTGAAGCCCGAACTTCCTTGAAAGTCAGAAAATATTTAACCACCCTCCCCCATTTTTTGGCGAAAGCCTGTGCTTTTTGGCTATTTTTATGTGTCTTTACCATTTTTGATCTAGTCGCTAACCCCCTCCTTCTAAAAATGGCGCGGGACCCCTACCCTAGATTTCCAGCCGTTACATGTAGGTATACTGAGGGAACCTCATAAAATTTTAAGCGATTACATGCATGTTTTATAGTGATAGTTTATCTATTTACTCTAGCTCACATAATAAAATAATGTATCACTTCGTGAAATTGTAATAGTTAGGTACACTTTTGCCATACTAAAAAATTAAGTTCAAAAAATTCAAAAGGTTTTCACCAAAAATCGTCTGACAGTGACTTGTGTCTTGGACCCTGAGGGGGTAATACCCCTCCCCATATGGGAATGTGTGATGTCTCATTTATTACATCCAATACCTATTGCATCCAATTGCTACAGCAGCAGTAGCCGTAGCTAAGATTAGAATGATACAGAGTGTGCTAATAGCAGCGACATAGACCTTATTGATGATTCAGACAATGGAACACTAGACTAAATTTGTTTCTTGTGACATAAATAGTAATAAAACTTGATATGAAAAGCCATTTACTACTGAATGGAGCAATCGCTCATTATTTCTTTCCTATGCCCCCCACCCCAAGTATGTTTCATGCAATAATATTTTCCTTGTCTGACCCCGGCCAGCCCCGGCCCCGGCCAAAAAAGTCGCCCCGGTCGATCACTAATTGATGCTAATGAACTTTTTATTTTAAGTTCCAAGATCATTCGAGCTGAAAATCGTTATAAACTTACGTTACCAACCAGTTGTCCGTTCCAATGCTCACTTCAAGGACTTTTCCCAAAGATACCTATTTTAAGATTTGGAACAAGTTACGGGAATTTTTGGCGAATATGTGTGCTAAAGCAAAATCAGCAAATGACTCACCTTTCGGTAGAACTCGATAAGACTATCGTAAGAAAAAATTTTTGTGTGGGTCTCATCCCAGTCAGGAGTTGCAGCCATTTAAACTGTCAACGTTTTATTTTTCTGATAACAACAACAACAACAAAGGATTTATTGCTACGTCCAAGAGAAAACGTGATAAAAAATAATAACATAGCATGTGATTAAAAACGACAGCAATTGGAACACGCAGTCAAAAAGTGACAACTTACGCGTACCCCTTTACAAAAAAAATAAATCGAAAGTACTGAGTCTGCGCTTGAAAATTTTTAAGCTAGGTGAATTGACAAGATCGTACGGTAGCGAATTCCACAGATTAACATATCTATGACTGAAATCATACTTGAGAATATCGGAACGAGCTACTGGAACAACAAGCTTAAAATTATTAACGGAGCGAGTATAATTGTTGATGAAAGTTTGAAAGTTTATTGCAACAGCGAAAATACATCATCAAAAATTTAACAAAGAAAAAAATGTACAGTTGCGGAAAATGTAGAATACAGAATAAAAGACATTAAAGCAATAATACAAATACAGCTTGTACCAAGAAGAAACATTGCTGTGCAAGGTTATAAAGGCAGTGCTCTTACGTACTTATGACTAAGATTTATTCTCCATAATTAATTTTTAGATTTTCTAATTTTAGCCTAAACACATTACCACTCTGTGACTGAAAAAATATTTCTTCAAGTTAGATTTTAGAGCAGTGACTTTTAATCTTAATGTGTTGGTGGATATAGTGTTGTTGTCTGATAATGTGAAGAACTCATTTACATTAACATCAAATGCTGCATGAAACATTTTGTATACTATACTTAAGTCGCACAAGTACAAAAACCTTCTATTTTCTAGAGATTCTAGATTTAATACCTGAAGTCGATCCTGGTAAGACATAATGTTTGGATAACGATACCCTAAGACACGTTTAGTGAAGTATCTTTGAACCTTTTCAATGTTACGAATATTTTGCTTTGTATGTGGTGACTGAACAGAGGTCGAATATTCTAAAAGAGGCCATACATAAGTTTTATAGGCCATTGTGAGAAGTGTCAAGTCCTTACTTTTAAAACAGCGAAAAATTAGTGACCTGCGATGGAAGGCCTGCTTTACAAGTTTGCTTTTGTGAGCAGTAAAATTAAGTTTTTCATCAATTAATATGCCTAAATCTTTTAAAGGGGATTTTGAGGTTTAGATAACGCTATCATTTATTGTGTAAACCATTCGAGAATTATGACCTAAATGAAGGACCTGACATTTTGGTTTAGATAAAGAAAGCTACCAAAAATCTGTTGAAAGCAAAAAATTCGTCACTAAGAATATGGGACTGTCCAGTTATAATTTGAAAATACAAGCACAACGCAAAAAGAATACGGCGTGCTTCAAACGATCTTTATAAGAAAAACCGCTGTTAGAGCCAAAAATATTTTGCGTAAACCTGCTGCGCTGAACTCTTTCAATGCGATCAATATCTCGAATACGATATGGACTCCAAACAGTAGAGTAATATTCAAGCAGTGGTCGAACGTAGATCAAGAGAAAAAATAACTTAAGTATCAGACTAGAGCGCTGAGAAGCTTTTTTAATTATTTTGTGATGGTGCTGATTAAATTTCAAATTTTGAGACAGCAGAATATCTAAGTCACAGACACAGCCCGAATCAGGAGGCAAAAGTTGATTTCCGATGAAATATTGATATTTAGGTTTTTTATAATTCATATCAGTGATCGTACGGGGTCAGATTTTCACCCCCAATCGGGGTCGGGGTCGGGGATGAAAAACCCCGGTTTTCGGGGTCGGGGTCGGGGTCGGGGTCGGGGTCGGGGTTGAAGATTAACAATTAACATTGCATGATTACATACCAATTTAAAAAGGATAAAAACGATACCTTTACTTGTTTATAGAGCATACTAATAAAGCTAGTTATGTTCAACATTTTATTAATCACTAATCGCTCTCGCTTTTTCATATTCTTCCACAGTTTTTTCTAAATTATATATATTCTATAGTGCGCTGATTGTAGAGGAGCCTATTGCTCGAAGCGCCGAAAATTTTCGAAATTTTTACCATTTTCTCATAGAACTGACGGCCTTTTTATTGACAAACACTTCGGAAATCATAAGTGGGGCAGAGCACCAAGAAATTCAGTCATTCTTTACCGCCCTTAACATGTTGTAGCTCTGTGAATACTAATAGTTTGACACAGCAGAACAGGAAAACTACGAATTATCAACTTAGTATGAAGATATTTTGACTGATTCAGGCTTTTAAACGCAATGCTGGAGCTTTACAAAAAGAAAGACAGTACTCGGCGGTGCTATGCGCAGGAAAGATTTGACATTTTTACTCTTTAAACTCAATTTATACCGCTTAAATCATACAGAACAGATAAACTAATTGCAAGGCGAAGCGTCGGAAATTTTTAAAAATTCCTAATCCTTTTACTTTTTCTGTCCTCCTGAAAATCTCTTTGCACATGTAGAACGATATTGTACGGCTGGGGGTCTAGGGTGGCGCGCTCAAGCGCCCCAGCGAGGTCCAGAGAAGAACCCCCGAAAATTTTGTAAAAAAGCACTCTAATTTTTAATTAGTAACGTTAAAATTTTCGTAAAATCGGCAAAATCTCGGTTCTGAATTAAGCCCAAAAAACTTAAAATTGATGAACTCCTACACTGCGCAAAACTTCTGAGCTGAAATGCGTTTTTCGACCTCTGCTAAATATATAGCGCAGCAACGGGTCGCAACCAATAAGTCATTAAAAGATGTATCAATGAGAATTTTGTTCTTACCGCTTTCAGGCCCATTTGTGGCCTTCTTATTAACTAGTTCAGAGAACAGAACATGCGCAAAAACACAAGAAAATTATGGCCTTTCTTTTCATTTAAAATAGAGTTATGTGTCCTTGTAAAGAAAGATAAACAAAACAGAGAATAGACAAATTGGTACGCAAACATTTTCGCTTTTTTACTATTATGCTCAACAAGCAAGTGCAGTTTCATTCAATGAACTAATAGTGCATTAAATCACTAAAGTGATGCAAAGTACTGGATTATTTTAACAGATTCAAGCTTTTAAATTAATTGTATCTGTATAACAATGACTCGGCCCGAAGCGCCGGAAAATTTTGACGTTTGTGCCTTTTTGAACTCAATGTTCTGGACACATTGCGCCAGAAAAATCAACATAATTTTTGAAAATTTTTGGTGGGGGGCATGTGCCCCCAATGCCCCCTGGCTACGCCTATGATTCCATGTATCAGTAATTTTGACGCACTTTATATTGATAAATAAGCGAACGTGTTTACAAAATGGCGACCATAGTATCCCAAGGTCGGAAGTTAAGGGGGGGTGAAATCCCAAAATTTTGGGTCACTAAATTTAGAGTCTAGCCTGTTTTGCAGGTCAAATATGAAAAATGGCTAAAACGTCCTATATAGCATGTTTTAATGTGAAAAAACTGCATTTTTAACTACTTTTTGTACCATTCTGACTAGTTTCGTTACTCTTGTAAGTAAAAAATGTAAGAATTTATCGAAAATTTTGACTTTTCAGATCATTTTAAGTTCATTCCATGTATTTTTTGGGTAAACAAAACAGAAATGTATTAGTCGGCGCGAAGCGCGGAAAAAATTTTAGTATCTTAGCTGCTTTTATACCTAAAAATCATGCAGAAAATGTTTGATAGCTCAAAATCGTCCGGCAGCGATTCAAGTCTCGGACCCTTAGGTGTTGGTAATACCCCCTCACCTTCCCTATGGGAATGTATGATGACGACTAGGAATACATTTTATGAAATATCGCGAGTGTCGAGTTTAACATATTCATTATGCTCGTGAATGAATCATCCTTGTCCCGAATTTATTTGCTATTTATACCATTCTCCCGTGTACCAAAAAATAAGATGTTATATTTCACCCCCGAAAAAAGGTTCAACCCCGACTCGAAAAATCTTGCCCCCGGTCGGGGGTCGGGGTCGGGGTTTAGGCCGGGGTTTTTCGGGGTCGGGGTCAGGGTCCCCGTACGATCACTGATTCATATAAAGAACTGAGCATTGATCGATAGTGAGCATATTATAGACTTGCAAATACCTGCAGTTTATTACTACTTACAAAACATTAGCCTATAGTGGGGGTATATTAGTTTTATAATGATCAATACCTCTAATTGTCAGCATCAATATAATCGTCCACTCGGCAGCTCATCCATAAAACTTTGTTTTTCGGATTCACTCTGCTGAAGGAGATTATACAATTCACCAGCGTATTCCAAAAATTCGAACATTCTATCCATTTTGCGTTCGTTACAGCTCTTGTAAAACATATACCATGCCAGATTATCATGAATATGTATGTGCTTTCCTGCACCTCAATAAAGACATTGTTGATTTTGCAATGCACCATGACAATTCGATTGTGTTCGTGTTGCTCCCGGCCTCCGGATCTTTAAAGTGCAATGAATGGTTCACTTTTAGATGTTTGTATCCCTGCCTGCCCAAACAATCGTACACTTTCCTAAAATCCGATATTATGGTGGTTCCCTCCTCAATCCAGTTCTCTATTATTGGCACCAAAGTATCAGCGCCTCTTAAAAATAAAGTGTCCCGCTTAAGCTTATAGTGAGTGCACATCTATGACTGCGCGACTCTACAGTATACTACTGTTCAACTGCCACTTCTAGAGTTTAGGTGGTTTAGATACATTTTTTCCAAATTGTTATTTTTTCAATTTAGTTCTAAATATCAGCAATTTTTTGTATTTTTGTATACATATAATACTCTAACATGCTTGCGGACTCACTTTGGTGCGACTGAATGGTTTAAGCCTAAATCAAAAGTGGGGCAAAAATTGCTACGCTCGCTTCACTTGCTCCGCAATTTTGCCCCATTTTGAAGTAGGTTTAAACCATCCACTGGCACCTATGTGAATCTACATTCCTAAGCATAAGCCTAAGCAACTAGTAACAAAAAAGTTTACCTATTTTCGACAGCCACCATGAAAAAACGACCTGTCTCCCGTTCGTAACCTCCAAATACTCATTGTCCCTCCACATGATGACCACAATGATATTTCCGCTTTCCAAATTTCGATTTGTCAATCTCCACAATTTTGCCCAGACCACCTAACTTTTTGCCCTTCAAAACGAATGCATCAAATACCACTTCCCGACAAAATGACGCCCAATCTACAGCTATGCCAATGTCCATCTCTAATTGCATTGAAATCAATCTTAGCAATGCTCCTTCACACCATAAATTTACGAATCTAAGAATCTCGAAAATCGGTAGCTTTGAATTGGCAAAGAAAGAATATCCCCGTTCGCAACTCGACTCGATTGCCGCATTTTTGATACTTGCTCTTCGCATATTTTTACAATGTGTTGCTACAATACCAAATCCAACCATCGGCTCTATCTGCTTGTCAAATTAGCTTCATGTCCCCATTGCATTTTTAGCAGCGATATTCATTTTCTTTAGGAATCAGCTTCCACATTCGCAACTTTTGTACAAGTTCTTCTGGACCTTTTGTAATCTCATACAATTAAACAAGTTATAATACATTGCTGAAAAGTACAAGAACGTAGTGTCAATAATCAAATTGTGAAATACTTCATCCGATAAATCAGATAAAAGTACAAGAACATAGTTTCAATAATCAAATTGTGATTTACTTCAACCAATAAATCACACCTCCAATTTTTCGATTTTTTCCGATGCTTTATCATATGGTCTCCTCTTGGTTGTATGAAATCTTTAAACGATAGTAACTCCATCAATAATGCCGACCCACTCATAATTTTTTTTACTTAAATCAGCTCCAGAAACTATCGATTGACACACTGCTTGCAACCTTTCGTTTGGTACACATATTTGCCAGTTTAGCCTAAGTTACATGATCATGTCGTTGCTCCTCCTACCATTGATTGTTCAAAAAAGGGCTGCTAAACATTGATATTACAATTTTATTGTCGGGGCATACCATGTTGTATCACACTCACTGTATATTGTGTTGTGTCTGAACTGATTATTATCCTATGGAGCATATTATTATTATCCTAAGCTCTATTATCCTATGGAGCATATTAAAACGTAAACATTCGTGGTGAGCACTATATCAGTGCAGTTTATTGATCTGATTTATTTGAAAGTGCTAATGCCTGGCGTGTAATGACATTTCCTGTCTGTTTTTCTTCAAACTTAAATTCTTTTTCCTTTCCTCCACATTTTAAAGATAAGTGAAGATTAGATGGTGAACTACTCATAAGAAAATTATTAAAAAAAGTAGTGAAACTTGCTGACGCCATTGAGTTTTCTTGGACGACAAAGGTTCTGGCATGACGGAGAACTTTAAATACATATATTCGACAGATGCATCAAACGTCCGTGTTGCAAAATTTCATAATGAAATTACTAATGCCAGTGACCAGACAAACAGAAGTCTTTTCAGTATCTTGCTTATTCTGAAAAACGTTA
This sequence comes from Mermis nigrescens, assembly GCA_036768485.1. NCBI lineage: Eukaryota > Metazoa > Nematoda > Enoplea > Mermithida > Mermithidae > Mermis > Mermis nigrescens. Next base: position 4,085,532 of record JAVLUZ010000340.1, read on the forward strand.
TCGTTCTGTATCCCTACTTTAAGCATGACTGACAAGAATAGCTTTATTAGAAATGAAGCTATTGTTGATATCTGTGAATTCATGAAGAACGAAATTGAGAGGGGTGAACTTACAAATACTAATGACTTTATTTCGCTCAGACATCTGGAACAACTGGCTGAAACAATGTGTTTGCCTACTCAGACAACGGATTTTGTTGAGATGCAAGAGACATTGGTTCCTCATGAGAAGATAAATGGGGTATGACTTAGCACATGCTGAAGAAAAGTTATGCAAATGCACAAGTACCTATTCCATTGTTTTTCTTTATCCCAATGCATGCAATCTTTTCATTCAACTTTTTTATAATTGCAATGTGTTAGAACACTCTTGGAAAAAAAGACAAGCGAAATTATAAAAGCTCACTTTTTTCGTAATCTTTTTTGTTCATGCTGCAATGTCGTGGTTTAGATTAATGAACTGCTCAGAAATCCGAATGCTGCTGCTAAGATTGACATTTTACATGCTTTTTTACAGGCTGATTTGATGCATCTCGGAAAAATCGATTTTCTCTCACTTTCGTTTTATTGTCATATGTAAAATGGCTGATTAGTTACCATCAAAAGTTCTGTAGTCCTATTCACGAAACTGAGCATAAATAGAGAAAGTTCGTTTTATCAATCGACCGCGGAAACAAATTTGAAATAGACCGAGTGACGACGCAAAACAATTGATATTGTATGTTTGCTTTTAATTTTTGGGCTGCATGGGCAAGTCGGCCCAAATTGTATCAAGGGCGGATTTAGGGGGAGGCGAGGGGGGGTCGCCCTTCCGTCAAAAGATGTTTGGGCGCAATAACGAGTTATTGCTCATTTTTTGATGTTTTTAGCTTATTGTTCTAATTTAGTACTCATTAATGAAATTTACTGACTTCTTTGGCGCTATTAAAATCTTATTTTACCTCGGAAGAGTGTTTTTTGTGCAGAACAAAAATTTTGTACTTCTTGCGACCATGATTTCTCGGGTATTTTTCGGCGCTATGTGTCGAAATGTGGTCTAATTTCGCGCGTGTTTTATATAAAAGTCCGAAATTTTGTAGAATTTTAAATTTTTCGCATCTTAAACAATTTCGCCTATCAAAAGACAGAAAAACCGCTCTCTTTAGAGTAATGGACAGAGTTTTTAGTCAACTTTTGACACTTTTTTGGGAAATTTTTGTCCCTCCTGTCAGAAAATCCTGGATCCACCATTGATGACTTTGATAATGCACATAGCGCTTTAAAGATGCTGCAATGCAACTTTAGTTATGTAAAACTCACTTTAGCCCTTCAGCAAGCTGCTTTTTTATCATTTGTACGCTGAAAATTTCTCATGCACAAACCTTTGTAAAATATTCTGTATATTCTATTTCTGATACCGTGTCTTGTCAGCAAAAGTTCAATGTACCTTCCTACTGCCAGAAGAATATGAAAAATATGAAATCTTTTTGTCACTATATACAATTATCAGTTACATTCTAACACTTAGTAGCATTGAATTTACTTGAGAGTAAAAATATATTAAGTTAATTAGCTTAATGATAATTTTAATATTTTATTCTGTACGCTGTTGCCCTAGTCTTGTTTTCTTCAAGATTTTGGAAGTGAAAAATCCACCATCAAATGATGAGCTTCAAACGAAACACCTCAACTCTCAGGATCACTATGAATTCGACGGTTTATTAGCCGCAAACGGAATCAGTGATGGTAAAGAAGATGAAATAATCGTTGTTGCTTCTGTGATGAATGGCGTTGAAGCTCTTTTTACTAAAGGGAGTTGTGAACAGATTCGTCCGAAACTTTCGTCAGATAAGGAAAATGCTCAAAGTCACACGCTAAATGAAGCAAGTGATGTAAATCTGCTCAGTTGTGCCGAAATTTCGTCTCTTGATGAAGAAGAGGCTAATCCTTGCACCAGTTCAACTTTACTGTTGCTTGATAATGTGCAGAATAAAGATAAAACAGGAGCTGCCGAAGCTGTTAAAGCATCCGTCGATCCCGGTAAAGATTTGCGAGTCGAATCTAGAAACTTCGAGTCAAGCGTTGAATGTTCTGACGATATTTCAGTACGGAATTTGTTAGGAAAAGTAAGATATTACATATTTACATTGCATACCCGGGGCTTGTGCTCCACCCCCCCGGGCCGGGGCTGAAGTATTTATAATTAAGACTAAAAATCTAGAATTCTCTTCTAAAATCAATCTGGGCAATTGTAATTAAGTATACAAAGGGACTATTTAAGAATACTGATGAATTCGAATAGTAAGATTTGAGAATTGAACTGTTCTGTAGCAAAAATGTAGACATGTATTCAAGTTTGGCGATTCAAATTCAGTGTTTTTGCTTTACTTTTAAAGAAGTGATAGAAACTCAAAATCTGAATGCTGAGTAGGCATTTATTCAATCACTTAACATATATTTTTATTTATTTTTTCGTTTATAATTCATCTCTCAGAATAAGTAGCCTAAATCGGATGATGAAGTAATTTTGATTTCATTCTGTTAGATCTTATAAATTAAACTCATACGATCTGTTAACTCTGGCCGGATAAAATATAGGAAAATTGATTGAACGAGGATCAGCTTTGGAAGAAATAGTGATTATGTATTTGCTATGATTGCACTTATTGGGGCCCTGACAAAATATATATGCTGTCGCTATTTTGCAGCAAATAATATTTTTTGGTCGAAATTCACAATTATAAAAATTTTTCTTACTTCGAGCTTCTGCTATTCTGAATTCTTTACGCCGCAGCCATAATTTTGATATGGAAAAGATGCTTAAAACTCGTAAATAAACATTCTTATAGCGTAACAGAGCTGTATAGAAGACTTGGATGATCTTAAATAGGCGGTGTATGTATATATATAAATCCAATAACTACTTACGATGTAATCAGGACTTTTTGAAATTTCGCTGTTATATAGAGAAAATTGGAGTAAAAGGATCTGGTTAAACTTTGAAATGCTTTCTATCAGCTGAAATGTTAGTTTCAATTGATTTTTCTGCAGACGTGGTAACCAAATAGCATTACAGAAAAGTTGTATTCATTTATTATTGACTAATATCGTTATTGTGAGATTGGATAACTGTCTGATGTGATTATTCTGTTATGAACTCAAAAATTTTCTTGCAATTCTCGGCCTCCTCGGAAATCGCTCTACAGTTATTAATTTTTGAAACTGTGAAGATAACTTCACATTTATGTTGGCGCTTATACATGATTGTAATCATTTAAATGGACTGATTCAGGATCAGAAGCATCATTGATACTTTTCAAAAATTTTTCGTTATTATCACACTTTTTAATTTATTAATTTAAAGCCTTTATAAGACGAGAACTCTTTAAATTAATTCCTTTTTGAATTTATATTAACGAGTACTATTATATAAAATACTATTAATGATCTTAAGTGTACACATATATAGGGTTGGCACGGCATACATTGTGTACACATCTTGTCCCGGTCCCGGATAAGAAGCCTGCCCCGGGACATCCCTAATACATATATGTACAATGTGCAAACATGATCAGGGTTGACGAGGGGGTGGGGGTAAAATTTCAAAAATCCAAAGTGGTAAATTTATTGTCCATAATTTTTTGCTATTTAAATGACGAAAATGGTCAAAAACACAATAAAACGCTTTTTCATGGTAATACTGTATTTTTAGAGTATTTTTAGTCTTTCTTGACTGTTGGCTGCATTATATCGTTTTAAAAAATTAATGTTTAAATTGATCAATTTAGCGAGGAATTCTCATGTTTTAGCCCATATTCATATAATTTTGGGCACTTTTTGAGTAAAAAGTACTTGAGATTAAATTTTGAGATTACTGCCTTTGTCCTCAAAATTGATGCACAAAATGTTCCGTCAGCTCAAAATTGCCAGACACAACTTTTCTGCCTGACCTTCAGGGCATGGATGCCCAAGGTCATGTTGGCCAGGTAGGGGTAAAATTGAGATTATGTATCAGGGAGGGGTCAAATTCAGGATTTTTACTGCGGTAAATTGCTTTTTTGCTTATTTTTACGTCGAAATCGCTTGAAAATACGCTATTTTTGGCTCGAAGTGTTTGACAGTACGTAATTTTTGACTCTTTAGCGGGGGTGATACCTCCTCTCGCCCCTCCTTGCATGAATATGCTTCAGGTGGTAATACCTCCCTCACCCTCTATGTGCATGTGTGGCTAGATGGATCTTTCAATGGGGGTTGAGGTATCGAAGGCCCAAACTCAGTCATTCCCCCACCCTTTAGCGTCGCGTTATTCATCCTTCCCCACTTTTGTGCAGAAATTTGCTTTTTCAGCTTTTTTGGTCTCCTGTTCTCGTTTCAGTCAAAAACTAAATTTCATTTGCTATTTCTTACAAATGGCCAACTAACTTTGCCCTTAGCTTTGAGATCTTACAGCACCAAGTTACGAATAAGGCGAATTAATGGGATATGTTTAAGTTCCGATCGGAAAGTTGAAGTATTTTTCAAAATAAATTTGAACATTGGAATATTTTAAAAAGTGGATGCTGATTTCCCTGATTTATTGTTTTTATTGTGTTAAATCAGAATCGTTGCAGGTCATGGTGTTAGATCAGCACGACCATAATGGATAAATTATTATATGAAGGGAATTGTTTTTTCTGTACGAGCTGATATGTATATTTAAAGCCAGACATGGATAATGGATAATGTTTTCAGAAGCTGAATAAAATCTTTCCTTGAATTGCATAATTTTATAATCTTATATAAATGAGATAACAGCAGTATATCACTCTACGTTAGCTTGGGAATATCAGTAGGCAGTAGCATGGTTTTTCACTCCAATTACGTTACGAGTGCATTAGCTAGAAAAATTAGAACAAGTAGGCAAAAAATCAAATTCTGTATTCTTCTATCTGTTTTCAAAATACTATCGGAAAATACACATATGTATTTGTTTTATTACTGACGCAGTTTTGCGATGATTTGAAAAATCAGGAATCAATGGCGATTTGAAGACACAAATCTTAGCTAGGGTTTCTCAAAGATCCTTATAAAACCCAAGAGGAATTCAGGTCTGCATGCATACATGTATGTACATAGCACATTATTAATTGCATTTCAAAAGCTAAAAATCAATGGATTGTCAGAAACGCTGGCCATAAAATGTTTTTTACTGCTTTCGATCTTCTGCAAATCTGCTCATCTTCGACATCGACGTTGTAAAATTTTTGTATAGAAAAGCATGCTTAATTTTTTTATATTTTTTCATTTATTCTCTTTTAACCTCTTCTTTCTTTTATTTTTTTACGCGTTTTTTCACCATGTTTGCATTTTCGTTCGAAGCGAATGAAGTTTCTCCTTTCTCTTTCTCGTCTCCCTTTTCTCTCTTTCTGTCACAATGATAACATCCTAAATTATCAAAGCAACAACTTGCAGCTTTTGGACGAAATTAATGACGGAAGACAAGATAGCGATTACTGTTTGGGTGATTCTGCCGCTTTGAGCGAAGCGCGCAAGCAATCGTCTATGCAAAAACGTCGAGTTAGAGAACGAGCCGGAAAACGTCTTATGATGTTCAACAAATTAGCATCTGAACCACCGAATAAAAAACGCGCGTCTTCTCCGGAAATCTCGTTTTTTGAACTTCATGTGATCAAGGAAGACAATGCTCAAAATGCTAATTCCATCGCGCATAATATCCCAAAAACAGAAGCGATTCAAGCATCATCGATTCGGCGATCTGAACCATTGCCTGAAGTGTCCTTACTCGCCGACAGTCTGACTAAGATTTCGTTCGATTGGAAGAAATATACGTGCTTTTATTGCAACGTGAGTATTTTGATTAAATTTTGTCTTGTTGGGTCTATTTTGTTCCGGCCAAAATTTGTTTTTCCACAAAACTTTCCAAGTGGACTGGAACGGGCCGAAACGAGCTGAACGGGGTAAAGGGTCCATTTGTACGGGCTGATTTTGAATAAAATTTGAGAGAACAGTGGAAAATCAAACAAAATTGTCCGTTTTGACCCATTTTCAGCCCAACTATGGGAACCAAGCAACCTTTGAACGCCCATAGTTGGACGGGCTAAAGTTTTGGCTATCGCCCAGGTATGGTCAGCACACATACACACTTGGGGTAAGGGGGTATCCCCTGATAGGGCTTTTGAAAGGCAAACCTCTCTCACATCGTTTTGGAACAGTGCTCACTATTTCCAGCGATTACCTTGTACCGGTTAGCATACATAGATGAAAGAGGAGAATAGGGAATGGGGATCCCGACTTTTTTGGCAGACTTTTTTATCCTTGTTTGATGTTTTTTCTTTTGGTCAAAATTGGTCAATAACGTCGCCTGGAAAATAATCGACCCTTCCCTGTGACCCAAAATTTTTGAATCGATCGATGCATCCAAACATGTTGCTATCACCTCATTTTTTCAGCCATGCCAGGTCTACCTTACTTGTACCGCCTTATGGGAAGATCACATGATGGAACCAAACCATAAGCAGGTATATTCCTTATAAAATTTGATTGCTATGCTTCTTTAGCTCTAATTTTCATTCATTTGTTATCATCGCCTCTCGTTTTAAGAATTTAGTGCGTTGGAAGATGGCGATTGCTTTGCAAAGTAATTTTCATTCAGAATTATTCTGGGAACGTTATTTACATACACATTTATACAACATCCTAAATGTAATTATGCTTTTTTTCTAATTTATGTTTTCATTTTTTAATTTGATGTACTACTGGACGTCTTATGGCTCTATTTTATAGACGAAAGTTGCTCTAAGTCGAAACTGCAAGGACAGATAGAAGCTTGCCAAGAATTCCTCATAGGTAAGCTGCCCGTATTATTTTTTCCTAGCTTTATGTCTTGCTAACATATTTCATTAAATGCTGTACGTGCTCCCCGCTCTCTCAATCGGACTTAGATAAAATTTCTATAGTAAAAATTAACCATCTTTTACTTCCGAGTTCTACTTTTTTACTGATATATGTATGTACGAAGTCTTTATTTTTTCTAAAACAGCTACTCCTTACTACGTGCTTTCGCTTTACCAGAAATCATAATTGTCCCATTCAATACGTTTTTGCATTTATTCCTGTGCTTACCAAAATTCGATCTACCTTAAACAACATTCCTACTAAACGAAGTCGTAATACGCGTAATTGTAAAGTATCTTATTGCGGCTCTTTGTATATTTTGCTTCATTTTTTATTCAAATTTTTTTATTATGCTTATAGCCTTATTTATTTTATATTTGTTCATGATTTTTACACTTTATTCGGTAACGTTTGCTCATTTTATCCGCGTTTTTTTATTTTATTACTTTTTAAATTCGTTGGCTTATATTTTTATGCATGCCTTTAAGTGTATCAACATCGCTACGGGTATTTTTTGTTTTCCTTCCTCTTTTTTACCGCTTAATTATTTTGAAGGAAGAACTCCTTTCCTCTTTTCAATTAACACTGTATAAGTCTTCTCACTCATACATAAGGTTCCATGAAATATGCTTAAAATTAGTTAGGCGAGTATTTTTGAGGATTATCGTATCATTGTTACCGCGAAATACTCCAATACCTAGTCCTCGTGCTTTTTTTCAATAATAAATAATCTAAATCACCTGATTCCATTCTTATTTGAAGCACGAATATGCCAAGAATGAACAAACACGAAAGTTCGGTATTTTCCTTAAATTATCAATTTTTTATGATTTTCTTAAACCAACACTTTATTTCGTTTTAGCATAAAACAGAATATTTGAACGAAAATTCTTTAGCCATAGGTGGGCGAAATTCGGAATATGTACTTATGTTATTGTGAATAATGGTCGAAACACCTTCTTTTTCACTGCGTATAACGTAAGCGCAATGTAAGGGCTTTACATGTTTTCATCCATTTTGCTTTTTTAAACTAAGTTTTGTGCAGATACGAGTGTGTGAGTCAGTCAAAGTCACAACTGTTGGATAATAATCGCCCAGTTTCGCAGAGAATTTCCTGTTTTTGGAAAAATAATAAAATTTATAGAGATGTCGACTGAGTTCTGCTTCTACGTCAGCTTACTTTTTCAGCTGTGACGAGTCTTTTCGAAAATCGCATGACATATGCCTAACCACTTTTCTGAACCTCATCATTAGTGGGTTAGGTAGTTGGGTACATAATTTTTAAGGATCAGAGACCATTATACGAGTGTAGCTTATCCGGTTTGGGGATTTAGTTCACTTTGTAATACCTTTACTAGTGAGTTTTATTACGCTTAAATGTTAAAATTTGGTGTAAATTGTGAAATAAGGTGAAAACTGATTTAATCCACAATTTTAAGCCAATTTAAGGCGCGTCCACTGAAAAGTTTAGATTTTCATCTACAAACGTGTATAATTTTTGCCCAAAATTCTTCCTTTCCATCTTTTGGAGACCTCGAAACCCAAAATCTTTGACGTAATTGTCTGAATTGGATCCCTTTCCACGTTGAAGTTCATTTGATTTCAACTATTTAAGTTTCTAAGCATGCAAGACACATAAATTTAGTTTGGGTTTTTAATTTTACATTCAACAATTTAAGTTTCTAAGCATGCAAGACATACAAATTTATTTTGTATTTCAAATTTCACAGAGCGCTTATGCTATGCGGTTGAGAGAAAAATGCTGATTTTAGTTGCGCTTTTAAAATCTTTCTTGCGTTGAGCGTTCGATCGAGGGGTGACATATTGAATGTTATCTATGAAGTTTACATCAAAATACGACATTTCGCAGAAAATACAAAATTTTTGCATAAGGACATCTAATACAGTAGTTACAAACAAAGAAATGTAGAATTTATTACATATTGAAAGCTGATTTACATTTCAATGGAGCTTATTTAGTTTCATCTTATATTTTCTGTATCACCTCGTTCTGCTCAGGAAATACTGTAGCAAACATGAACGACAAGACAAATATATATGTCTCATAGTTGAGACGGCTAGTATTCTTGTTTGTATACATGTAAGAGGGGTGGGGGGATCCTCCGCCCAAAGTCGACCGTCCTCCCATCTCCCCAAAGCCAGAAAATTTTTGACCCCACGATTTTTGGAAAAAATTGAATTTTTTTGGCCGTTTTTGGCCAAAAATTGAAGGCCACTTACCCTTCCCCCTGCTAAAATTGACGTGGATCCCCACCCAAAATTTCGAGCCGTTATATACATGTACCATGCTTGTTTGCATTATCTCTTAAAAGGAGGAAATTATATTGACTGAATGATGCTTGTTAAGGCGTTGACAAAGTAATAGAAGTCGCTCCAAACGGAGTCACTGCGTTCTTTGTGTGCGTCTTATGCAATTTCGTCTGCACGAATATCGATTATCTTATATCGCATTTAAGCGGATTTGACCATATTGACGCATTTATGGTAAATATGCATAATTTCAACTTGATCATTAATACAAATTTCGTTTTTCGCACTGTCATTCAGAATGGTCTTGCGTGGAAAAAACCGACAAAAATGTGGAAATGGTTCACTCTTAATTTTGACGGTATGAACTGAGTAGATTGCTGTTAAAGAAATTAAATGAAAACATCGAAGAGTTTAAGCATGCGATAAAATCAAAAATATTTTTTAGCTGAATTTAGGACACTTTTATTAACAAAAATTTCGCGAAGTGATGTTAGTTTTTTTGCAGACTTAAGATTTTTTATAAGTGAGCAAGCTAACTGGTCTGGTCAGAAAGGGTAACATCCATAGGTGGGCAGCACCAAAATTCTGGGGGGGGGCTGAAAAAATTTCTGGAGGGGGTGAAAAAATTTTTAAAGGTCAAAAAATGGTCTTAAAAGTGGTCGTATGGCGAAAAAAACACCATTTTTCGACGTTTCTCATCGAGCACTATCCAATGGCATCAAAAAATTACTGAAAAAGCAAAAAAAATTTCTTGGGGGGTATTTTGATTTCATGGGGGGTATTTCAACTTCTGGGGGTGCATACCCCAAACCCCCACGCCCATGTGTGGTAAAATATGGGAACACACATTACCATAGGGGTGAGGGGGTATTACCCCAACCTCAGGGTCCAAGACTCGAATCACTGTCAGACGATTTTGAGCTATCAGACGTTTTCTGTATGATTTTGGGGTATGTAAGTAGCAAAGATTTTGTAATTTTTTCGGCGCCTCGCGCCGACTAGTACATTTCAGTTTTGTTTACCAATAAAATGCCTACAATGAAGTTAAAATGATCCGAAAAATAAAAATTGTCGATGATTACTTATATTTTTGCGTACAAAAGTGACGAAATTAGTCAGAATTTGACAAATGGTACTAAAAAATCCTGTTTTCCACATTGAAACAAGTTATATAGTATGGTTTTAACTATTTTTCACATTCGACCATGTAAGAAGGCTAAGACTTCTTTAAATTCAGTGATCCCAAATCTTGGGATATCACCCCTGAACTTTCGACCTTGGGAACTGTTTGGGAAAATGGTCGTACAATAAATATTGGTTCATTAGATTTATTAGATTTTTAAAAATGCCGTTTTCGACGGAGGCTTATTAATTTGATTTTAAATTTTATTTTATGGAATAAAGTGCTTAACTAAAATGTACCGATTCACTTATTTTATTTTATTATTTATTTACCAATTTTTTTGAGGTTTTAAGGAGGGAAACCCTCTCCCATCCTCCGCATGCTTATTTGTGCACATTGCAAAAGACCTCTTTTTTAGATTCTGCTGGTATATATTAAAACTTAATGCATACATCAGATGTCCCTCTTGTACATATGTACATACAGTGAATAAGCGTTCGATGTACATAATTCTGAATTTACATTTCAAATGTTATTGCTAAAATTGCATCCTTGAATATTTTGCATTCCGGAAAAGGTAAACTAGAAAGACGTGAGAATAATGGTCTTGTTGGATTAATTAATAATTACCCTGTCAATAATGATTATTTAATTGATAATTTTTAATTAATAATTATTATTTAATTGTCTTCGGTTTTCCGAATTTTCAAGTTTCCCAAACATTTTAACATTTTCTAGTCTCGAGCATACGTGTTCTTGGTGGGGAGAGTATTGGTGGGTTTTGAATTCCTCCCCATAATACTTTTGACCCCCTCCCGCAATTTGGCTGCGACCCCCTAAATTGTCTATTTTCTCGTAAAAATTGTAAAAGTATGCGGTTTTAGGCGTTTTTGGCTCAAAATTTTCAATTGTCCGTTGTTTTGCACCATTTGCATATTTAACGAGTATATTTTTGTTCAATACTAGATTAATTTTGAGATTTTTAAATGTTTTTATGCGCTAGAAAGAACGAGCATTGTCCGAAACGTCAAAAAACTGTAATTTTGACGTGTACCCATTGTTTTTAAGCCCAGAAAACACTTAGAATTTTTTTGGGCCTGAGCATAGGTGCACAAGGTCAGGGTCAGCAAGGAGGGGGAGGTAAAATCCCAGAAATCCGAAAAAGTAAATTTAACGGTCACGATGTTTCTCTGTTTTAACGATCGAAATTGTGAAAATAGCCTATAAAACGCTTTTTAATGACAATATCGCACTTTTATAGCATTTTTAGTCCATTCTGACAGTATTATATCGCCTTTAAGACTATAAAATACAGAAATTGGTTCAGTTTGTGCGCTTTCTGAGAGAAAAGTACATAAAACTGTCGATCCGCGCCGGAAAATTTTGACATTTTTACTGCTTTTGACCTAAAAAAACGATGCAAAAAAACGTTTTGTCAGCTCAAAATCGCCGGGCAGTACCTGCCTAGCTGAACATTTAGCGGGAAATAATCCCCCTAAGACCCTATGTGCATGCATGCCTTCAAAAATTCCCATGCTTTGCACGTGTGGTCTCGATATCAGACATCTTTGGCTTCTAGGAAAGTATTTGTCCTCAACTTTACCCACCGCGCACGCTCAGTTCGATGGCCAAAAATCGCGAAAGCTATACAGAAATGGAGATTGAAAAGAGAAACTGGGATATTCAAAGCGAAGCTCGGAAATACAAGAACCGATATGGTATTGGCCTATTAAAAACTTATACGGGAGACGCTTATTCTTTGGCCGATATGAATGAGGACCAAGAATATATTGAAGAAATGATTTTGCAGGACCAAGTCAACGAATTTCTGACCGATCAGCACCGTACGCATCACTTCAGCATTTATCCTATTTTTACTTTTTCCCTTTTTTATAATTTTCTCATTTTCATTTTACTGTTGGAAATGGCGCTCCGTCAGCCGTTCAGAAAACAGGTGGGATGGGGGTCTCCTAGCTTAGAGTTGGTCGTCCACTTCGCCCCTTTCACTCAAAGCTAGAAAATTTTTGACCACTTCCCTTGATTTTTGGAAAAAAAATCAAATTTTTCTTGGTCGTTTTTAGGTTCTTTTTGCCGTTTTTGGCCAGAAATTGGAAGTCATTTATCCCCTCCCCCAATGGCCGGGGACTCCAACCAATATTTCGAACCGCTAAATATATGCCGCCAGCATAATATTGATTATCCGCCTAATTGGTATTTACAAGTTAGGTCGAAAACATATTTCACTCTGGCGGAAGAATTATTTTTTGGATTTGTGTGCACTCTTTTTTAGTTTTATCGAGCTTTTCTAAATGTTTTGGTCAAGAAATTATGTTGTTGTTATACCCTTAGCTGACCCTGTATAATGAAATGTAATAATTTATGGAGCCTAATCGATTTTTTAGATAGCGAAGTAAAAATTGACGTTCTTGACCAGAGCTGGAGTTCGGCGAATGCGGAATACGAAAAGATTTCTTCGACGGAAAAGGACAAATATATAGGTAAGACGAATAACTATGCATATGAGGCCATACATGGGCAAGGTAGAGGTGGCCAGAGGGGAGTGAAATCCACAATGGTCAGATAGTAAATCGTGGTCACTGTTTTTTTTGTTCCAAGGTCGCCTTGTACTACATTTGCAAGGACGGTTCCCAAAAGTTATTGTAGGGTGTCCCACCTGACTATCCCCAATGTTTTACAGTCATAACTTGCTTAATAATGGTTCAAACTTGACGAAAATTTACCAGCTTACAACACGTCCAACAGCATTGTAAATCATTAGAGCTTCATTAAAATTGGTTAATTACAAGGCTCACAACAACACTTTTTGTGATTGGTACTTTCTAATCAGTTTATTTGTTACTTTGAATTTTTTAAATACTTAACTTTTTTGAATTTTGCTAAATCTAGTTTTTTTACTTTTCTAGGTAATTGTCGTGCCTGTGGTAATTTTGGACCAATAAAAGCACGACAATTACTAAAAAAATTAGATTTAACAAAATTCAAAGCAGTAACGTATTTAAAAATTTAAAGTAACAAATTAAGTGATTAGAATGTAGCAATCACAAAAAGTGTTACTGTGAACCTCGTAATTAACCAATTTCAATAAAACTTGAAGTTTACAATGCTATCGGACGTGTTGTAAACTGGTTAATTTCCATCAAGTTTGGACCATTATTAAGGAAGTAATGACTGAAAAACACTGGGGATAGTTAGGTGGAACACCCTGTACATTCAGTAAATGTCGATTTTAAGGTACCATCATATGGCACAAAAGCACGCTATGTGCGGTAAACTGGGTTTATTGACCCTTCTTCGTGGAGTTGATCAAATTTATGTCACTAGCGATGAAGAATACAAAAATAAGTCAATACGCGCAGAGCGCCGGGAAATTTTTATATTTTCAGCGTTTTCAGGCAGAATTTTCGGTCCTTTTTTAAAGTAAGCTAAAAATTTCTATGCAGTACCTTCCATTTTCCCAAAATCGCGTGACATTTCCCCAAAATCGCGTCCTGGCTAGCCAAATGTTTTTCGCTAATCATTACCTGATTTTCCAAAACCTTGTTTAGGGGTAATACCCTCTTTCACCCCTCTGCCCATGTGTGTATGAGTCCCAAAAGTTTACGTTGCCTCAGGAGCAATAATTGGACATTTATGGACTCTTAACTCCAGGTCGGCAGTCTTCTTTTGTCAAAATTCAAGATTTTCTACTTACTTACTATCCATGATCTTCTCGTGATAACAGGTTTTTTATGTTCATCAGTTCATCCTCAATTTTGAATTCAACATTAATGTTAATTTTTAATTGGCGATTAGAAATTTGGTCGTTTTCTAGTTTTTTATAGGTTTCAATTCCCTTTTTCGCGTTCTTGGTCAAAAATTTTTCAATTACTTGTATAACTTAACAGAAGAGCGTTTTATAGTGTCTTTGTCTGCTTAAATTTGCTTTACTGTACTGGTGTGGTGTGGTACAAGGTATTGCAAAGTTGTTCTTTTGTCAACAGTTTCCCAAGAGGGCTAGAAACTTCGCAATATTTATTAAATTTATTTGTATGGTATGTAGATATGCATACCTACCTACTGCAATCTTTGAAATTTACTGTGCACGTACATAGGTATGTACATGTATGTACGTGTCATTTCATTTAAATTATATGTGACTATGATTTAATCCTCTTGAAAAGTTTAGATTTTCTTTAATTAATTTATCTGAAAAAAGCCTGCGCTTGTTCCAAAAAGTACCGTCGGTATTAGGGATGTTCCGGTTCCAGGTTTTTCAAAAAAATCGGTTCCGGTTCCGGTTCCGGTTCTTAGAAAACAAGAATTTCGGTTCCGGTTCCGGTTCTTGCGTAAGTTGGAACCGTCGGTTCCGGTTCCGGTTCCGGTTCCGGTTCTTCAACTAGAGAACCGTCGGTTCCGGTTCCGGTTCTCGGTTCCTGTGTTAAAGTATGTACGCTCTTGACAGCCTGATTTCACCGGAACATATGACGATGTAATCGAAAGATAAATTATTCAGGAAGTCGTTTCAATCTGGCAACTGCACGTTCAAATAAGTTTTATGTCTAGTTGACAATTTACTTATAAATCACTGAATATTATCTATGTGTTTCTGAATTGGAGGCTTAAAGGAAATCGAAATGCTTAATTCATGACGAAGATCTGCTGCAATTATGGAAAAATAAGTCGGAGAATTTGCCGATTCTCGCGTTTATAGCTAAGCGGTATCTTGCAGCCAGTGGCGGATCTAGGATTTTCCTAAGGGGCAGTATCCCAACTTTTCAAAAAACAGTCAAAAATGTGTCCAAAAATTTGCCCTTAACGCGCGAAACAGCGTTTTTTTTGTATTTTACAATATATACTTTTACATCAAATCACTTTTGACGCAATATTTTTTCTTAAAATTTTAAAATTTTCGACAATTTTGTGCTAAAAATCACTAAAATTCTTTGACTTTATCAGAATTCTGGCGCGAAGCAGTTTTTTTGTGCAAGGTCCGTTTGACATATACAAAGATGGTCCCGAAAAGTCTTTGTACATCGGGAAAAATCTTTGCCGAATGCAAAAAATCGTGGCGCGAAGCGCCGGAAAATTTGTGAGATTAACACGGATAGACGTCTAGAAGCATGATTTACAGCTTGATTTACTGTATTTATAGCATTTGATGCGAAACATCGAAATTTTTAATTGAAAATAGAAGAAAACTATGCAAAAATAGCTGTTTCTGCTGCTAAAATTGTTTTGAAACCTACATGAACAGAAAATGGCTTCCAGGTGGCCAAGAAAGTAAATAAATGTCATTAATAAGTATCATCTTGCGCGTAGCGCCGAAAAAATTTGAGAAATTATGGTCACTGAGGGCCAAAAAATAATTGCGAATTGTATATCCATTCTTTATCTCGCCAAATATCTTTGGCAAATGGATGAGGCGGCCCCTGCACCCTTAGATTCGCCCCTGCTTGCAGCGCCAGCTACAAGCGTTCCATCGGAACAGCTGTTCAGTTGCGCTGGAAATCATTTATGACCCTCTCAGAAACAGGTTACATGACGAAAAAGCAGAACGACTGTTATTTTTAAAATATAATTTACCCGAAACAATACTAAGTTTTAGTCTGTTAACTTTTGGGTAATAAAAGATTGAATTGCTGCTTAATGTTTTCACTAGATTTTATGAAGTTCGATTTTTAACTCTAATTTTAAAGAACCGAGAACCGACTCCAAAAAGATCGGTTCCGGTTCCGGTTTCGGTTCTTAGAAAATCAAAAAATCGGTTCCGGTTCCGGTTCCGGTTCTTAGAATATCAAAAAATCGGTTCTCGGTTCCGGTTCCGGTTCCAAAAAAATGGTCGGTTCCAGCCGGTTCCGGTTCCGGTTAACCGGCACATCCCTAGTCGGTATCATTTGATATTTCATCGGTTCAATTCATTCACGATCGTTTTATCCTTCATATCGTCGAGTTGATTGCTTTTGACTCCAAAAATCCGTTTCTTTCAGTTTGATTTCCACAATATCCTATACTTTCTCATTATCTTACTAGACTTTTGTTTTCTTCCTTAAATCTTTTCGTTATCCGTATTTCTCAATGTGCAGGCTTACAGTATTTGATTGAACTATGGGCTCCGTCGCGACGAGCCATAGCTGTGTGGTACTGTATGATTTGTGGTTCGATCGCAGTCGATTGGACGAAACATTGCGAATCTATTGAACATGTAGCGACTTATCTTGTAAGTTCTTTTTCAAAAAATCATTTTTAAGCTAGCATACTACAGTATGACAAGAGGAATACTACAATGTAATTGATACTGAAATAAGAACTGTATTAGATGCATATCATGTATATTTAATGTCACAGTCGAATAAGATTTATGTACATACATAATCGTATAAGAAGCTGCGGATAAAAAAATCCTTTTGATGAAATAAATTTAAGATTCCAATTATTTATCTTGTATTGAAAAAGAAACTAATTTTCGGCTTAAAATTGATATAACAAGACATTAAGAAATATAAATAAAAAAGTTCAAAAAATACATGCCTACTAGCAAAGAAACTTTTAGAGGAAAAATGAGCATGCAATCTATGAGCCATTCACGTTTAAAATAGTGACGAATTCAAATAGCTTAATTTGTTAGTTGTATAGTCTCTATAGCAAATATGTACGTACACATGTGTGTATTTTGTCGACGCGCAATAAAATCATATGGTCTTTACAGCATACAATAGGCTCCAAGCGCGTGCAAATTAAAGAATTGCATCTCCCCTATGAATTTTTCAAGGGACTGAGTGAGAATGGTGTATGAAATGGGGTGGGAGCATCGTCGGGACAATTCGGTGGCAATGTGGGGACCAGGAATTTAGGGGTTCTGGCATGCGTGTAACAGCTAAAAATTTCGGATGGGCTGTGGGGGTAGATAACCTCATATTTTTGGTCAAAAATGAAAAGAGGTCAAAACATGAGATCGATTTTCCGCTCCTTACGTTATGAGCTTGCTTTAGAGTGAGGGTAATTTTTTTGGCGGTCATTAAAGTGGTGTTTACAATAACTGCGTTCTATTAGTAATTATGTTTATGGATTATTATACACTACTTAGTTGCCTATTCAAAGCTTCCGATCAATCTTTAGGTGATTGTGGTAGTCAGATTGTGACACAGTCCAAAAATGGAGGTTTTTATTCAAAAAAATCGTTGAATTTAAGAAGCTAATGCGTATATGCATTTTCCCGAACATTTGTTAAAGTTCAGAAGATTTTTTAGATATGCAGAAATTCACCGGCACATTTTATTCCGTAAAGTTAAGCGTGTATGCTTGAAGAAAATTTTGAAACAAATGAAATTCTTCATTTATTATAGGTACCATTGTTTTAACGGGGATTATTTACATAAAAATAAAGCTACTGCTAGTGCTATCATGATCGGAGGATATTCTCCACTCCCTCCAAAAAATATTATTACCCCCAGAATTACCTAGCTGTTTTTCTAAGAAAATTCGTAAAGAGCGTCCTGATTTAAGCGTTCTTAGCGATCTTTTAGTCCAGAATAGTCAAATTTTGGATGTTTCGCGTCAAGCAGCCGTTTATGACCATATTTTGTTGAATTTTTCGGCTATTAAGATAGAGAATCGTCATAAAGTCCTTAAAGTGATGCTTTTGACGCTTATCCGTTGTTTTTGAGTCTTTAAATTGCACTTTTGGAAAGCTTTTGGTCTCAGCCCCTCCAGAATTCCTGGGCTGTGCATGTAAAATCTTTCTTGTAGTTTTATGTAAGAATCAATCCGTACTAGTGATTTACCGGGGCCGGGGCCTAACCGGTCTCACAATTGTAGCCAATTAAAATGCTTAAATGAATCAAAGACATAAAAATAAACAGGATTACAAGATAGATAACCAAAGGAATAGAATAAATAATTAATGAATAAAAGCTAAAAACATCAAAACAAAGTATGCAAAGACACGAATTTTTCTTAAGATTTATGCTAATGCAATGGAAGAAGAGACGAGCAAGACAGATGAATGCAAATGTTACAAATACATTGCATGAGAAATGAATAGCCCAGGGCTTTTCCGACAGAAAAAGGTTTGAAGCATACATGAGTATGGGGTTTAGGGGGTCCCGAGCTGAGCTTTGAAAAACTGATAGCTATACAGCGAGTTTGGTCAAAAAACCATTGCTGCATATCCTTTTTTGGGGTCAGAAAATTAGCTATACAGCCTCTTGGGCTCAGAAAAATAGCTATGTAGTCTTTTTTGAGCCCAGAAATGCTATTTAGTTGTCTTTTCTGAGTTTCAAAAGGATATATAGCTATTTTCTCGACTCCAAAAATGGATAAATAGCTATTTTTAGTCCAAAAAGGCTAATCAAAAAGGCTATATAGCTATTTTTCTGAGACCAAAAAAGCTACATGGCTAATTTTCTAACCCCATAATAGTAGACCACTCCAAAACGAATATATTGGCCCCCTGCTATTTATGGCGCAAAGCGCCCAAAACTAATGAAAAATCACACATGTAAAAGCAAACGGTTATATATATGGTAGAAACTTTGTCATACTCTAGCTTGTAATAACGTATATCGATGGACAGGACGTTTTACAGATACCGAAGTGAATCCCTTTAAATGAATGTTTGCGCTTAAAATTAATCGGTCGGACGTGCTTATTTGCGTAATAAAGATAGCTAATTAAATTGAATCTTCCAAACAATATTCCAATTTGTTTCAATTTTCACTCAAATCTTATGTAATAATTGGATCACCTTAAAAGAAACAACATTGCAGTCTTAGCTTAATTTTAATGTAATTTAGCTTAATTTTTGTCAATAAATGAATATTACTTTGTTTAATTCGACAAAAAGATTAATTTTATCTTATTTTCATTATTTTTTCGTATTGCATAGGCGCGGGGCCGGGACCAAGCCCCGGTACTCCTCAAGTCAGCACGTACGGTCGCGTTCCTGTAAAGTTGTGCGATTTATTTTATTTATTTATGTTAAAACAAAGGCTTGTTACATAACTATGCGAGTATGTATGTTGCAGAAGAAGGATTACAAAGCATGTGCTTTCGATGATGCCTTGTTAGAAGCCAATAACGAGGAAGAATTGAGGCTGAGTTTATTGAAAGCCAAGTCGAAAGTATTGCAGCTTGAGGGATATCGGGCAAGAATTGAATCCGTCCAGCATGTACAAAAGCTAGAAGAAATAGATTCTTTCGTCGCTATCAATGCAAAGATTGCTGAAATGCATGATGATTTTGAATTTATACTAAAGTATACATATGGCAAGACACACGTATTTTATCATTTATCTTAAGCATGCATACTCAATTCAATGAAATAAGGACTTTGATATAAATGCATCGTTATATGTATAATGTCAGGAGCACACCTTGGCAATGCCCCATATCGGCCTATCACCAGAACGGCCGAACCAAAAGTTGGATGGGGCGAAGGGGTAACTTGGACGGGGCTATGCTTTGTACAGGAGAAAATTTTTGGAGATGATTTAAAGAAATGCTAGATACAGTATATCATGATCAGTTTGCAAAACATGCACAGGAACCATCTTATTACTCTGTTCGACACCTTTTTCATGGATGGACCCACCTTTTTTCAGTGACTGACCCACTGATTAAGCTGAACGACCCACCTTTTTCAGGCACGGACCCACCTTATTTTAGGGACAGACCCACCTTTTTCAGGGTATAGGGACCCACCCACCCTTTTGGCTGGAAGTTGGACGGGGCTAACCGTTGGCCATTGCCCAGGTATGGTCAGGAGGCCATGAAACCTTGATTCGACTATTCGACTATGAATACAAAACGCCTTTCTTGTCTGGAAATTTAAAAATATCTTAGATGGAATAGAAAGAATTGAAAAATATTATTGTGTATAAAGAGTGCATAGTAAATTAATTATGGTTTAAACTTTTTCAAATTTAAAAACGAATTTTTTCTCGTAAATCTTGTAATTTTTCTATTAATTTTTTTTCTGACTTATGGTCAGAATCGCCGGATACGTGCGGCCGGCATGGACGTAACGGGATTAAGGATTCCCAACTCAATCGGTTGTCCCCGATAAAGGCTGATTATTTTTGCTCCCATTTTAAGGAAAATTTGCGCCTGTACGCCTTTTTTAGATGTTTTTTGCCACCTTTAAATGAAATTGAAAGGTTATTCACTCCCACTCCGTAAAAATGGCCGACCAAAATTTTTAATCGTTACTATGGTGGCCAGGTCAATACCGTACCATATAAACAAGGTTAAGATTCGAAGGAGGGACAAATTCATAGTAATATAAGCTATCAAATTTACTGTCCACGCTTGCACATTATTTAAATAGCCTTAGCCTACGTATTGTTAAAGGCTTTTTGCGGTAAAACAGCGTTTTCTAACATTTTCAGACTTTGATCGAGTTATATAACTTTTAACGGTAAAATATATAGAAATTAGTCGACTCGGAGCGAACTTCCATAAATTTTGATTATTTAGACTCAATTTTTGGCATTTTGCGAATAAGCAGAAAATTTTTTAGCGTTATTCTTACTTTGTGCCTTATGTAGAAAGTGCTTCATAATCCAAAAATCTGACTGTACCTATTCATCTGACCCATCAGGTCATAGTTTTCCATGGTTCATAGTTCAAGGAGGGTGAAATCCTGAAACTTTCAAGTCAAATGCGAAAAATGATTAATTGGAGAAAGATTGTATTTTTTAGAACATTTTATTCAATTTTGACTTGATTCGTCACTTTTATTGGTAAAAAATGCAAGAACTCATCGAAAATTTTGGCTTTTTAAATCATTTTAATTCAATTCTAGGCACTTCACGGGTAAAAGGAACATGAATGTGCTAGTCCAGCGCGAAGTGCCGAAAAATTTTATCATCTTTGCTACTTTCATCCCTAAAAATCACGCAGGAAATGTTCGATAGTTCAAAATCGTTTGACAGTGACTTGAGTCTTAGACCCTGGGGTATGGGTAATACTCAGTTCCGAATTCTGGATTTTTCTAAGGGGGCGGCATCCCTAAGGGGGCGGTACCCTGATTTAGGCTGAAAAATTAGCTGTTTCCTGAAGCCGAAAATCGCTTCAAAAATCCTTAATTTTTGCGCACTATTTTGGGCCAATGGAGGGACGGCCGCCCCCTCTGCTCCCCACTAAATTCGCCCCTGGTAATACCCCTATGATGATGTAGCTTCAGGCGCATGGTTTTTTGTATTCGGCAAAGATTCTTTCTGGTGTACCAAGACTTTCCCGGACCGTCTCTGTACATGTACAAAGATTTTTTCAACGGCAAAAACTAAAAAAGGTCTAAAATTCCCGAAAATTTTCGGTGCTCAGCGTCGAAAAGAGCAATTGTCTGTTCTAATGTCAAATTTTTGCCTAGCGCCGTTTTTGGGACAATTTTTAGTCGTTTTCTTTGTGAGAAACACATAAATTTGCTCCAATACACTTCTAAAGGTCGAAAAACCCCGTTTTACCGCACTAAAAGCGTTACTGTACTATTTTTAGTACCTAATAATTTGCTTGTGCAAAATATACAAAGACTTTTGGGGACCAACTTTGTACATATACAAAGGGACCTTGCACAAAAAACACTATTCAGGAGGATAATGGCCCGCTCGTCTTTACTGTGTTTCTGTGTATGTATTCCATTTCTCATCAGCCCTACTGCATGCGTGCTTCTTGTCTAAGCTTTTGTTCGATTAATATAGCTCGCACGATCGACAACACGCTAATGCCTCTAGCGACACTTCCTGTTACGTCAGCTCCCGCCCACAACGTTGAAACAGCGAGCGTTAACCAACCATTCAAGGCTGCGCCTGGTCAGGATGTTGAAATAGTTAAGGTTGTCCATCCAGTGCGGGCATCGCCTGCCCATGTTGAAAATGTGAGCATTGCCCAGCCAGTTGGGGCAGCGCCTGTCAATGACGTTAAAAATACTATTGTTGACCCCCAGCCGGTACGATCAGTCGATACATTGAAAGTTGCCCAGCCACCACCATGGCACTCCCTGCAGCAATGGCGTTTCGTTCAAGCCGTCAATATCAAACTCGCCAACGCCCTGCGATCAACCGTTCGCGACGTCGCCGACGACTTGGTCGAGCATTTCGGAATGGATAGAACGGACCGCTTGCTCCATCAATGGCACACGCACGCCGTCGTTTTACAGGCGCAAATTTCGCAATCGCTGTTGGCTGAAGCCGAAATATCGATTCCACTGCCATTGCCCAATTTACGCGGCTTCGCTCGAAAGTCATTGGTCGATTTGAATTTCCCGCCAGCCGAGCAATTGACGCCATTGGTCGGCGATCGTTGCGCGTCTCACCACAAATTACCCAACGAATTCCAACGCCACGCGCACCGCCCCCGCTTCTACGTCACCTCAGGTCTTATGGTGCTGGAGGTGCCTCAGCGGTCGGTGAACGTTTATTTAATGGCGCCGCCATTGGCGATAGCCGCCGACGTCCGACGACAATTTGGTTTGATCTTGCCGCACCGCCAGCAGCCGCCGCCGCCGGATCAAAACGTGCCGCTGCCGCTGACGTTGTGTCAGGTGACGGACGTTTTTGACGCCGCGGCGGCGTTTTACCTTAATTTTCGGGCGACATTCAACGTCTGGTCCAAAAATCCAATGAATCATTCCACCGTGTTGCAATTTATGGATTTTCACTGTCACGAATTTTATGCTCAGTACGACAAGTCGAGCGTCTCGGCCTACTATATGACCAAGCAATTGCGTCGAGTTCTGCTGGCTCAGTTCGGCGTTTTCGGTTTTCACCCGAATTGGTGGACCATTTTTCAGCATCACGGCCACTCCCTCGACCCCAAATTGACGCCGGCTCAAAACCACGACGAAATGCAGCAAATTCGGTTGAATGATGATCCGATGCCATTGCCGGCGACCGTACGGTCTTTGAATCGGCAACCATCGGTGCAGTCAATGCAACGATTTCTTAACGCTCTAGTGCCACGCTATTACGAACAAGGAAATGACCAAAAAGCGTACAAAATCCCGGAAAATAGGTCAAAGGTCAATGAAGCCATTGACCGGCAACCGGCGTTCGCCAGATCATCAAACAAGGCGGCCGCTGCCAACGCCAATGCTGATGTCGATCGGCCATCGACGTCTAAGGCTGGCGTCGACCAGCTTTCCGACGCCCAAGACGTTTCCGTTAAAGCAACAAAGAATCGGCCCATAATTCAGAAATTATCACGGGCCGAAAGGCAGCGTTTGGTGAAACGTTTGAGAACTAAAGACGTCGAAGTGGAGAGTTCGACGAATGCGGACGGCGTAAAACGCGAACGACAGAAGACTCCAAAGGCGGCTAGCGTTGGATATCAACCACCCGACCTTAAAAAGGCGGCTAACTTGAGACTCGGACCGAATGAAGAAATCAATTTTCAAAGATTAAAATTTCAAGACATCCGATGTCCGGCACCTCAATCTGCTATTTCGATGAAATCGTCGGCAACCTTGGCATCAACGTCAGCGTCATGTGACGCCGAAGTCAGCATCAGCGACTC